>JAZKJV010000176.1:0-367159 GCA_037367405.1 Ottelia alismoides | reverse complement strand
TCGGCAACGGTTGCTTGAGGCTTCGAGGCAGGGTAGGCTCGGATAAGGGATCGACGGCGGGCTACTTCAAGAAGGTTTCGATCGGGGAAGAGAGAATGGCAAGTTTTATAAATAAGAATGAGCTTTAGGGGCAGTGCAGTCTTTTTCAACGGAAACCGTCAAATATAACGGAGGTCCTAAACGGAATATAACACAGGGATATGTCATGTAAGAGTTCAGCATTACTCAGGATTTCTCATGTAATTCATGATTATGCAGGGTTATAAATGTTATTGTGAAATTACTCATGGTTATGGGTGTAAAAATCCCTTATACTTATTTCTTCCATCTTATGTAATTTACCCATGGGCTTCTCCTCTATATAAGAGAGCCCTGGTGTTCTTTGGAATACATTGATTTGATCATTTTTTTCCCAACAACTATCTTTCTTCTATACCCTTTTCTGTACTTACAGGATGAGATATGGAGCCTTCAGGGTTTGGAGTTCACATTAGAAAGTTACCAAGGGTTCATGTTACCTTAAGAGATCAAGAAAGAGCCCAAAAAAGCTTGCTCTTTGACACCAAACTAGCTTCTGCACCACTAAAAGTTCCAGAGAATTATCTAAAACCACTCTAGCAATGCTAGGAAAGCACGATGAGAACAAGGGCATGCCATTAGGCCAAAAAAGTGAATGGACAATCGCTTGCATTATTAGACATACAGTCTCCTACTTGAAGCTACTTAAATTGAAGAACTAGAACTCACTCGCAGAGAAGGGCCATCCAACTAGGGTACAGGCGTACTAAGAAGAGAGAGAGAGGAGGAGGAGGAGGAGGCTCACACTGATCGACATCCAAACCTTTGAGCTCAGCTTGTCAAACCATGCATGTGGGCTCTTTTTTAGACTTGAAATCATATTTTCTTAGACTGTGACTTGATTCTCCCATGAACATGTAGTTCAATGGTTGGGATGCGAGAATGAAAGGATTTTTTTATTTCACAAAAGAAAGATCAAACAATGCTAATCTCAGCCAAGTCTTTCATCAACCGAGTGACTGGTCTGTTGGTAGCGGGTGTTGTCTATCACACTGGAGACTAGGGTTTGAATCCCAAGGGTGGGTCTAGGATAAGTCTCTATAGGAGGTTCATACCATCTTTCAAAAAAATAAAAAAAAAAGAGTCTTTCATCAAATCAATTCAAGGTGCTCTGTTGAATGCATCAATAATACTGAAAATAATAATGTCCAAAAACAGTCGTAATACGACAAAGACCACAAATATCACAATTTATCAACTCAAAATGAGACAAAAAATAATTTCCATGCATAAGAAATAGAAGCTCGATCATGATGTTTTTGTAACTGGCACGCATCACACACAAAGGGCTTAAGTGAGGACAGTTGAAGAAACATCAAAGCGAAGGTTGAGGCAGAAAGGTGACCAACATCAATATGCTATGGGTAGAGATCAACTAATATTGAGGAAGCACAGCTGCACAGATAAAGGGAGAGAAGGATGAGACATCGAAGTCGTACAGATCATCCTTCCCATAGCACCCATCAATAATGTATTATGTTTGAAAATAAGAAAACGAGTGATAAAAATAACTAGGCAATCAAGTTGTGAACATCAACGACAAAAGTAAGCTCAGGGATGCTCGAGGGAACAGCAAGCTTCGGATAGCCTATGTTTTTAAGTAAAACGCAGAACGCAATTGCGATAACCAATGTACGAGAGCTGTTAGCCAGACTGGATGTCCACATATGTACAGAAGATCAAGAATCTGAGTGGTACCTAGTACCTACACTAGCCACTGAATTAGATGCACCTGTTAAAATAACCCACTGTAGAGAAGAGGTGGATGCTACATAAGCAGTAGTTGTGGAAACAAATGCTAAGTTAGTCGTAGAAAAATCTCAAGTGGAGGAGTTGTTCTACAAGGCTTGTAATAATCGTCCAGTCTGTGGACAGATGCACATATTGGCCATCGAAGGTTGGCCAAATTAGGCCGCATGCAATATTAAGGTGCTTGATTATATGCCTTTACATGTGCATCATGGGCAGGCTTCATACTTAAGTATGCATTCTTTCAATAATCCTTTTAATATGTAATTAATTTATTCACAACTTTACATTTGGGAAAAAGAACTTAGATCTCTGTGCTATTAAAGGAGTTTTTCTTGAGTACTCAATCAACCAATGTCTTATCGCATCAGTGGACGCATATGCATCACAAAAAATGTCATAATCTTTAAGAATCAACCACACACCTTTGTCTTTCAGGGAGAGATTGTTAGTGAAGGATAATGATGAGAAAACCTTAGTATTATGAAGGTTGAAGGAGACAAGGAGGTTGAAATTAGGACTGCTAAAGAGAAGAATACAGAATAAATAACAGATAAATAGCCAGATGGGCAAGAACACGAACAATTTAGTTAGACCTACTCTCGCAAATAGGCGAAGCATGAATTGGATAATACCCACACCAATCCAAGTTCTTCCTCCCCTAATTTAGATCAAGATCCCTACAGGAAACAGGTTTGATCAACCATGTTGCTTCCATTTATAACAGTGACACTGATGATTGGAAAAGTGTTAGAAAATAGAGAATGCGTCGGCCAATGATAAACAGAGCATAAGAATAGAAATATGAAATATGGAACACAAGAATTTTTACGAGGAACCCTACTCCCTAAGGAACGGGATGAAACCACGAGAGAATGTCTCAAAGGGCCAGGTTATGCATTGCACTTTCTTAATTAGATACAATGGGTGTGGGGGTCTATAGATAGCTCCCACTGAGTCTCCACATCTCCAAACTGGTAGATATGGGACTAAAGACTTGGATGGGGTAAATGGATCCTGGAGAGATCCACTTACCCATCTCCCATACATGTGACGCATATAACAAATACTCTAACACTCCCCCTCAAGCTAGAGCATGCAATGCTCAGCTTGGACAAACAGAAAGAAACTCAACTCACGTTACATGATACTATACACAATATCAACTCAACGCGCACAATTGTCGGTTGTTGTGGAGGATGTTGTTCTCATGTCGTGCAGGTGAGAAGGACAAACGGGATGGAGTGTGAGTCAACTGAATCTCCTTGTTGAAGAGCATGTGCTCTGTACTGAACCTGTTAGAGTCACTGCAACTGGAAATGAGTCTCCTCATCGGAGCACTATGGCCCGCCACAACTTATGAACTGCTCCATTTCTGAAAAGGGCCGAACTGAAAGGTCGTGGAGTGCAATCCTCATCGGAGTCCACGGTCGTTGGAGAATGGAGTCTGAAGAAGTCTCCTCATCGGAAAACTGGATCTCTCCCATCTGGCACAAAGAATGGTACTCTACTTGGGAGTCCCTATGATACCACATGAAAACTATTGCCCACATGGCATAGGGAATGGTCCACTACTCTGAAGTCTATATGGCTCACACGAAAACTCTGGCCTGACAACAACAAGAATGATGGAGACCATGCCAAATGATGGCATACATGTGTACATCTGAAAAGACCGCATACATGTGCGTCTCTGAAACTGAGGACTCAGAAACTTCTGAATGCCGAGTCGGATCAACTGAAGAATTGTAGAGTTTGAGTAAATCTGGCTGGTCTGACATCTGAATCTGCAACAGGACCTGTGACTCTACATATACTCCCCCTTTCTCCCATACTGGTCGGAATGACAATCGTCAACCAAGTTGGGAGAAGACAAAGAAATTGGGACAAATAAAACATGAAACCAATAAGCTAAAAATTCTTTCATCGGCTTTTTAAATCATCACCCCCCCCTTTTTTAAAAAAATATTTTTCTAAGCCGTTTCACACAATTTTTTATGGCTTTCCCTTTTTTCAATACTTGCGTACGACTTTTTTTCATGTACGCGCCCCTTTTTTTAAATTGCATACGGCTTTTTAATTGTATGCACCCTTTTTTTCAAATTTTTTTAAAAAAATTCTGCGAACTCCCCCTTCCTTTTTTTAATTGGGCCGCAACCCCTCCTGATTTTTTTAACATGCTCGGGCCCACTTGAGCCCCTTGAATGAAACGTGCCCCATCTCATACTAGGGTTCCCCGCCTGGGAACCCTCGACAAAACAAAACGTCGCCCCTTGATGGGGGACCTTCTACTCGACGGGATCTGCGCCGCCTGGAGGCTCGACACCGACTGGGGGTGCCGCAGGAGGAAGATCATGAGGGGCGGTGCCCTTGGTGCCGCCTGGCTGAAGCAACGCCGTCGCTGGATAGGGTTGCGATCAAGAGCACGAGGAAGATGGGCTTGGGGAGGCGCTGCCTGCGCAATAGCCGCCTGGAGCTGTTGCAAGGAGAGCACTGCACGAGGAGATCTGGACTCGCACGGCGCGCACGACTCGCGCGGAGGAGGATGAGAGTGCCGCCTGTTGCGGCATCGATTCGCGGCGTCGCTTGTTGGCTGCCGGGGGTCTGGATGCACCTCTGGGAGTGGGGTTCGTGCCTCGGGGAGAGCAGAGATGCGCCTTGCTGGAGGAGAGGGGCGCGAGAAGTTAGGGTTCAAAAAACCCTTGCCTGGAACTGGAAAGGAGGTGCGGCCTAATGTCGCGTGCTTCATCGATGGATTGGAGATGCCTGCTTGGATCGCCACCTGAAGAGTTGGTCATCGACGCCACCGCCGCATTCGATGTAGCAACCTGAAGCATCTGATTTGCCGAATTAGGGTTTCAAAACAAAACCCTAGATCTAATGATATTTGATCTTGAATGCAAGCTTGAATCGAAAAAAAAAAGAATTCTTGATATGATCTTCAAAATGGTATTCACGAACATAATTAGGGTTTATTGAAACTCTAGAATCTCGAATCTCGAATAAACAAAGAACGAACATAAAATCATCGAGAATCGAACCGCTCCGATACCATGTTAGAAAATAGAGAATACTGAAGCGAATGATAAACAAAGCATAAGAACAGAAATACGAAACATGGAACACAAGAATTTTTACGTGGAACCCTACTCCCTAAGGAGCGGGATGAAACCACAGAAGAAGGCCTCAAAGGGCCAGGTTATGCATTGCACTTTCTCAACTGGATACAATGGGTGTGGGGTCTATATATAGCCCCCACTGAGTTTCCATATCTCCAAATTGGTATATGTGGGACTAAATACTTGGATGGGGTAAATGGATCCTGTAGAGTTCCATTTACCCATCTCCCATACATGTGACGCATATAACAAATACTCTAACAAAAACCTTTGCAGAGCGCAATATGGTTGGCACAACAATTGCCTTCAGAAAGGGTGTGAGGAATCTATATTGTATATTATAGCCCGTGGCCTTGCTACTGTAGCAAATTTCCACCTGAGAAATTCCATGAATCTCGCCTTCCCTATATCCACAAGATTTCCCAATTTATCTACCACGGGCATCCCTAATTTATCATACTATACATATGAACTCTTGTGGAATGGGACATTGTTCGTCATATTTTAAAAAAATCAAATGGGCGTCGATGTATATAACTGTGATACCAAATTTAATGGTGAGGACACGTCCGAGCGTATGCTCTTCTACATGCCGACCTTTGCATCTCCCACGTAATTGCCCATGCCACGTGCCTTTCTCTCCATCACCCACCACACCCTCTCTTTCTCCATCCATTTCTCCCTTCGAAGTATATCAATCCCTCACCCTTCTACGAAAGCCTCTCCCATCATCTGTCATGGCCTTTAGGTCACGCATACGAAAGAACAAAGAAATGAAGATATGATCTGATCACGGAGTAGAAGTTGGGATGAGGGGCATATCATGAACACCACCAGCGAAAATGCTCGACCGATGTCACGAGAGGAAATAATGATCATGATGCCGAGGATGAATCCCGAAAAATCATTTCGATGTGCTCGAGAAGTGATTGAAGGAGCACGACACTCTTTCTCCGGTAATTATAAGGGTTTATACTCAACATAGTTGTTTAAGTAGTACCTTCATTGTGTTGACGTTTTTTTGTTGGAGAACGAAAGCAGAAAACAACTCTGGAAAAATAGTGAAGGCAGCGACGTTGTTGATGTTGTGATGAAGAGTTGGCGGTTTGATGGTTTCTTCCCCCGCAAAAGGGACCATGATGGAAAATGTGGTTGCTGAGAACTTCAACGCCGTTGCATCGAGTGCGGAGTGCAGAGGCCCCGGAGGCACTTAGATGCTTTTGGGAGATATTGGCACTTGCCGTTTACAGGATTTAAACGCACTTTACTCTATATTTAAAGCATTGACGAGTTGTTCTATGCTCAAACAACACACGCAGCATACAATTACAAGGTACAGGAATCTTTATAGATTATCATCTAAATATAAATATATATGATAATAAGTTGTATTCATATCCTCTCTGCAATGTGGATTGCTTCAAAGATATGACACCATAGTTACAAAAGTTGGCTAATAGTCAAAGTGAGGCGAAAAGTACTTCAGTTGAATTACTATTAGAACACTATATTAATGTTGGGTAATCACATGTTATTTAGAATTGGTGGTGATTAATTTTTGATTCAATTATTCTACAAGAGAAACTGCATCTTCTTGGTTGTATAAACTTGCTCCATTACATGTATAACTATGGCATATGCAAGAAGATGTCACCTTCCATGGTGGGCGTTGGGTAAAAGTGTCTTACACTTCTTACTCAATTTGTTTATATTATTATGTCTTACTTGCTTAATTTGTCATATTGTTATATTATGTTGATCTTTGTGGTCCTCTGATCTTTATCTTATGTTTTGAAATTGTATCAAAATCCTTATCCAAATCTTCATTTGGAAAATGACTGACTACTTGTGCCATGATTGTAAGAGGAAACATAATGTAGAGCTCATGTACAGAGAGACGAAGGCTTCTTCGACACCAAGCTTTTAATCTTATTTATGTTTGTGATGTAGGATACAAAAGTAGGGATTTTAATTTATATTTAGACAACACAAAAGTATGGATTTTAGTTTATATTTAGACAATGTAGCTCAATTTTAGAACAAAAAAAGGATGAATTTCACATTCCTTTTGTTTCCAACACGTACATTCTTTTTCTTCGTAAACATATTTTTACAGCATACTTACACTATAACATGCATAGTTGGGCGTACTATGCCAGTACAAGTTATGCATTTTGTCATGCTTTTTGTTTAATATATGTTGACATGGTTTTTTTATGAAGTTAGGAGATGCTTATTTTGCATTTATGATCCACTGGAAATTATTAGTACTAACACATATATATCTTATTTTGAAATTGTTGTACAGGACTTTCCCGAGTCAAAGTACAAAAGTAACTAGATATTGAAGCTTGTTTTCCACATCATTATTTTCTTCTTTACCAAAAAGCGTACGAGCTAGCTTCCGAATCTGAATCCATATTTATCGACGGAGAAAAGAGTCTATCATCTGAGATTTTGATTAAGTGTGTGAAGTCGCGTAAAAATACAAACGATCTTTAACTACAACATACGATCGTATATGTATTACAATAAAGAAATCAAGAAGGTGGTTGTGTCTCAACTTTTCAATTCGAAGAAAGGGATATAGTGACGTTTCCACCGTGCCAGAACTCAGGATTCAGGATCTGTCTCATCTTCTCAGCTGGCGTGAGGTATGTTTGCCGAAATGAAGGAGGATGAGGTTGGAGGGTGGATATGAATCTGGCAGTCGCGAGCAAGAGGATGGCTAAATTCTCCAACGCGGGAGATGAGAGTCTCATACACCCCTTTTCCAATCGTTTCTGACTCTCCCTCGGAGACTTGCGTGCAGGTGACCTCGCTAAAGAAAGACCCTGACCCCCACCCTCGAGTCCCCCCCCAATTAATGCGACAGTGCGACCCAGAAAGAGAGACTGACCGATGACTTTTTTTTTGAAGTCTAACACTTCAGGGGAGACACGTCGTGGTGCTCGCCTCTTTTTCTTTATTAAAAAGCTGGAAAGCAAAAAAGGTATATACAAGGGGAGAAGCAAGAAAAGAGAGACAGGTCCAAAAAGACCCAACCCAACCAACCAAGTGTGGGATTACACCAACGACTAGATGACAGTTAGACGGGCCGAGAGAGACAATACATTTTCTTTGTAAAAACGCTGGCCCCTAAAATCGTGGCGTTACGCCCCAGCCAGATCGCCCAAATGCACGCAAAGAGACTCAAGATATCCCTGCGATCCCTACCCTTGTTTGACAGAACATATTCCCAGAAAGCGGCCGAGTCAGCAGTATTAATCCAAGAGGAGCCTACCTTAGTCTCCTTCTCTGCTTCGACTCAATCACCGGACCTCTCCAAAAGGAGCCTACCTTAAAGAGAATATCAGACTTTCTGGAAAATCTTTAATAAGAGCTTTCTCTTCACCAATCCCTCCTCCTCCCCCTCCCCCCACTTCTTGTTCATCTCCCCTTTTTGATCCCCGGTTCCAAGAAAAGGGTGGGATCCGCCATACACGTCACAGGGGTTAGGGTGACCAATCCGGTCAGTCAGCTCAATGTATCATAGTTTCATTACTTAATGAGAGTAGTATATGACACAAACTGACTCAGAGAGGAATCTGTTTTGAATGAAATTTAAAATAAATGTCCACAAAAACGAATTAGCTTTTCATTCTTAATCTTGCATGTGAATCGACTCTTTTTGTGTCTGCAATATAAACATATTTCTTGGTACAAGGCACATGTCTTATGTTAGTAACATAAAACATTCAGTTCTTATTTATCTTTGTAACTCCCACTAGGGGCACTTATGTAATTTTCCCTTTCGAGCTCTCTAGGGTTTTGCCCTATATAAGGACCCCTATACCTCTAGAATAAAGCATGCTCTTTTCATTCTCTTATCGCCCTCAACATGGTATCATAGCAGTGATCCTAGACTGGTGTTCTGACCTAATCCCTTTCCCCTTCCCCTTTCCCCACCAGCCAGCCCTACGCCGCCAACAGTCTCGTGTTGTGCGTCACTCGATCAGCAGACTCGTGCGATCCTAGCGAGCTGCCTACGACCTCGCGTGCTCAACCCCGTGTGCGACCGCGCGCAAGGCTTCCTCCCCGCGAGGCCTCCTTCCCATGCGTGAGGTCTAGTGGGCCACCTCACTCCCGCCTGCTACATGATTCGCCCTAGCGGCCTCCCGCCGTGTCAGCGTGTCACCTAGCGGCCCCTGCGCACTGCACCCTGGCAGCCCCAACGCCCTTGCACCTCTGTACCCCCTGCGCCCTAGCAGCCCCAGCACCCCCTCACCCTGTCGCCCTTGAGCGTTGTCCCAGCGCGGCCCCTGTGCCCCTTCACCCTGTCGCCCCCTGTCGGTCCTACGTGTTGTCCCAGCGCCCCCTGTCGCTCATGTGTGCTGTCCTAGCGCCCTATCGGTCCTACACGTTGCCCGAGCGTTGCTTTGGCAGCCTCCTGTCGCGTGCGCGGAACTCTCGACGAGACTACACCCTAATAACCTCCCGGCGCACTTGCACTGCATCTAAAAGCCATCTTACAGGCCCCATCAGTCTTCTATTATGAGATCTTGTCGATCACTCCAGCCCTGCCGCACCATATCAGCCGTGTACCCTTTATACTTCCACAAGACTATTGATTCGATGTCTTGCTAGGTCCACATGACACGTGAGATTACAAGAACTATCTATGTCACTTCTTCTTGACTGTTGTGACTTGTGACCACCATGGCATCTGCAGATCCCAAGCCCCTGTTCTCTACTTCTTTTATGATGGTACATGGCACTTCTACCAAACTTAAAGGCTCCGAGAACTATGTTTTATGGTTTAGATCCCTCAAGATATTTATTGGTGGTCAGCGAAAGAACTATGTTCTTACTAAAGATCCACCCAAAGAGACGGAAAAGGACTATGATACCTAGTACATAGACAACTGCCAAGTGATTACTTGGTTGACCAACAGTGTCGACCCGAATATAGCCTCCAACCTTCTTTACAAGGAGACTGCAAAGGGAACGTGGGAGAGTCTTGAGAATACCTACTCCAAAAAAACAACCAAGTCCAAGTTCTCAGATATCTACACAAGGATCTGCTCAGCAAATCAGGGTGATACATCCCTAGTCGAATACTACAGACTTCTCACCGGCCTATTTGAGGAGCTCTTTATTTTTCAGCCTGCTTGATGTGATAAACAGATTGGAGAACGAGCTGAATGGCAAGTATATCGCTTCTTATCAGGACTCCATCCGAGATACAAGTCTGTAAAAGACTAGTTTCTGATTGTTGTTGCACTACCACTCTTGAGACCATATATGATCGATTGCAGAAACTTGATTCTCCCTCTTCTCAGTTCCCTGCTGAGAATACTGCACATGTTGCTAGTGGACGCCCCAACTACCAGGGAGGAGGAGGTCATGACTTTGGCCGTGGACGTGACCGGGATCCTGGACGAGGACGTGACTTAGGACACGGACGTGGACGGGATCCTACCACCGCTCTCCATACAGCATGCACTCACTATGGACGCTGGAATCATCCATCTGAACGACGTTGGGTAAAGTTTGGCATGCCTATTAATGCCAACAGTGCCTATGAGGCTACTTCTTACGAAGGTTCATGTGATACTGCAAACACCTTGCCCGATCAGCCCTCTGGTGATAGTCAGACTTCCTTCACTACATCTGAGTATGCTCGTCTACGTCAGCTATTACAGAATTTCGCCAGTGACACTAGTACCTCTGCTCCGACTGCAAGTCTGGCCACTACTTCAGGTACACTTGCCAATGTTGCGTTTGCATCCAACCCTTCATGGATCATTGATTCCGGTGCCTCCACTCATCTGACGGGAGAAGGTAGTCTTCTCACCTCTGCACAACCTTCGTCCGTTGAGAGGACGGTTCGTGTTGCAAATGGAGCACATTCCCCATAACTACTGTGGGGACCATGGAGTTTTCCTCCAATCTCCGTCTCACTGGTGTGCATTGTGCTCCTGATTTTCCACTTAGTCTATTATCTGTTCACAAGTTATGCCAGGAACTTAATTGTCATGTGTTATTTGATGAGTTCTGTTGTTATTTTCAGGACATCCGGACGAGACAGATTTTTGATGGGGGACATGAGAAGAATGGCCTATAATATCTTGATATCCCCTCTGATTCTACTTTTGCTGGTGCTGCATCTATATCTACTGATCATGTTCTTTGGCATCTTCGCCTCGGTCATCCATCAATCAAAGATCTCTCTTTAATGTTCCCTGAACTATCTACGCCCAACCCTTTGAGTGTGAGGCATGTCAATTAGGAAAACATCATCGAGCGTCCTTCCCTGCTCGCTTTGAATCTCGCCGCAAAGTTCCTTTTTTCATTAGTCCATTATGATATCTGGGGATCATGTCCGGTCCGTACTCTGAGGGTCCGTTTGGTTACAAGGGTACCCCGATGTATCCCGGTGTATCCCCTCCAACCATGGTTTGGAAATCTATCACAAATCAATGTCATATCATGTCACATTCCTTATTCCAAACCTCCTCCAACCCTCATAACCATCCAAAAACCTACTATTTACAAGTGGATACCCCAACCCACCCCATCCCACTAACCAAACAGGCCCTGAGTGGACATAAGTACTTTGTTGTTTTTGTCGATGACTATAGTCGATCTTCTTGGGTTTATATGGATCTTCACGACAAAACAAACACCCGATGGGTCGATTGATAGATTGAAAGCTCGCCTTGTGGCTAAAGGCTTTATGCAGACATATGGCGTAGATTATTTTGAGACATTCTCACATATCACACGAATGGGCTCTATCAGAACTATCCTTTCTATAGCAACTAACAAAGCATGGCCCACATTCCAACTAGATGTGAAAAATGCCTTTTTATATGGAGGTCTTGGTGAAGAGGTCTACATGATGCAACCTCCAGGGTATGAAGTCGATGGGGAGTATGTATCTCGACTTCGCAAGGTAATATATGGCCTAAAACAAAACCCAAGGGCATGGTTGGACAGACTCACTACAGAAATCAACACTCCTGGCTTCTAGAGAACAACCTCTGACTATTCTTTGTTTGTCAGAAGACGAACAAGTGGTACCGTTATACTAGTTGTCTGTGTAGATGATATGATTGTCACAAGTGGTGATGATAAAGGAATTCTAGAAATCAAGACCTTTCTCCAGAAAGTGTTTGTTACTAAGGACCTTGGTCCATTACGTTGTTTCTTGGGCATTGAAGTACTACAACTGAAGAAGGTCTTCATCTCTCTCAGAGAAAATACTACCTGGACATCCTTACTGAAGCTGGGTTACTTGGATGCAAGCCTTCGGGTATTCTGGCCGACCCGAAGATATACTCCACGACCTCAGATACCATCTTCGAAGATGTTACTCGATATAGGAGCCTGGTGGGCAAACTTCTTTATCTCACTGTTACCAGACCAGATATTCCTTATGCAGTAAGCCGAGCGAGCCAACACATGGAGCAACCTTGTTACAGTCACTGGCAAGACATTCTTCATATACTACGCAAGGCCCTAAATGTCGGTTTCGGTCACCATTTCGGTATTGATCAAAACAGAATTTCGATGGAATTTCGGTGGAATTTCGACCGAAATTTCGGTCATTTCGGTCATTTTTTGTACTAGGACCCCTATATTTCGGTCATTTCGGTCATTTCGGTCGAATTTCGATTTCGACTGGAAATCGGTATTCAACAGAAATTCGATCGAATTTCGCTGAAATTTGAGGCCATGATACTACGATACTTGAAAGAATCTCCAGGGTGTGGCCTCTTTTATGGGGCAAACGGGAACACTAACATTATTGCATATGTTGATGCTGATTATGCAAGTTCACCAGAAGATCGACACTCCACCACAAGATATGTTATGATGGTTGGAGGAAATCTTGTCACTTGGAGAAGCAAGAAACATACTGTTGTATCCAGATCTAATGCATAAGCTGAATACAGGGTAATGTCTCAAGCAACTTGTGAGATCACGTGGCTATTAACTTTTCGACAAGAACTTTGCATTGTGGTCACCACTCCTATTCCACTATATTGTGACAACAAATCTGCTACTTACATTGCCACAAATCCTATGTTCCATGAACGAACCAAGCATATAGAAATTGACTGCTATTTTGTCCGGGATGTTGTCAGAACTAGGAAGATTATTCCTCCTCACATTATCACTGATCTTCAACTTGCAGATGTTTTTACTAAAGCCCTACCCAAGATGTTCCTTCTATAGATAATTGTCAAGTTGGGCATGATCGATAAATATGCTCCAAATTGAGGAGGAGTGTTAGTAATATAAAACATTCAGTTCTTATTTATCTTTGTAACCCCCACTAGGGGCACTTATGTATTTTTCCCTTTCGAGCTCTCTAGGGTTTTGTCCTATATAAGGACCCCTAGACCTCTAGAATAAAGCATGCTCTTTTCATTCTCTTATCGCTCTCAACATCTTCAATATATGATATAATGATATAAAGATGGATTTTTCGAAAGGGTACAATTTTTGTTTTTATTTCCCGGTGCAAAGCATTGGTTACACACTAGTTATGCCTTACACAGAATAATGTGGTAAACTCTCATTTGAGTTCGAAATATAAATGCATTCTATCATCTCTTTCTACATGCTTCTATTGTTCCTAAGAATATTGTCAAAGCACACATTCATCGCCACTTTCATTAGCAAGAAGCCATGCAAAAAGGGATGAAGACGCTTCAGGAGTCATGGGATATCAAGGAAACCCCAGAAGGGTTCCATATTGTAGGATCTATATGGGTGTCTACTATAAAATATAGAGCGTATGGTAGATTGACAGATACAAAGCCAAGCTATCTACAAAAGGGCGTCGGTTTTGTTATTTAGAATATAGAAACCCTTGCTCATGTGGCCACGACGAATTTCATCAGAATTACTCTATTTCTCGATCATTTTTAGATGGTATCTAGATATGAAAAATGCATTCCAGAAAGAAAATTTGATATCGGAAATTAACATGCAAATACCTACGAGCTATAAGAAACATGACAAGTACTGCAAATTGCAGAAGTATATGTAAGGCCTTGAGTAGTCCTGGTGGGCCCTAATTGATCTTCATAAAAAAACTGGTATACATATAAGGGATTGGAAACCACACCCTCTTCATCAAGCGAGATCAAAGATTGGTGTTCTGACCTTTATGTGATAGAATGGTCATCAAGTTATGATTATGAGAAAATTCAAAAACTCGAAGCAAAGCTTGCCACAGAATTCGAGATCAATGGCCTGATAAAACTTAATATTTCCTAGGAATAAAGATAGCTAGATCTAAAGAAGACAAGCAATTTTCAGAGAAAATATATCCTTGACCAACAAAAGGAGGCTAGGAAGCTAGGATGTTTCCCTGTCAAAAGAGGCCTATTGCAAGTTAAGCGTTAATAAAAAAAATCTTGGATGAATCTCTTCAAGGATTCTACTAAAAATTTGTTGAGAAATCATTCATTGTAAATATGGGGAGACAATTTCTGCATGCCACGATCTATGCTCATCTCATCATTGTCTATAAAATCATATGTTATGCAAAGAAGAATTCCGAGAGGTTGTTTCTTTGTGAAAAGAAAAGAAGTGCATATTAAGCCTTACACAGAATTTGATGAAACCAGATTCATTGATGATCGTCGCTTCACCTCTTGATATTATTAACCACATGAATCTTCCAATGAAGCGTTACCACAATGCAAGGCTACAATTAATCTTGTAAATAATCATGTGTTATAATTAACAATTCAAAATGAGGTAACATAGTGAAATGCTCTAATGTCTTCCAAACCTGTGTGAATAAGAATAGGATGACAATAATTTATAGAAGCCAGGATAAAAGAACTTTAGAGAGAAAAATATGGACCGAATCCGTAAAGCTCAAATAACAGGATGACGTATTCGGTTTGGGTATATACTACTAAGAAGAAGAATGGCAGGGATGAAATCACTAAAACTGAGATTGGTAATAGGCTTCAATACATGGTTATGCACAGCCAGAAGCCTAGTCCTAATTAGGAATAAGAAAGAAGATCCGTCACATATCATAACTAAGATCAAAAGAAAGACTAAAGAAAAGACGGAGGGGTTCCTATCCTAGTAGCTGATATCAAAACAGTGATTAATGAGGTAGATGAGAAGAATTCGCATATGGCTTATGCGGCTGGTGTTCTAAGAGTAGCTCCAGATAAACCGAAAAGACATATAGCTAGTTGGTTTAGTTAGTCTGATTTCTTTATAGATAGCTTTACTGAAAGAAGTCTGAAGGTACTTGTTAGATTTTCCACTCCCCTCCCCGCCAAACCTTATAGAGATAGTCTGCAAAGTTATATACTTTCTCAATTTCTACCGCTTTGATGCTTTTGATCAAACATTGAGTTTCCCATCACAAATACAAACTGATGAGAAATGGGGTGCAGAGGTAGTATAAAGAAATATGTGCAGCACACACATAGTCTAACCAAACATAAGCTTTCAGAAATTGCAGGTTAAAAAGCATATGAAACCTTAACAGCCACCTATAGAGAAGACAGAAAATGCAGGTAAAAAAGGAAGACTTACTCTTAACAGCATAAACCCTCTAAATGATGGCTGAAGAATGTAATAGCAAGGAACATCAGTATGCTTCATAGTTTCCATATTACACGTCGAAGAGCACAACAAGCACTGATCCAGAAAGGCAAGGGTGCTAGACAGACCTTTAAAAACTGTAATTAATTGCGAAAAGAATCCAATTATCTTCGCCCCATAAGGAAAAAAAGCAAGAAAGTTTGCATGGTAGAAACCCAATAACCTTGAGAATTTATCTCAGGCTTCCCACACTCATGAGAGGATTGACCCATCTGGCTGCAAGCAACAGCAGTCACAACATAGGGAGTCCCAAAAATCAAACCTTCAATAGTAAATATTAGTATGAGAATACAGAAGTACCATTCACACATTATTAAAGGCGTATAACTGTCAGAGTACTCATGTGCAAGCATAATTAAGCTGTGTTATGGCAATATCTTGTGGTTTTTTGGGTGAAGAAAAGGCAGGCACCCATAATGGTAGACACATAGTATATTATTAAAAAATAAGTACATCTAATATTACATGGACTAAGGCTCAAAGAGAACCCTTTCTTACTCAACAACATTTTCTCCATAAGAAAAGGGTATAAAAAACTGGACCAAACAGGCCGGTCAGACCGGTCCCACCAGGAACCGACCCCGAACCGGTCGGTTCAGCCGGTTTTATGAAAAAAATAAATTAAATAAAACTAGGTTCAATATTAAATGCCTCTCAATACAGGGCATACTATTTTAAATGCATTTGAGGGGGGAAACCCAAATTTTGTGTATGTTTTCTTTATAAGAACGATATGATATGTACCATTTGTTGATATATAAATTAAATGTATCAAATGATATGTGATGAAACTCGATTTCATCATCATAATTCCACATTATTAACCCCCTTGCTTAAGCTTAGTGTCAATAAATCCCAGTTAATGTCATGTAATTATCAGAGTCCTAAATAAATTGAAAACCACAAAAATAGGCAAAACAAAATTCGTGGTATTTTTAGACATAAAAAAATACCCTCAAAAATATTTCGAGCCCTTGTTTGATCTCTTTTCAAGTTTTGGTCAACATGAAACTTGTAGATCTCGTCAAGATCTACAACTTTCATGTTTTGAGTTTTCTCAAATTCGACCATTTAAACCTTCAAAAATCAAAAAATACAATCAAAATAATCTGATTGGGCCACGTGGCCCAATCTGGGTGAGCCACGTGGCCCGGCCCCTTTGTCCTTTCCGCCCTTGACCTGGACCGTCAGATCTTCCCCTGAGATCCAACGGCCCCCATCTCTCCACGTCGGCCGCTAACCTTCAACCCTTCGATCAGATCTGCAACAAATCTGCGCCGCACGTGAGCGCTCTCACCAGAGCGTGCCACGTGGCGCCACCAGTGCCCTCCGATCGCAATTCACATTTTCCATCTAGGCCGCTGCTTCCACTTCTATCCTCTGCCGTTCGATCACTCCCCACTTCTCATCACATCCGTTGAAACGCGCGTTATCTCCATCTCGACACGTGGCGCGATCACAGCCCGTCGTTCATATCGCCCCGATCTAATCGTGGCCATCCCTTCGCGCCTCAACGACAGCCGTTGGATCTTCAGATCCAACGGCTGCAGGTCGTCTTCTACCTCCAGTTAACCTTCTCTCTCCCACGTTCCATCTCGCGCAGCCCTCGCCCCCTTCCCATTTTCTCGCCCACTCCAGCCATCTTCTCCCATCGCCAACTGCCCCACGGTCTTCGCCACTCATCCCTCTACCCCGCGCACTCCTCCAAGACCTCCGACCACCTTCCAGTCAACCCATAACCGCCTCGAAACCCACGACCAACACCACATTCACCGCCGGATTCCCCATTAAAAACCTCGCCTCCCCCTCCATTTGAGACCGTCCACCTGTACGTGGGGCACGGCCCAGCCCTCCTCCTCCTCCCTGTGACAGGGGGAGGAGAAAGGATCGAGCGAAGACGACCGGACCCCCGGTGTCGACCCGCCGCCACCACGACGGCGTCGCGGTGCTCCGAGCCCGCCTAGCTGCTCCGAGAGGTCGCCGGAGTCCAGCGATGACCCGAGCTCCTCTCGGAGCTCAAACCCAGGCCGCTGCATCCATCTTCTTCCAGGTAAGATTCTCGAATTCTCCTCTTTGCTTTTTGCTTAATTTATTAGCCTCTTTTAGCCACTTTCGACCTCCATTAACCTTCTCAATAGCTCCACGTCGCAACCCCCTCTCTCGCGCCACTTTCCGATCATCTCCTTCCTCCTTCAGACCTAAAACCATCTCCGACCCACCTCCTCCGCCACCCACGGCGGAGGAGCTCAGAGCTGCCACCTTCTCCGCTCGCACAGCTCCCATATCGCTCACACATTCACGCACACACTTCTATACGCTTCGGCTATGTATTACTAAACTGCAGGTCTCCAAAGCCCTCAATGGCCGGACATTCACTGGCGCCAACTTCGTCAGAGGCCCTTTCGGTTTCAAGGCTCCGCCGGATTGAACTGAGCTGTCCTGCACCTTCCCCGAGCTCCGGGCTCCCTCGAAGATCACTAGTGGAGCTTCGGGAAGGTCGGGTGCAGCCGAGAATGAGAGGCGGAGCTTGGAGCCGTTCGCCGGAGCTCGAACTCAGCCGCCAGCCGCAGACGAGGGAGGAGAAGCAGTTGCCGTTGGATGGTCCCCTCACAGCTACCATCCAACGGCCCAGAAGAGGCCACATCACCGATTTCGAGAGCCATTCGATCACCACGATCGGAGGGTCCACGCACAGACATGTGTCATCACCAGAGCACCTCCGAGCCTCACTTCCGAGCCTTCAGGCTTGGACGTCCAAACCACCTCCGAGCCTGAAGCAAGCCCGAGCCAACATACGAGCCAAGCCGAAGCAGCCGAACCTCTGCCGAGTCTCCTTCCGAGCCTGGAAGGCGCGTGCCTGGCGCATGCCTCCTGGGCAATTTGCAGAGAAGCCCTCCGAATGTCTTCAATTTGCAAACAGGCCCCCGCGCGTTTGGTATATTTACAGGGAAGGACCTGCGCTTTATTTTAATTACATTTTAGTCCTTCCCAGGGACCTTTTTGTAGTTATCTTTTCATGTTTCTTTTCAGTTATGCCCTTATCTTCATTGTTGCATAGTTTGAGTATCATGTTTCCGATTCAGTTGATTTCAGTTTCATTTCGAAGCTCGTTTGACGAACTTTCTCATGGCATGTTTGTTTAATTTAATGGACACTTTAATGTTGATGTATTATATTTCTAGCTATGTGTCTCTTGATACTTAATCTATGCCTTGATCAAATTGAGTTTGTCATCTTAATTAAATCTGGAATTGACTCAGTGATTATTTTGCTCACTCATTTGTATCTAGGGCATATTTCCATCGCATTGCATGATCATTTAATTGCATGATAAAAAATGTTAAAAAAATGCATGTTTATTTTAATTGCATGTCATGTTGTGTCTTTGCATCATTTGACCTATATGCTTTAATTCAACACTTAATTAAATACACTTGAGTCCGATTAATACGAGAGAGGCTCGTGTCCCTGAGTTCGACCTTGGTATCTTGCCAAGTAAAAAAATATAAATAACGATCGCCTCATTTTGATTCATTATGGCATATATTTGAAATGAGGTGATCTTTTGACGACCGAAATCGGCCCGACTACTTCGACATTTCCAAGTGCTAATTTAGCATTATTAGAGGGCCGATTTTGCGGCTCGTCAAATGGTGCCGTTGCCGGGGACACGGCTCATTTCTTTTATTTTTTGGATTTTTGTGTGTTTAATGTAGTGTATCTTTTTATAGGTTAAATGGTCACATATTTTTGCATATAAAATTTTTTCTTATTTGATCTCTAACCATTGTTTCTGTGGCAGGGCCCTTGACGGATCAAGGAGGCGAGGAGCAGGATACTCCCCGCTGCGAGGAGCCGCAGGAGCATGCTTGGAGCAATTAAGGAAAAAAAAATGTGTCTCTCATTTTTGTTGCATTGTATTTTTAATAAACTCGTCGTTTACAGCGGTCTTCGATCGAAGACTCGCGCTTGTAATCGAACGATTGTGGTGTGTGGGGAACGTCCCCACTTGAGTGTCGACCTAGGACTTAGGCACACGGCTCTCCGAGCTCATGTTATTTTTTATCTTTTGTGCTTGATCGTAGGTTAGGACACACTCTAAATGAAGACGCACTTAATCTCGCATCACTTAGCTAAAATTCATGAAGATTAATCACCGCTAATAGATGCATGGTTAGGTGCGGCTTTTTCGACTTGCATACATGTTTGATTTGATTTTCAAAACGGCCCCAGATTTTTCGCGGTTTTTATCGTCAAATCACTGCATGATTTATCGCTTAGCCTAGATCGCGGTTTCTTCGAATACATGTTTTTCTCGGCTTTCATTTCCTAGCTTGATCACCTAGGATTAATGGAAAATGGAATGTAGACGATGATTTCTTGATTTTGTGCTAACCTTAATTCAGTGACAATTTAAAAATAAAATTGGGACTGTTAATTGCAAGTCAACTTAAAATGGAATAAAATTCGGTTTTGGGAGAGCAATACCCTCGCTTACGCAATGATTTTCACTTCATATCTTTTTCTTTGCGTAAAAATCAAATGTTTTATCACCAATAAAATAGACAAGATAATAAACCAACTTTGGTTGGTTTCATGTGTGAGTTGGTGAAACTAAGGGTTTGCTTGCTTGATTGAGCCTTGTATGATGCGACACGAACCCCAAAACCGAAGACACTCCATTTTCATCTCCAAGATTCAGCCACTCACTTGTAAATCCATCCCTCTTCTTCTTCGTTCACCTTGGGTCTCTTCCAACATCAATCTCCATCTTTATACTTAGGCTGATCTCAGCCTAAGTATAGGGGGGGACCCAAGTCCCCGTGATTTTCTCTACTCCTCTTTTCTTGCCTTTATACTTAGGTTATTTCTAACCTAAGTATAGGGGGGAGTCCCTCTTATTTCCCGTTTATTCTTCTATTTTCAAATGGACCTATGGACTCGTAACATCTAGTGCTATGAGGACATAGCAAAGTTTAAGGATAGGGGGTATACCGTACATACTAGTTACTTTAGCTAAAATCTGAAAATTTTGAAAAATTAAAAACTTTTTGGCTAAGGAAAAATTCGTTGGACTAAGAGAACTCAAAAGATTTCACGGCTTTTCTAACTATGTTACACTATTTTGATAAAAATATTTTCGAAAATGATTTGAAAAATGAGTTTTTCTTGTTTTGAAAAATCTTTTTGAAAAATGTTTTGAAAATTCTTTATTCGTGTGACATGGTTTTGAAAATTTTTTATCAAGGAAAGTTGAGTCTAACCTGTGTTTTGACTTTAAAAACTAAAATCCATAAAAATTGCAAAATTAAGAAAAGAAAAGAAAAATGTGTGTGTTTTTGAATGAAGAAGTTGGATTAGTCCTCTACTTACACTTTTCACCCAGGATCTGATTTGGTCAAGAAGACTTAGCTTTTTGAGGTCTTTGAGATTTGCGGTTAACCAGCCTTAACCATCAGGGTCATAGACTTAATCATCCACATTCCCCTAGATCTCTAGATTTGCATGCTATATTCCATGCTTAGTCTCAGACAAAAAGAATATGATCAGCACATCACATGCACGACTGCGGTTTTGATTGAGATGAGTTGATTTTTCACCTGAGGGATTGGGATGAGGAAGTCGAATTTGGATTTGATCTAATGATGCTCGAGGATGGGATAAAATCTTTGGAGGCTTCAGGAAACCTGAGTGTCAGCAATATTAGCCAGTATGAGAACTTGATTCTTATACTAATCTCTTGACATTGTCCTAAGTGCCTGGGTGTGATATAAATAAAAAAATTGTTGATCAGTGTGCGCCAACTCTTGGTAAAAGCAGTGGAGCTAGCCAAAAATTATACAAGTCAATGAAATTTCAAAGATAAGCTCTCATTCCACAAAGTCAAATATCAAAAGAGCTTCCACCAAAGGCGAGCGCTCCCAAACTTTTTCAAAGTGTCCACTTGGACCACCGCTATTAGGACCAGGAGTCGGGCTTGCACCAAAAAAGGGCTCTGCATCGTAAATGCTACAAGTCTGGGTGTAGAAGGTATAATAGATACCCAAAAAAGACACACCCCGGTGTACTCCCAGGAAAACAAGTGCAGACGGCTCCAACTTCTCTTGACGGACGCACTGATCAACACCAAAAAAAGTGTTGTGTAAAAAGGCACTAGAGAGAATCCTTGTTCCAATGAGAGGGAGAGAAGAATTGACACAATCCCATGCCCTCCATTTTCTGGCCTACCATCCACATTTTCTAAGTCTGACAACTAAAGAGACGGTGGACTGAATGCAAGATTCGATTTATTCCCTAGTGCTGAGGATTGGGTCCTTAGGAGATTTTCTCGGACCAAGATTTTGGGTGACGAATTGACTCTACTCTCAGAATTGCAGTCAACACTAAACTCATATCCTTTAGTTTATATGTATATCAGAGAGAGTCTAGAGAAGTAGAGGAATTGGAAGCCTCTTGATTAAGGCTGGGTTGAACTCTAAAATTTTGGATCTCTGAAACCGAGTCGACTTGATCAGATTGGATCCTGTATTCACATGCACAAGGGGGTTAATCCAACTTAGTCATTCTTTTTGATGCTCGAGGACGAGCATAGTTTAAGTATAGGGGGTGATGAAACTCGATTTCATCATCATAATTCCACATTATTAACCCCCTTGCTTAAGCTTAGTGTCAATAAATCCCAGTTAATGTCATGTAATTATCAGAGTCCTAAATAAATTGAAAACCACAAAAATAGGCAAAACAAAATTCGTGGTATTTTTAGACATAAAAAAATACCCTCAAAAATATTTCGAGCCCTTGTTTGATCTCTTTTCAAGTTTTGGTCAACATGAAACTTGTAGATCTCGTCAAGATCTACAACTTTCATGTTTTGAGTTTTCTCAAATTCGACCATTTAAACCTTCAAAAATCAAAAATACAATCAAAATAATCTGATTGGGCCACGTGGCCCAATCTGGGTGAGCCACGTGGCCCGGCCCCTTTGTCCTTTCCGCCCTTGACCTGGACCGTCAGATCTTCCCCTGAGATCCAACGGCCCCCATCTCTCCACGTCGGCCGCTAACCTTCAACCCTTCGATCAGATCTGCAACAAATCTGCGCCGCACGTGAGCGCTCTCACCAGAGCGTGCCACGTGGCGCCACCAGTGCCCTCCGATCGCAATTCACATTTTCCATCTAGGCCGCTGCTTCCACTTCTATCCTCTGCCGTTCGATCACTCCCCACTTCTCATCACATCCGTTGAAACGCGCGTTATCTCCATCTCGACACGTGGCGCGATCACAGCCCGTCGTTCATATCGCCCCGATCTAATCGTGGCCATCCCTTCGCGCCTCAACGACAGCCGTTGGATCTTCAGATCCAACGGCTGCAGGTCGTCTTCTACCTCCAGTTAACCTTCTCTCTCCCACGTTCCATCTCGCGCAGCCCTCGCCCCCTTCCCATTTTCTCGCCCACTCCAGCCATCTTCTCCCATCGCCAACTGCCCCACGGTCTTCGCCACTCATCCCTCTACCCCGCGCACTCCTCCAAGACCTCCGACCACCTTCCAGTCAACCCATAACCGCCTCGAAACCCACGACCAACACCACATTCACCGCCGGATTCCCCATTAAAAACCTCGCCTCCCCCTCCATTTGAGACCGTCCACCTGTACGTGGGGCACGGCCCAGCCCTCCTCCTCCTCCCTGTGACAGGGGGAGGAGAAAGGATCGAGCGAAGACGACCGGACCCCCGGTGTCGACCCGCCGCCACCACGACGGCGTCGCGGTGCTCCGAGCCCGCCTAGCTGCTCCGAGAGGTCGCCGGAGTCCAGCGATGACCCGAGCTCCTCTCGGAGCTCAAACCCAGGCCGCTGCATCCATCTTCTTCCAGGTAAGATTCTCGAATTCTCCTCTTTGCTTTTTGCTTAATTTATTAGCCTCTTTTAGCCACTTTCGACCTCCATTAACCTTCTCAATAGCTCCACGTCGCAACCCCCACTCTCGCGCCACTTTCCGATCATCTCCTTCCTCCTTCAGACCTAAAACCATCTCCGACCCACCTCCTCCGCCACCCACGGCGGAGGAGCTCAGAGCTGCCACCTTCTCCGCTCGCACAGCTCCCATATCGCTCACACATTCACGCACACACTTCTATACGCTTCGGCTATGTATTACTAAACTGCAGGTCTCCAAAGCCCTCAATGGCCGGACATTCACTGGCGCCAACTTCGTCAGAGGCCCTTTCGGTTTCAAGGCTCCGCCGGATTGAACTGAGCTGTCCTGCACCTTCCCCGAGCTCCGGGCTCCCTCGAAGATCACTAGTGGAGCTTCGGGAAGGTCGGGTGCAGCCGAGAATGAGAGGCGGAGCTTGGAGCCGTTCGCCGGAGCTCGAACTCAGCCGCCAGCCGCAGACGAGGGAGGAGAAGCAGTTGCCGTTGGATGGTCCCCTCACAGCTACCATCCAACGGCCCAGAAGAGGCCACATCACCGATTTCGAGAGCCATTCGATCACCACGATCGGAGGGTCCACGCACAGACATGTGTCATCACCAGAGCACCTCCGAGCCTCACTTCCGAGCCTCCAGGCTTGGACGTCCAAACCACCTCCGAGCCTGAAGCAAGCCCGAGCCAACATACGAGCCAAGCCGAAGCAGCCGAACCTCTGCCGAGTCTCCTTCCGAGCCTGGAAGGCGCGTGCCTGGCGCATGCCTCCTGGGCAATTTGCAGAGAAGCCCTCCGAATGTCTTCAATTTGCAAACAGGCCCCCACGCGTTTGGTATATTTACAGGGAAGGACCTGCGCTTTATTTTAATTACATTTTAGTCCTTCCCAGGGACCTTTTTGTAGTTATCTTTTCATGTTTCTTTTCAGTTATGCCCTTATCTTCATTGTTGCATAGTTTGAGTATCATGTTTCCGATTCAGTTGATTTCAGTTTCATTTCGAAGCTCGTTTGACGAACTTTCTCATGGCATGTTTGTTTAATTTAATGGACACTTTAATGTTGATGTATTATATTTCTAGCTATGTGTCTCTTGATACTTAATCTATGCCTTGATCAAATTGAGTTTGTCATCTTAATTAAATCTGGAATTGACTCAGTGATTATTTTGCTCACTCATTTGTATCTAGGGCATATTTCCATCGCATTGCATGATCATTTAATTGCATGATAAAAAATGTTAAAAAAATGCATGTTTATTTTAATTGCATGTCATGTTGTGTCTTTGCATCATTTGACCTATATGCTTTAATTCAACACTTAATTAAATACACTTGAGTCCGATTAATACGAGAGAGGCTCGTGTCCCTGAGTTCGACCTTGGTATCTTGCCAAGTAAAAAAATATAAATAACGATCGCCTCATTTTGATTCATTATGGCATATATTTGAAATGAGGTGATCTTTTGACGACCGAAATCGGCCCGACTACTTCGACATTTCCAAGTGCTAATTTAGCATTATTAGAGGGCCGATTTTGCGGCTCGTCAATATGGTAGCCTTTTCATTTGTATGTTGAATGAAAATGTAAAGTTGTTATTGCTCTTCTCCGTCATTTGTAACATGTTGCTCTATTGAAAATTTATTTAATGGATACATATTATATATAATATCTGGTTTTCTCGGTTCAGAAAATCGGCCTGACCGGTTCAACCAGTAAATTGAGTCCGGTTCATTTTTTTTGAGTCGATACAAATGATGATATCATACTAATGTCATAACCGGTTCGATCGATTTGAACCAACGGTCCGACCCGATCAGACCAAACAGATGTCTGATTGGTCCAATGTCCAGTCCGATTTTTTCAAACATGGCATAAAACTTATCATGAGAGAAAACAATCCAATTGCATGCCAATCTTAAGGCCCACACTGTAGCCAAAAGTCTCAGCTAATTGCTCCTAGCACGATCCTATGCAACCCCAAGAGACTCCAAAAGTCCGTCATACAGGTCATGCCCAGCCACTCCATTGAGGTGTTAAACTAAATCTCTTTAGCCGGGTCATGATAAAAACATGCAATCCCCAATCTCAAAGATGTCTGAACAAAGAGCACAACCCTCATCCACAATGCCAAGAATCATGACTTCATAAGCTCGTCATCACATGCCCCCTTCTACACAGTTCAGAAAGAACTTCATACTTAACGGGCCTTTGAACTCCATATAATACCATAGTCATTTGCCAACGGTATCGAAATTCCTTGTCGCATAAGTAGTGAACTGCATGAATGGCGTCACGACTACCCCGATGTCCTGAAGATATAGACCCGATGAAATCGAATTCTCCATGAAGATGCAGAGTACCAACATCTAGACGGTAAGACCCAATGCACCTTAACTAAAGCTTCACAGTGACAACAATTGATTGAATGTTTAGGATAGGCGGGAGATGGTGACGCATAATGACCAATCTTGAAAGACCAGCCTCTCGTCTGGTGGATGCCAAACTGCTTTCCAGGGGGTAGGACAATGTGAGGTGGGTAGTTTATCTCCACTAATCAAAGAACCAAGTGGGAGATAATGTAGATCTTGCATATTGAATTAGAGCAACTTACTCCAAGCAATTTGAAGGTTTCCGATATCAGTAAGGTTTCAATTGCACATCTTTCTGGTGATCAAGATATCACCCTATGATCGAAGCATTGACTAGTAGGAGTAAGTGCAAAGTTGCAAGAAACTTTGAGAAGGCAATTTTGTTCACTACACAAAAGCTGATAGCGCTGATGCAACGTAATGAACGATGTCATTAGCAGTTGTTGGAGTGTGCATTATATGGGTGATTGTATTTGGAGGAATCCGATTACCAAATTGACTCAACCATTCTCTATTCTCAACACTCTCCCTTTCTCTCATACTCTTCTTCTGTTGCAATTGAAGTTCGCAAAGGAGATTTGGAGGGCAAGACTTGTCGTGTGTGGATGTCTCTGGCCTGGACCAATTTTGATAAAGGTGTAGGGTTACGACATATCACTCCAAAGTATACAAAGCGAAGCCGTTTATAATCATATAGGCATGTGGGGCTATTTTTCATAATGAGTGTTTTTACGAGGAGAATGTGGGCATACATAGTCCGATGGTATGGCAGTGCACCTACCACCCAAAAGATCATGGTTCAAATCCCTCCTTGTGGGGATTGCGTTTGGTAGCCGACATCCATTGTAAAAAATAATCGGATCATTCAACATGTATTTGAGCAAGAATCCATGTAATTAGCCCTACTTAAAATGGGAGAATGCTTTGACATTTTTTTAATGTGGACATACACACTAATTTTTTTGAGTCAAAAGAGGGGGAAACACGCTAAGGTGTCCGCCCCAGTTATATTAAAAAACGTAGAAAAGTTATAAGAAGACTTACAAGAGTCGAAACTTAATAAGAGTTTTGGAATTAAAGATTACATTTTCTAAGTAAAACACTGTAAAGAAAAGAGTGTGCCATTTCTAGCAAGCCAAATTGCCCAGAACGTTGCAAGAAGTCTCAAGAGATCCTCTCTAGAGCGATGGTTTGCCTCAAACAAGCACCAAAAAAGGTCTAAATTCGACATGTCTAGCCAATCCACGTCTATCTTTGATCAGATTACGGATGTTTTTTATGCATTGGAAGAAAAGGTGATCCACCATCTCAATATGGGCTTTGCACATAGGACGACTACTAGAAATATCAACAAAGAGTCTTGCACAATAGTCCCTCATCATAATACGTCTTCTGCGTAGCAATACCATAAAAAAGTCAATTTTGTTTTGTTGTTTTAATCCCCATATAAAGTTGCAATCACGAATCAGAACATTTGTCCACAATGGTGGTGGTCTAGAGATAGCCTATAAGCTGTCTTAATAGAGAAAGTATTATCTTTCCCCACCCAGTGATTTCGTTCATCTGCATGTCTATCTAACTGCCGAAGTGGTTCTAGATAGAGGACAACTAAAAGAAAAGGTGATCCGTCGTCTCAATATGGGATTTGCATATAGGACAACTATTAGAAATATCAGCAAAGAGTCTTGCACAACAGTCCCTCGACATAATACGTCTTCTGCATAGCAACACCATAAAAAAGCCAATTTCGTTTTGTTGTTTTAATCCCCATATAAAGTTGCAGTCACAAATCAGAACGTTTGTCCTTAGCAGCGGTGATATAGAGATAGCCTATAAGCTCGCTTAATATAGAAAGTATTATCTTTCCCCACCCGGTGATCTCGTTCATCTGCCTATCTATCTAACTGTCGAAGTGGTTCTAGAAAGAGAAGGAACTCCTCTGGTCATTGATCAGAGAAATTCGTCACAAAAGACATCATACAGTTGCCATCCAGCCAACGGTCCAAAACTCGTGCCTCACGGTTAGAGGCAAATGCAAAAAGGTAGGAGAATATGTAAGAGATGGGCCCCTCTCCCGACTAGTTCTCAATCTAGAATACAAAATATTTACCATCACCAAGAACCGATCGAAAGAACTCTTGAAACCAAGGCATTACCAAACCAATTCCTTTTCAGAAGGCCGAAGGGTGGAATAGCGAGTGTTGCAACAAATCATCTCGTGCCCCAATGTTGTAGATATAGTGAATGAGACGGCAATATAGATCTTCATTTCTGCCCCAAATCCCTCTAACCCATTTAAGAAGTGCCTCATTTATAGACTCCAAGCGAGATATCCCAAGGTTGCCTTCCACCTTTGGCAGAGTGATTGTCTCCCAATCTATCAAGTGTATGCCAGATCTTACATATCCTGCTTTACCCCCACATGAATCTTTGCTCGATCATCTCCGGCCAGTGCCTGATCCCAATGGGTAATAGACAAGATGACATGAAGAAAATAGGAATCACAAAAAGGACTACCTAAACAAGTTCACAGGCAACCAATCAGATATCTTTAATCTTTCAGAAGTCAGTGGAAGACCAAGGTATCGAGCAAAGAGCCCCTCTCCATACCAAGCTCGTCACAACACTCCTGCGCATCTTGCATTGAATGCCTAGAAGGGATCGCCACTGATTTCCCATGGTTTAAAATAAGGCCGGACGGTTCACCAAAAACTTCTACGGTTATGCCCATTCCTTTCACCGCCTCATTTCCCCTCTCAATAAAAAAGATTGTGTCATTTGCATACTGCAAAAGAGGAATAGAGATATCTTCGGAGTATCCTATTGTGAAATCATTATGCATCACCTATTGAACCATGAATGACAAAACATCCGATGCAAAAACAAAAAGCATGGAAACAAGGGGACATTCTTTTCGAACCCCTGTCGCAGATGGAAAAAATCTCTCTCGGGACGACCATTAACGAGTATTGACTACGAGTTCAATTCGATATATTTGTAATGTTTGTTACCATGTTGTTAATGGAGTTTTTCTCTGGGAGAACACCTGCATCGGTAACCACCCTTTTCTTTCATAAAGAAATCAACCCATGAACTGTACTTAAAAATACAGTCGGATGCTTCTTTTAAAAGTTCGCAAGTGTTATACATTGCTCTGATCCGGCTATAACTTATAAATTGGCATGCTAACAATTAGGATAAAAAATGAAAATAAAAAACCACGTAAATATAAAACAAAAAACTTGCTTTAAAAACAGAAAGTACTCCAGGTGAATTTCAAATCTCCGAGAAATATAAAAGGACAGATTAGATGTACCTTCATCTAAAGAAGAAATGTTGATACGTTTTATCATCGTTAAAGTAATAGGCCCAGTGGCAGGGCAGATATTTGAATGGCATTCGGAGGGAATAAACAGGACTGTTCCTTCTCCAACTATTACCGCATGTTCTACTAAATCAAGCACCTCAAGCTCATTGTCAGTTACTCGGCAGTAGTAGTTCGTTAATTTTCCATTGGATCTGTTGATGGGTTGGCCATGACATCTGCAAGCCTACAGGAGTTACAATTTTAGTATAACTCCTGCTATCATAGCAAAAAATCACTGGACAATGGAAAACAATCAGGCTCAGTTCATAGAAGTAGAACAGATAAGACCTTTCTAACTTTCATATGTAGAAGATATTGACAATAACTTTAAGATGCCATCCATGGTTTGCAGACATGCGAGAAACTTCCATTGAAAAACACACTTAAAGAAACAAATGGTACGTAAAAGAGAACCAGGTGGCAGCTACGCATTTCATTACAATTCAAGCTACAAACTCCCATGGCATTGTATATAATCAACTAAGTACCCATGTTAGAACACAATCTATTACATTATATTGCATCATAGCAAGTAGCGGAAGAAAACATGTATAATCACAAACAAGTAAACCACGTGCAAATGGATTTACGAGGTTCACCCTTGAGGAGGATGGCGATCATTTCACTATATGTGGAGAAGGGGAAATATTGAGGACATAGGGAATCCTAGTCATAGGGAGCTTATATACTACTCCCAGTAGATATGGATCCTAGAGCAAACAAATCCAAATACACCGAATTTCATTTTGGGACGAGGGGGCTACCTCCGTGCTCCAAGCTCGCTATTAACCCCCCTCCTAGAGTTTCTTCAAACTAGACATCTCTCATACATTGGTCAGGAGAATGGGATCTCTATTCTAGAGGTCCCTATAGATCTCTACATACCAAGCATCGTTTGCAGGTCTCCATCATATGTGGTCGACATTCAAACTCCAAGTTCAACACATAATGTGGAGGGGAAATATGTATTGCATTATGAAAGGACCATAGGGCTCTCTTATATCGAAAGGAGAAACCCGAGAGGGAAAATTACATAATAGAGATGAATAAATAGAAAAAACATAAAAGATAAGGAAAGATAAATGCATCTCAAAGGACATGAGCATAAGGACCTCTTAATAAAATATCTTATGTGTATCTTATACAAATTATGAAAGCACTGACACCCCCATCTCCCATATCCATGTGGGAGCAAAAAATTCCCCCTCACTCGTTTTCATTACGTCCCTTCTTTTTTTAAGTCTGTTCACCTTATTTTTCAATTTTCTTGAGTTTTTTTAACCGCTTTCATTTTTTTCAACATCTATTTTTTAAAGAACCTCCCTCCCCTTTTACAGGACTTCTTTTTTACTTTAAGTTACAACGAATTTAGCCAATTGGGCCCATACAATATGAAACAAAAATATATGAGGCAATACCCCAACGAGGAGCATTGACCCCTCCCTTCTCTTACCCAATTGATAGAATCCATATCCAATTGTGTGAGAGGGAGGATACAAGTTCTCCTCTTCTACTAGGGTTCTGGAGAACCTATCATGTCGTTTCTACTGTTAAATGGCATTGACTCATCATTATAAGCAGGAGGTTGTTGCCAAACATTGTCAGTTGGAATCCATGCCCATGGAGGTCGCTCACTTCCTATACTTCTCTCGCTGCATGCCGACTCTTGTGCATCAACATCAAAAGCCGATCTAACCCTTCATCACCCGAGCCATCAGCGTCTGAGCCTCTTCTTGATTTCATATTGCCGAGCGCAACCAAGCTTCATTGCATGCGACCTTAAGAAGTTGCACCTTCTTTTCGTGAATCACATCTCTTCATCAGCAAATAAGATTACATAATGGAACCTGTCACTGCTTCACCACTCTCATTGGTGGCACCGCCATCGCTTGGGGCACCTATACTTCTCAAGCTAGTTGATGTTGCTCAATCCACCAAATGGCATGCCTCATGTGGCAGCGAGCCGACCTCCAATCTCAACCATCGTGACCAAAACCGTCATTTATATCTGCTTGTCGACCATTTACAAGCGCAAATATGAGAGAAACCCCTCTAAGAAATGAAAATTTTTATAATAAAAAACACAAATTACAAATTACAAACAACCAATCAGAATGAATATCAAATCGAAACTAGAACCGACTTGCTCTGATACATGTTGAAATACAAACTATGAAATGTGAAAGAAAAGAACAAGGAAACATGATTTTATATGGGACCTTACTCCCTAGGGAGCAGGATAAAACCATTTTTAAAAGTCACAAGGGCTAGGTTTTCTATTCTCTTTTTCAATAAATACAGGGGTATGGCACTCTATATATAACCCCACCAACATAACCAAATCCTACTACTCATCCATGTAGAACTAAAGAATTCCCAAACAATTAGCCTAATTCACAATTCTCTCAACATTGTATATGACAAATCCTTGTACCACAAGGTCACATTTTGTTTAGGTTAACATGTGCCCACAAAAAGGGATTGCTCGAAGGGACATTCACTTGACTTTAGAACTCAAGTGCCATAAGAAGTCGAACCGTTGACCTCAAGGGATAGGGTGCATAAGTATTAAAAACCTAAACCGTATACCTTTCCAAGTCAAAAACAAAATTATAAGAGATGTCGATTTTACCTGGCATGGGATGAAGTCATCGTGAATTTGACGGATCGAAGGCAATAAATTGCAGTATATCCGACTCTTCAAATTTATTATGTTGTCCTCAAAGACAAGCACAATCTGTATATTTCCTCGAATGCCAATCCACAGCTCTCGAAACCAACTCTGTATGAGGCCATGCAAGACGAAATTTTCTGTGTACATGCCAACATAATAATTCTCAAGACTAGGTCAGGCGAAACTATGGCATAGTTTGTTTTCACAATGCACATAAATATATGATTTGGTAGGCTTGAGCGAATCAAAATCCCTATAATTAGGGATTCGGTTAACCTCCTAAATAGATGTATTTTATAACAAAAAAATATATAAATGTTGTATAATCTACAATATTTTATCTAGTTCTTCAAGGGTTATGTCAGTTGAAACAGATTGATGAATTACATTGTTGTACAGGTCTTGATATATAAAAAACACAGCTTGATTTTAAATAAAGTAACGCACCAGGATAATACCTCGAGCCTCTACAGCTCCCTATGCCTGACAGACTATCTAAAAAGTCCTTAAATTTCCCAGAAATGCTGCCCTTGTCATCACAATCCAATAACACAAACTCTATGAAGACAGATTGTTCCCCGGCATACTGTCAAGTAATCACAAGTCATCTAGAGACTAATGCAGCTTATGAACAAGGAATATAAATTGCTGACGAGGGCATCTTACCGTGAGAGATTCTCGCAGAGCTACAGTATTTTTAATTAAAGAAGAGCCAATGAAAACCATTTTTTTGGGGATGTCTTTACCGGCCCATGAGTACAGCACTTCATCGCATAGAAGACCCGAAAGTGTAACATCTGCAGGAAGCTTTTACATTTAGAGTGGTAACTAGTTGTGCATGAAAAGATAGCACGCTCTTTATTATATCATAGGAAGATTTTCGCAATGGCTGTTTTTTACACGAGATAGAAATATCGTTACCCATGTAACAGTCTCCAGAAGGATTGTTATCACGTGATTCCATCAAGAAGCAATTTGTGGGAAGGTTGTCAACCGCATGGTGAAAATCCCTCAGACTAAAATTCACCCTCGGGCAATATGCAATTTTCATCTGTGAAAATGTAATCAGTGTAAATTTCTGCTTATCCAAACATGTCCAACAGCTTATCTTAGTCTGATTCTAAATACCAAGGTACTAATATGCATCTCCCGTAAGTGAGTCAGATGTCAATAAAACCGTTAACTTAACACTAGTCATACTTCATGTGATGTTCTTTTAAGTAGAAATCAAATTCAAAGCTCAATTATAATTGTAGATAAACTTTTGAAAAGAAGAGATCCATTTAGAATGAAAAAATCATAGAATATCACAATGTATATAGCTGAATGCATGGTCTTGATATCGATCTTGTTAAATTGGTAGAACCGAAAGAAAAAGCAAGTTATCAATCAACAAGTAGTTGTGAGATCTCAAGTGATATAAGAAATCACAGAACCAGACATGACGAACAGAGAAGGTCGACCTCAAAATCTAATAATTTCAGGATGTTCGAATTTTAAGCCATTAGTCATAAACCAGCATCTCTCCCCTGCATCACGGATTTTTTAGGCCATATGTTTTTTTTAAAATGGTGTTCTAGGCACTGTTGTCAAACAACTAAATTCAAGCCAGCAACTGCTCCGATTGTTATAGTGTGCGTAATTCAGCCAGTAAGAAAACGCCTAAATCCCGCGAGAACAAAGTCCATATCTCAGAAATGCAATGCACCAGAGTTCACAAGTGCAATCGGACAATAGATTATGCAATTCGGTACTGCGGGATCATGAGACTCGTTCGTAAGAGAAACCCTTGAGATCGGGATCGAACCTCGTGGGATCGGAGACCTCGGTCGGGAGCGATGTAGCAAAGGCCGAGGGGATCGGCGACGCGATCCTCGAGGAGCGCGCAGAGGTTGGCGAGGTGGAGGAAGCTCTGCGGTGTGGAAGGGTTAGACTACAAGAGATGAGAGCGAGGTGGTCTTATATATGTGATTACCTGCTTGAGTTGGAGGAGCAGAGTCGGGGGGATGCTGCGGAGATCGAGCACGAAGCACAGCAGAGCGGCCATCATCGACAGTGCCTTCTGCGTCAGTGAGGTGAGATGAGGTGTGCTATTCTAAGCTCGCGAGGGGCTCTGGAGCTTTCGCGCCGCAGGGAGGGTGCAATCTGCGCCCTCTTGTCCCAAACGACTTGAGCCGTTTGGGTTAGCACTTCATCCATACGCGGCACCCAGAATTACGATGTGGCCTGTCATCTTCGCATGGATTTGTGGAACCTTAGGATTTGATTGAATTTGAATTAATTTGCGTCTAATCAAATTCTATAACTTGAAGTTTTTTCAATTTAATATCATGACACAACCTAATATAATCACATCCCAAAACAATAAATTACGAGTTGATTGGATTTTTAATAGGGTAAAATGGAGTTGCCTGAGGAGTTAACTTGCTCCTCATATCTTATTTTTCTCGTTTTTTTATTTTTTTGCAAGAAATTCTTACCACATGAACCTTATATCTTATTTTTCTCATTTTTTTATTTTTTTGCAAGAAATTCTTACCACATGAACCTTATAAACTTTGTAAATTATCTCTCCGACCTCTGAAACAACATAGTTTCCCTCTCAACCATGTAACTTGCTAATTCTTACCTCATGAACCATGCTGTTATTGTGTTTGAATCTCATTAAGGTTCTTGGGGTAATGTTACATGGTCGATGAGGTAATTATATTGTGCAAAAGGTCATAGAGGAATTTTAACAAGTTTGTAAAGTTTGTGGGGGTAAAAATCCCTTTTTGCAAATGCTTCCCTAGCTTTTCATAACTACATCCCTATATTATGTCATTCAAATGTCATGCGAAACAGAGACTCATACGACCTTCATTCAGGCGGGGTCGACTTCAATTACTCTGCGATTGTTAACAAATAATTGTCTAGATGGAGACTGTAAGAGTCTTAGTTTCGCATAAATTTAAATGATATAATATAGGGATAAGTGATGAATTTTCATGGATTCATTTTTCAAAAAAAAATAAAAATAAAATAAAATAATAAGAAGAAGAATCCAAGTTAACTCCCAAAAGAGGCGGCCTATTTTCAATGATGTTTGTCCTACGTATATTCCACTCTTCCATCCAAAAAAACCCTAAAGTCCACCTCACGGGAACTCTACAACGTATTACTTTTGACGAGTGATTAGGGCGATCATCTTGGTCGATGCTGCCTTTGATCGACAGCATCTCTTTGGTTTCTGCCTTTTGGTTCTTTTGGAGCCACGCGGATTTCTCTTCTGATCGGGCATTTTGTATGTTATTCGATATACGATTATGCTAAGTTGAACAAATTTACAAAATAAACCCTCCATTTCCTTCCCCATGTCCGGTCCTCTCGCACATGTCCTCCGTCAATACCCCTCCCTCGCGTTGCATCCTCCGCCTCTCCTCCCCGCAACAGCCTCCCTCCTATTCTTCACCTCCCCTTCGTCGGAAGCTTGGAAATAATGATGGGGAGGAACAGATATGCATCCCCCAACGGATTAGGAAGCCATTACGGAGAAGCTCTCAAAGTGATGGCCGAAGAGGCAACCACATCATCTGTGCACGTTAGCAATAAAATGTGTGGCCTTTCAGGAATTATTGAGGAACGGGAAAGGTGAGCGAAGGTTTCGTTCTTTTCCAAGAAAGTTGCAAATCATTGGTCCAGTGCTAGTGGTGCTGCAGAAATTAATGGGAATAATTTACTGGATGATTATGGGCAGGGTTTCAGATATCACAATATATCGCCGATACATCATTGATATATCGGTTTAACAAAAGAATGACATCGATATGGTGATATAGGCATCTTTTTCAGTCCCTTCTTCACAAATAGCAGTCAATATGAGCGAAATTTTGTTGTTTATAGGATCATTAAGGTATACATTATACATTGATTTTTGGCTTCATACGAATCGATATAAATGCATTGTAGATTAACAAGAGAACAATCATGTATTTTTTATTCATGATCCGATTATAAAATACATAAATAAATTTATTTTATATGTAGAATAAAAATTAAGGTGAGATCCAGAAAAAGTGAAGCAATAAATACATTGCGATAATAAAATAGTAAATAGATTAGATTAGAAATCACTAAAGCATCAATGAAATGTACAATCCTTAGAGAGGATATCGCCCCCACATTACCGGTACGAAGGGTGTTGATCCACTCCTAGGATACGACAGTACACAATCGTCATCCGTATACACCGATGAGTTCCTCGAAAGCACTTTAGAGAATTGTAGCCGAGAGAAGAAGAATGGGGTCGCGATCACGGTGGAAGAACAGAGAGCAATATAGAAAGTTTTCTTGTGTGTGAAGAAAATGGTTGTCCATGTATAGGTACAAGTAGACATAACGTACAACTTTTCGTATCCCGAAAATGCCCCTCAATGGCACCTCTTCGAATTCTGAAACAGTGACTAAGCCAGAGTCGTTGGGTCGAGTCGAATTCCCACAATGATCGAATCACAATTAATCTGTAGGATTAAATTCAACTCGCGTTAAAAATCCGTAATAAAATTATCGAGATCTGGTATCCGAATTGACTCTCCCGAGCATGAGCCCGAGTCAAAGACGGAGCAGAGCGCGTCTGCACGTATGTGGTCCTTCCTCCTCTCTACTATTGCTACAAGAGCTTGCGGTGTGAATTCATATATAAGTCTACCAAAATTTTAGAATTATTAGATGTGGTACTAAAATTTCACTTAAGACTCCCATTGTTTCAAAATTAGGATTTATCAACTTCCCTCCAACATCATTTGGTTTCCCAATTGATATCAAATTGATAATACAATGTAATTATATAAGTTCATCAAATTAAAACCTGATTACATAAAGTCCAACTACAATAATCCCCCATGAATTTATCAATATGAACAAGAGATTCAAAGAGATTCAAAAAAACATCTTTCGACTGTCACTCTTTGCTTTCAATAAAGGTATGTTTCGGTTTGAACTTCTATATGAGTTTACTACTTTCACCTTATCATGGATGAAGTGAATTATGTCTTGAACTCCATACCTTAGTGTTAGAGTATACAATATAAACAACAAAGCGTTATTCTTAGTACAATCTTCAAGGTTGATGCTCTTAAAGGCTATGTACCCTTATCTTGTTTCATAAGTGTATTCAGAAAAGATCATATTCCTTTAACTGTGGTCCATGGTAACAACCCACATAAGTAAAGTTTTTCAATAATGCACTGCTAACATCCTACCCAAATGTTTGAACCTATTTAAAGCCTATGCTCTTCCTTAACTCACATCTTAAATGACACTCAGGCTTCTGGGGATAAGATGTTCATGCATAAACAATAAAATAAGACTGTCAACCAGTTCTCGAAATAGCTTGTTATTATCAAATTGAATATACTTTGTGGGATTTCCATTCAGATAGGTTGGGTTGCTACTATAGAAGAACTCCTAATGGATTTCAATCACATTCCAAATCTAGGCTTTAAGACTAAAGATCTATAAAGTCCTTTAGTCAATGGATCTGTCAAATTGTCTTTGGATCCAACAAAATCTACAGCCAAACATTTCTCAAGACACCAAATCCCTTAACGTCTTAAGTCTGATTTGTATATGTCTCCTTATTTTCTTATTGAACTTTGAATTCTTGATCTTGGAAATTATGGCATATTATCACGATGAAACGAGATCGTAGGAACTGGCAAATCTATCATGGGGATTTCATAAAGAACTTTCTTTAACCATTCAACATCAATTCCAATGGTGTCCAAAGCACACAGTTCAGACTCAAAGGTAGACCAAGATAGAATGATCTGTTTCACATACCTCCGAGAGACTACACCATCTCCAAAGGTAAATACATACTTAGTAATATCATTATTACCAGACTTCTCTATTTTCCATATCCAAGCATCATTATATCCTTCTAGTATAGATGTATGTCTACGATAATGCAAGCTAAGGAGAATAGTTCCCTTCAAGTACTTCAGTACTCGATCCAGAGCCTTTGTAACATCCGAATTTCAACCAAACCCGAACTCGACTCGATTTGGTCCGATTAATATAATAAAGTTATCTGGCAATATAAGACAACCTAAAATGATAAATTAATCGCGAATCAAAAGTCGTTCGGGTGAAATCAAAAAAAAATCGATCGCTTCGAAATGCATGTCCGAAAAAGCCGTGATGGAAATTCGGAAACCGAGATCGTCATTAGATTCGATTCGATGAAACAAGACCAACGAAATCGACCGTTTGTCAATCGGAGGTTGTTTGCCATTTTAAATCACAAAAGTTAAACCCAAACCAAAACCATATCTCGAAAATTCGGGTATTCAAAACATGATCAAAAGTATATCAATATTATACTCATATTGATCGTCGTACAGAAACAATCAAATCGATATATTGCGCGTCAAAATCCGAGGTCCGAGGCGCATATACAGTCAAATTTAACAATGTCAAATAAACATAATTTTTGGTTTTAAAAAAATTAATTTAAAATTTTTGGATACTGTCTAATTTTTGTAAAAAAATACAGCAGGAAAAAAATAGAAAAAAATCAAATCAAAATTAATTCTGCTGTTACAGTCAGTCAATTTTAGTTTTAAATATATATATATATATATATGGAAAAAATGGGGCTGCCCCCGCCCCATTTTTCGGCATTTTTTTATTTCTTTTGAAAAATAAAATCATGTATATTCATCCATATATCCCTCTTATATGCCATTCGAATTTCGTCAGAAACAGAGACTCCTACGGCCTTCATCACGATGGTATCGATTTAAAAAAATCCTGTTACCGTTAAAAAATTATTGTCCGGATGGAGGCCGTAGGAGTCTCTGTTTCTGACGAAATTCGAGTGGTATATAGGAGGGATATAGGGATGAATGTACATGGCGCTATTTTTCAAAAAAAATAAAAAAATTTGCCCAAATAAGGCGGGGGCAGCCATGTTGGCTGCCCCTATGGGGCAGCCACATATGACCCTATATATATATATATATATATATATATATATATATATATAGGAGGCCTTTCATATAGGATGCAGTCCTTCCTGAGTTAAGGAAGGCCGCCCCTTTTTTGTATAAAACAGGGCACTTTAGTAGAATACGTATATAGTTTGTATTATAGGTGCATGTTATAAATACAAAGCCGCATACAAAACTGTGCATTATAATACAAACATTAAAACTGCACATTATAATACAAAACTGTATATATATTATACTAAAGTCATCCTATTTTATACAAAAAGGGGGTTGGCCTTCCTTAGCTTAGGAAGGATTGCATCCTATTTGAAAGAAATCCTATATATATATACACACATATATAATTTCTAATGTATAAACGTACATGTTTTGGGCAGCAATCACTTTAGTCTCTCTCATTTCCATTTGGCCCCTAATTTCTTCCATTTGACAACACAATAGACCATGTGTTCTCCTTATTAATACCAATTCTCCTCTCCCTTTTGCCTTCACTTTTCCTCCCCAATTCCATCGGAAGGGTTCTTCTTCCCCCCTTTCTCTTCTCCAGCCTTTTTCCTCTCTTAATGCAGAAATAGTAGATGCACCTCTTACTGGAGCTACTATACAACATCCAATAAATCCACTACAGCAGCCTCCTGGGAGTCCTGGTTAGAGCTGCTCCTCTTCCAAGGAGCTACTGCTCTTTTTCCTTCCAGGAAATTGCTGGAATCTCAAGATTCAACCACTTGTAGCATGCAATTTCCATCTCCAAACCATGAAAATCTAAGGTACCATCCTCTTCTCTCCATTTGCTGCCATGCATGAGCAATCCACCCGCTATGTTGGCATATATATGTGGATTTATGATATTTTTGCATTTTTTTATGATTTCCCTTGGATAAAGAAAATATATATTTCAGATCAATATCAGAAGTCTGCTCTACTAGTTCTAAATTCCAAATTCTATATTTTTTTAAGATCCATATCATACTTCTTCTCTGTTGTAAAAGAAAAAAAACAAACATATCTCAATTTAACAAGACCTGCAGAAAGATGCCAGATTCCTGGCTGAGAGAAATCATTCAGTCTTAAGTTAGTCCAAATATGATGCCTTGCAGTCCAAACATGTTAAACTCCAACTCAAGCAAATATCTAAGGGTGTATTAGGAAGTTTATTGTTTTATAGGAAGTTTTTTTTAAAAAAATAATTTATCAAAAAAAGGGCCGAACTTAGAGAGAGATGTGACATATGCTTTCTATAAAAAGGCTTCGCAAACTTAAATTTCATATTATAGCTTTCTGCTTCTTGGACCCAATATATTAATGCAATTGGAAGAAGAAATTTTAAAAAGATGCCAAAATTTTAGAAAGAATCAGAACAACTGGATTTTTTTAAAAAAAAATGCACCCCGAAGTCGGTATGATAACCCAGTCTGGATTATTCATGAACACATAAGACTGTTCTAAAAAAATGACGATATCTCACATATAAGTTTTGAATACCCAAGATTTGATGTCAACTTTTGATATGGAGAAAGGTACGTTGAATTAATAGTGTCTTGGAAGAAGAAATCCTTGGTTCCATAATGGTTCATGTACTATTAACGAATACTGGAATTAATATCTAAATTTACGCTTAAAAAAATCAGCCGTTGCTGAGCTTATTAAATTCGTTAATTTTATATAGACCACTATATCTATACCCACTATATCTGGTAATTACATTAGTTATTATATCCTTTCTAACTTATATCAACATGTTCTCAATACTTAATGTGGAGGAAGCTTGGCTACAGTAAATAGCTGAGTTTTTCTTGATTATTCCTATAGTTACCGAAGTCAAGTTGGGTATACTCTTGGGATAGATATCTACTTTTCAGAATATATGTGATTTGCCAAGAAAGGAGAAATTAGGAGGTAGACATTCTAAATCTTGGTAATTCATAAGTAATGTTTCCAATATGTTCTCTTTATTTGAAATTTACAGATTTTATTCTTGTAGTGTCCATGTCAAACAAGAAATAGATAAGAATAAAAATTGTGATTAAAGTCAAAAGTATATGCATATGTAATGCATAGATCACTGGAGAATTGATAACTTTTAGTACTCATGCAAAGATCCTCTAGATCAGCAAAGCCGACGACACGATCATGAGAATTGGGGTTGAAAGCAAGTACATCCTTACAATTTCGAATCATTGATGATAGATAGTACTGCCAGTCATGGTGATCCTTACACTTGACTGTGCGAGGGCGCGGTGACCCTCAACTGGGTGGAGGAAAGGAAGCTTAGTTAGGGCAGCGGCCGCCAAGTGCGCGGGTCTAGGATGCCAGTCCCTTCACGATTTTTTTTACGCGAGCTCGTAGTGTTTTTATGCCTCGTTGGGATCCCGACTTTGGACCAGTTTTGCTGACCCTCTGTTTTAGAATACGCAGGCAGGGGATCCTCGGTTTTCTGTTTTTCGTACGAGCTCGGTTACCCATACTAGTCGGACCAGTTTTTCAGAGTGACTTTTCCGGAGAGTCTCTCTCACCCGTCTCAGTGGCGTAGTTTTGGAGTAGACCTATCCCTTTATTGGACCGCACTTCTAATTAGAGGGCGAGACAAAAGAGCCATTTGTAGGCTACCTCACCGCTTAAGTTTTATCTTCGCCAACAGACTTGGCGATTCTATATCCAGATTATCCATATCTATATCTACATCATCTAGAGTTACATCTAAGACAGTTGATGTTAAGATTTGGAGAAGTTAAAATCAAAAGTTGTGTGGATAGTAAATGACTACCCATTGAACTTGAGAATCAAGTAAATCCATAAATATTTCCAATCCCATCTTTCACATCGTGAAATCCACAGATATAATATATGGTCAATGTGATAATAGATATATATACATACACTCCTACAAGTATGAACATTTGATTACAAATAAATATGTTATATATGAAAAATATTGGAATAATGGGTGCTTATGGGAGATGCTTACAAGACTGGAAAACCTTTTTACTTACGCAAGTAGATGTAAACTTTACTTGTTCCTGTCTTTCTACTTGCTTGCTTTTTAAAATAATTAAATGCCTGCTTTATTTTTTTATGTTTTGGGAGTTACAAGCAACCGTTGATGCCTCTTCTTTCCTAAACATGTTTTGGCAGGCAAAAAGTCTGTTGTTCAGTAGTTCTTGATGATTCCAGGCGATAAGGTTAAACAGTACGGTAGGGTTTCTTTTGTCTCCATTTTTGTTCGGTTGATAATGTAATATGATTCTTTTCTCTTCAGTCAGATTTTTGAGAATACTGTATGTACTGTCAGTCACTGTACATGTTGTAAAATAAATGGAAGTTAATGAAATGAAACATTAGTGATATTTGTCTCTATTAGCTTTGTGGTTATGCATGCAAATGTGAATGTCATATTTAGTTTCAACGCAAAAAAATTCTTGACTTTCATGTACTTAATGCGATATAAATGAATGTTGTAATACGAATGTGGTGTAAACGGGCACCCGGACCCTCGGGGGTTCACAACCTTCCAGTGTTTAAAAGTCATGACAGTTAGTATATCTACTCAACTGTGCAATCAAGAATGAAATAACTGGTCTCATGCAATTTGCAAGATACATTAAGCTTCCAATCACTTATGAATCCCTTAGTTGAGCTACATGTACTCCACTCTTGTTATAAAAAACATTTTAGATGAATCAAAAGGAGTGCTTACAGATTTGCAATATCGATATCCAAATGTCTCAAGTACCTTCTTGACATAGTGAGATTGAGAAACTATAATCCCTTTAATTGACCTTGTCAGTTGAGATTCAAGATCACATCAACAACACTGATATCATTCATCTCTTGTTGCTTAAGTCACAGACGGAGTCGATTGAGGGAATGAGCGCAATCGACTCGAGTCCCCGGAAGGGAGGCTTCGTCGGAACTCACTTCGAGCGAGGAGGGAGGGAACTACTAGTCTTTCTTATCGCGTTGTTGTGGGTCCTTCTTCTTGTAGCTCAGGTGGAACCACAGTGGAGTCTGAGGATTCCCTATCATCTATTTGTTTTCTCAACAACTTCTAAGTCAGCTATATTTTCTCTTGCTTATTCGAAACAGACTTTTGATCCTGTAGTACACAACTCGGATCATAATTCTCTGTATTATCGGAATCATACCTATTATTTTGAGATTTATAAAGAAGTTCCATTAACTTACGATAGAAAGAAGGATGTAGCATTCCATTCTCATCTGATAAGTTTATGGAATCGCCTATAGTGTCAGTAACGATATTCGGAACATCATTCATGGTTATTTGGCGTTATTCTAGAATTTGATTTCCAATTCACAAATAGAGAAATCCTAATCGCCTTCGAGGCAAGACAGGAGAAGCAAGCCAGCTAAGCAACTAATCAAGTCAGCTAGAAACTCTATATTACTAGATATCTGGGGTCGGGGGTCTGAGGGGCGGGAAGAAGATCGAAGAAAAGGCTATTCCGCAGGAGAGAAGATAGTAGCAAGAGGGAAAAGCTGCCAGTGGGCTTCGAGCACGGTCGAAGGCTGGAATCCCCGCAGACGTAGAGTGAGCTTAGCCGCTTAGAGTCCTACCTCTGTCAGCTCGCACCTTCCCTACCCTCCTTTCTTTTCGCAGCCAGGGAATGTTTTAGTCTCATTAATAATTCTCACATATGATCAAACACTAGTATGTCATCAACATACAGGTACAAGACAATACACTTATTATCTTTCACCTTGGAATAGGCATATTTTTCAGATTCGTGAACCTTAAAGCCACATGACAAAATAGTTTTTTTAAAATTTCATGCTACTGCTTTGGTGCTTGTTCAATCCTTAAAGGGATTTAACAAGTTCGCAAACCTTTCCTCATTCTCAAGAGTCACAAGCCCATTAGGTTTATCCATATAGATCTCTTCCTCAAAATCGTCATGCAAGAAGACAACCTTCACATCCATCTGGTGTGTGTGTGTGTATGCCAATGCTATAAGCATCCGGATTGTGGTCATCCAAGTCATAGGGATTTTGTATCAAAATAATTGATACATTTTTTTACCTAAAGCCTTAGCAACCAATCTTGCTTTATACTTTTCAATAAATCTATCATGTCTAAGCTTTCTTTTAACACCCGTTTACACCCCGACGGTAGATTACCCTTGGGTAAATCAACAAATTCCCAAGTTTCGTTGTCCGTAATAAAATCCATCTCAATTTTGGTGGGTTCCTTCTATTGTTTTGCTTTAGATGAATAGATGACTTCCTTGTAACTTGGTTAATCACCCTCGATCTGGTAAACAACAAAGTCACTACCCAGTCGTTTACTCCTCCTCAGCTTAATTTTTTTCTGAAAAGTCTTTGGTTTAAGGTTGAGTCTCAACCCCTACATTCACGATCCGTTACACTTGATCTGGAATAGATCTTGATGTACGTGGAACATCATTATTCAGATTTTGAGGAATTATAATGTTCATAGGGAAGACATCCTCAAAGAATGTAGCATCATTGAGCTCAACAATGGTATTGACATCTATATCCGATATCTCAGACCGAATTACCAAGAACCTATATACGTAGCTATTTTCCAAATATCCTATAAACACCACATCAATAATTTTAAGATCTAGCTTCTTTCTATTGTGTTGTGGGACTAACACCTTAGCGAGACAATCCTACCCATTGAGATACTTTAAGCTTGGTTTTCTGTTTCTCCAAAATTCAAAAGGATACTTTTTCAGATGCCTTAGAGGTACCCTATTCAGACTATAGCAAGTCATATTCAAGGTCTCTTCCCACATATAAGTTGGAAGGTTAGAACTCTGTAGGAGAGCATTAATCATGTAAGTTAAGGCCTTATTTTTTCATTCTGCTATCTCATTTAATTGTGGTGAATATGGAGCAACAACTTTATGAACTACGCCAAATAGGTTGCATTGTTTTATCAAACAAGTTAGAAGTGTATCCACCTCCTTTATCTGACCTAAGGCATTAAGCACTTTTCATGTTTGTGTCTCAGCATCATTCTTAAAAATAAGAAATTTCTCTAAAGATTCATCCTTAGTTTTCATTAGATACACATTACTACTATATACTAACATCATCTATGAAAGTGATAAAGTAATTCTTATTATCTCTAGTCAACACGACCATTAAACTCACAGATATTCATATGCATTAGATCCAAGATCTCACTATCTCTAAAGACAGACTGAAAAGACTTCTTAGATGTCTCAGCTTATAAACAAATTTCACATTTTGAGTTTTATCAATAGTGTGTTTAGAGATAAATTCTAAATTTATTACTCTTTTAATTGAAATCAAGTTTACATTTCTTAATATACTATGTCACATATGACATGATTCTAGATTATTAACAATATGAGACCCATAATTAGAACATTTAGAACTTAAAACATTCTCTTAATCAAATGTTTACTGAAACATGTCTAACTCTAAACAATAAATCAAACTCCGCTAAATAACTTTTTCCATAAAAATATCATATTTTGGAATGAAATCTTTACTACATTTAAAGTTCAACTCAAAATCATTTCTAACTATGATAAAGACAGATAATACATTCTTCTTCACGCCGGAGACATGCAGCACCATGTGCAAAGTTCAGACATATCTGGAGGAGAACTTCAAGTTGACTTATCCTGACCCTAGCATCTTGGCCGCAGAATCGTTCCACATCTTCACAGTCCCAACACTACATGTCTGATAAGAAGAAAATAAGGTTCTGTCAGAACATATATGTACATTAGCTCACATATCTACAAGCCACTCATTCCACTCATTTGGATCATGGATATGGTAAAAGTTCAAGTTTTACAGGGTCATACCCCTCCTCGTTAGACTCAAGTTCCTGGCGATCATATTCAATTGTGGACTCCCCCCATCTGCATTCTTTTGGTTGAGCTTTTAAGAATGAGCAATCCTTCTTACAATGACCAATCTGATTACAGTACCAACATGATTTATTTTTTACCATGTTATGAATCTTACCTTGTTGTTTCATTTTATTGTTGTTACTATCATTTCTCTTTTTCTCTTTGTCCTTCGAGGTCATGAAGTTAACCTTAGCTTGAACATCAACATGCATATTTTTTTGTTTCATATGTTCCTCCTCTATGGCAATTGCCATTATCAATTCATCTATAAAAATCTTCTCCTTTCTATATTTTAGGGTTATACAAAGTCTTACCAAGTTTTGAGAAATTTTTCTATGATGTACATGACTTGAAACTTCCCTGAAAGTTCGATTTCGGTATCTTCTAATCCATAGAGTAGGATTAAAAACTCTTGTGTCTGTTCAAAAACCAACTTCCCTTCGGTTATAGAAAACTTTAAGAACATAACAATGGAGTATTTTTTTATACCAAGATCCTCTGTGTTATATTTCCGATCAAGTTCTTCTCATAACTCCTTCACAGTCTGCGTGGATGAAAAATATACGCCAAACAATATGTTGGACAGAGCCAACAAGATAAAATCATGACATATACGGTCACGTTTCTTCCACGCAGATTGCACCTTCTCGCTATTAGGTAAGAGATTTTCCTTTCCACGTAGGACATTCGGTTTCAAGCATTGGAACTAATCACATGGCAGTTAAGCGGATTTTTATGTGCTGCTACCAAAACTTGAAAGTCCGACCACTAAAATTTTTAGGCGTATCGATCATATCTACCCTCGATTTAAACAGTTGTCTGACATAGATATAAATCTGATTCCGGATATCCTTTCTAAGAGTGTTATTAATAGGATCATTAAAGCATACATTATACAATATTTTTTCAGATGCATACGAATCAATATAAATACATTACAGATTAATAAGAGAACAATCACACAATTCCGATTCATAATCTGATTAAAAAATGCATAAAGGAACTGATTTAATATGTAGAACTAAATATTACAATGAGATCCAAGAAAGGTAAAGTAATAAATACATTGCGGCAAACAAAACAATAAATAGATTATATTAGATTAAAGATCACTGAAACGTCTATAAAGTGGACCATCCTTAGAGAAGATATCGCCCCTACAATGTCGATGCGAAGGATACTGACTATACGCTCCCAGGATACGATGGCACATGGTCATCGTCCATGCACATTGATGAAATCATCGTCCTTAGAGAAGAAACTTAAATGCATCCGCGGTGACAATGGTGATGAGTATATTGGACCATTTGATGAGTATTGCAGATTTCATGGTATTAAACACCAAAAGACTCAATCTAAGATGCCACAATAGAATGGAATAGGAGAGAGAATGAACATGACCTTGATGGAGAGCGTCACATGTCTCCTTTCTGAAGCTAACTTACCTAACTCTTTTTGGTGTGAAGCACTTTATACTATTGTTAATGTTATTAATCTATCTCAACATGTACTTTTGGATGGTGATGTTCCTGGTAGGGTTTGGCATGGAAATAGTGTCTCCTACAACATTTACGAGTCTTTGGATGTCATGCTTTTATACATGTCCTCAAGGATGAAAGGTTCAAGTTGGACACAAAGATGATGCAGTGTATTTTCTTGGGATTTGGCCAAGATGAGTTTGGTTATATGTTGTATGATTTAGTTGAGAAGAATTTTGTGAGGAGTAGAGATGTGGTCTTCTCTGAAGAACAAACTATTGAGGACATCCAGAAGGAAGCTTAGGACTATCCTTCGAGCAGCTATCAACCATATAATGTAGAGCCAATCCTTTACAGAGAGATCCACATGTGGTGGCAGATGATGCATATGAGCATGTGCTAGATGCAGAAGATGAGGAGGATGTACCATAGATCTCTACTCTTGATGTTGATAATACAGATGGCAATGGTGATGATGGTGGGTAGGATGATGAGAGCACTTCTTCTTTTGAAGGTCTCCCACCACAGAGAGCCATGAGGGAGAGGCGACCCTCCACCAGATATTCTGCACATGAGTACATTTTGTTAATAGTTAGTAGAGAGTATGAATGCCATGAAGAAGCCTTTCAAGATGCAAATAAATAGAAATGGATAGAAGCCATGAAAGAGGAAATGGAGTCCCTTCATGACAATCATACCTTTGAGATTGTCAAGTTGACCAAAGGAAAGCAAGCATTAAGAAACAAGTGGATTTATAGAGTGAAATACAATGAATAATCTACAAATCTAAGTTACAAGGTTAGGTTTGTTGTGAAAGATTTTAATCAAAGGAAGGGAGTTGACTTTGAGGAGATCTTTTCTCTTGTGGTGAAGATGTCTTCTATCAAGGTGTTTCTCAGCTTGGCAGCTAGTTTTGATCTGAAGGTTGAACAAATGGATATGAAGATAGATTTCTTTCATGGTGACCTTGAAGAGGAATACATGTTGCAACCTGAGGGCTTTACAGTTAAACGCAATGAAGACTATATTTGCATACTGAAGAAGAGTCTATATGGCTTGAAGTGAGCTCACATGCAATGGTACAAGAAGTTTGACTCGTTCATGGGGGAGAATAGTTACTCCAAGACCACTTCAGACCATTGTGTGTTCGTGAAAAAATTCTCAGGTGATGATTTCATCATTTTGTTGCTTTATGTTGATGACATGATGATTGTAGGCAAAACTTGAGAAAGAATTTCTAGCTTGAAGAAGGAGTTGAGCAAATATTTTGCTATGAAGGGCTTAAGGCATGCAAGTCAGATACTGGACATGAAGATCACTCGAGACATGGGAGTAATGAAACTTCAGCTTTCACAAGAGAAGTACATTGAGAATGTACTTCAAAGATTTCATATGGATTAGGCAAAGCCAGCTAGCACCCCTCTTAGAGGGCATTTCAAGTTAAGTTCCAAACATAACCCATAGAACAATGCAGAGAAGAAAGATATGGAAAGAGTTCCATATGCATCAATCACAAGTAGTCTCATGTATGCCATGGTTTGTACGAGGTAAGATATTGCTCATGCAGTTTGAGTTTTTAGTAGGTTCATCTCAAATCCAATAGCACTTGGAAGTAGTTAAATGGATCTTGAGACATCTTCGAGGTACTAGCAGTTACTATTTTTGATTTGTAGCAGAGAAGTCTATTCTTCTTGGATACACAGATTCAGACATGTCAGGTGACATTAATGGAAGAAGATCCATATCAGGTTACATGTTGTCCTTTACAGGTGTTGCAGTTTCTTGACAGTCTCGTCTCCAGAAGTGTGTTGCTCTGTCCACTACAGAGGTTGAGTTCAGTGCACCTACAAAGGTGTTCAAGGAGTTGTTGTGGATAAAGAAGTTCATACAGAGACTTGATTTTCATCAGGACAATTACATGCTTTATTGTGGCAGTAAGTGTGTTATTCATTTAGCAAGAATTCTACATTCCATGCAAGATCGAAGCACATCGATGTTAGATATCATTGGATACATGATCGAAACAGCTCATACTTGACAATATCCACACCGATAACAATGGTGTTGATACAATGACAAAGACTTTGTTATTTGGAAAGTTTGAGAGATGTTGCTCCCTCGCAGGTTTGGAGCAGTTCCCACATCGTCGATGAGGGGAGGATTTGTTGGATATGTTCCCCTCCTTGTGGAAACCTAGTCCATATATATATATATATATATATATATATATATATATATGACAATGGTAGTCCTATTTGAAAAAGGAAAGATCAATTACCTTTTAGGATTATAAGTCATCTTTTTCTAATCTTATTGGAAGCAGAAATTTATATTTCCTTATTTGTTCATCTCCATGGAATATAAATAGGGGGTATGATATACCAACCCGGATCATACCAACACAAAATCTCCTAGCACAAGAAAGAAATAAGACAAAGAGAGAGAGAGAGAGAGGAAGAAGAAAGAAGATTCGTGGTTGATGTGAAGTTTGGAGAGAGTAACCTTTGGAGCAGTTCTTCTCCAACATTCTTCCCACAGTTTGACGACAGATTTACCATTGGATGATATTTCTCCTCTCTGCTATTTTCCATTATTTGGTGATTTTATCATGTATAGAGGCCGACCTTTTGTAAGTCCCTCACGGGTGATTATTCTTATTATAGTACTTGCTTTTGAGTTGTGATCAACCCCGTGATTTTTCCCTCAAATTGAAAGTTTTCTACGTTATAATTCTTCGTGCATCTGTGGTTGATTTTCTGTGGTTGAGATATTTTCTCGTAGTTTATATATCGTGCAGGATCCACTTATCAACTTGGGTAATTTTTCCGCGATTCGATCTATACGAGGAATCTGTTCCCAACAGACATGAGGAGCACGATGTCTCCTGCTACCATTCTCTTCCCTCCCCTCTGCTGCGTACATGACCAGTTCGAAATCTGGACACTCCTCTATCATCATTCTGTTTTTGCATTGGTTCTCACATACAAATGTTATATTCGGATTTCCAAATGAGGAGAATCCCTCTCCCTCCTTCTCGTCTTGCCGAAGGTGGATGCCATGGCGAGATGCACGCACATGCCAATGAACGATTGCCACAACCACCCCATTCCTCTATTAGGATTAGGATCATATTAGGATTGAGAATCCTAAAGGAATTTGACTCATAATCCATTAATAATTGAGTTGTATTTTATGTGTAATCCTGAAAGAAGTAGGAGTAAAGGGATGCAATTGGGATATATACAGAGAGGTGTGAGGCATTGCCTCCATAACACAACAACAATGTAACATCTAGCAATAGAGAAGATGAAAGAGAGGAAGATGGAGATGGAGAGGGAGAGAGAGAGAGAACAAGAGGGAACAAAGGAAGATTTACTCATTCTTTTTTTAATGATCTTTCTTCTTCGGTGGTATCATGATCTTTCTTCTTCATGTGCTTCTGTGGTAGTGGTTGACTGTGCATTCGCATCCATATCCGATGGTCCATCCCCACCAACAAGTATTCGAGCGGAGGCGATACCGAATCGTGTCCGAACACCCTCCTATGATGCTCCCACTGCGACGGAGCAATAAAAGATATACAAGATCTTCCATGTTTTTTTCCCATCTTATTCATTCAGCACGATCTCCCGTACCACATACAGATCTTCCCTGTTTTTTCCATCCTTGCAAGTTTGCAAATCCAAACTCCTTTGCTTTTTCCTTGTGATGTAATGCTCCATGAGCAAAGTTCTTAGCTCTTGCAAGTTCTATTTATCTTCTGCAGTAGAATGAGCATTCCGCTGCACGTGATCTAATCATTATCCAAAATCAAACTATGAATGAAACTGCTAATTGACCTAGAAAGATATTAATCATGCAAAAGCCATCCGAGGAGAAAATTCCATTCTAATAGCAACTACTGGAATAATTCAGGATCCTCTGCTTTGAAGACAGGAATAGTTGAAAAACAACACAAGCAGTTATCATATACAGGTGATGTTGTCTGATCAGTAGCATTGTGAATCTGTGATCAACGATGAGTAATATTAAATACACAATCTGATGCAGCAAAATTACATGTCCAACATAAATAAAGCTACACACAATCCATATAATTGGTTCCACAACAAGCAATCGAGATGATATTTATTTTGAGAGGTTTAATTTGCACTGCCAGATACATCAGTCCACGAATGCCCAACGCGAGCAGCAACTATGGCTCCAAATAGGAGCACGCTGAAGATCGTTCCTGGAGAAATATCATACATATATTCATCAACTAGTATGCTTAATTATTCAGATAAAAAATAGAGCAACATTAATAATTTTTCTTTAAGATCCATATTTTCATCTTCCGCTCACGCACCTACACAGATGGATCACATGGCTGATTTGTCCAAAGTTAAAATAGGGAGATGAGATCGGTACACCTTTCTTCTGAGGATACTAACGTTGGAAGTTGCAAGATCTATCGAAAGATAGTCAAGACTGCAGTGGCGTTTATGACAAACAAACATTCGGGTAAAATTTTTGGAGACTTCAAAGACTCAACTCAATTTTTATTCTTGTGTATCTTTCACCACATGAAAAGCACCTATATAGGACTTGCAGTGACTATATGCCCCAAAATATCTGCCATTGATTCTGTAAAGTTTCCATAATAAGGACGACTTTACTATATTCAAATCTCTGCTTTGTGGCCTTATCTCAATATTAATGATAATTGAAGGTTATCATTCTTGTGACAGCCCCAACAGTTTATCACTCTAAAAATATCACTTCTGAAGAAGTTAAAGGAAAACTACCTATTGCTGCAACAAAGAGACAAAACTCAATGTAGAGAATAAGTATGAAATATTATACTAAAGCATACCCCAGTTGGTCTCCTTTGGGGAAACTCAATGATGATATGACAATATGGCATGCATAAAAATAAGGTGATCCTATTTTCCTTGCCATAAAAAACAAAGGTATTTATACACAACAAACCTCGAGAACTTTGTAAATTAACTTCTCGATCATGTATTCAACGTAATTATCACCTAAACCCTTTAAACTTGCTAATTTTTACACCACAAACTTTGAAGGACTCCGCGGTTAACTCTTGGAAGTGTTGTGGTGTAACAGTGGGGAAGTTTGCGGAGTTTAGGTGATAATAACAAAGAATACAATGTCAAGTCAAGAAGATAATTTACAAAATTTTTAGAGTTTCTGTTGTAAAAATTCCCCAAAACTACCTTAAGTAAGGATGGAATATCCTTATTTTCCTTTTCCACTGAACCGTGTTTTAGGGTTCGAAAATAATGATGTGTAGGTATATGCTTATTTCCCATGTGAGTTGTTACTTAAGGTGCCTTAATTAAAAAAAGAAGTTAGGGTAACTTCCACATATCGATTCTTTTATGTAACTTTGCTCTAATTCACCAGAAATCAAGGTTGATGACTTAAAAAAGTACAAAATGTTGCCCTTTAATTCTTAGAATATTGCCACTTTAAGATGGTTTCCTACCTTATAACTATTCTAAAAAAGTTCATTAATGGTTTGGGATTTTGGTGGTATGAATTTGAATCTCTCAAGGGTATTCTTGAACGTTAATCCTCTATCAACTTCTTTGACAGTCCCTATTAACCCTAAGACACAAATGAAATTTTAGAAATAAATGGGGATAACATACATGGGGTTCCCATCTAAGTAATTTAATCAATAAAAAATCATTTTCTTGATACGTAAAACTAAGTGGAGATGGATGAAATGCAAGAGCTCATTGCCACTAAACAATTTAATGATCATTATCATTTCTCTTGTAGATAAATTTGTAACAATACATATAAATTGTAGCTTGATTCTTTAAATATACAACGAATATTGTACACGTTGCTATATTACTGGTAATACATTATATAACATCAATTATCCATTGACTTTCTCTCTAATCATTGCAAATTAACAGTGGTTGTTAGTACACGTTTTTAACGAGAATTCAAAGAATCATCGTCTATATATGATACTTTAGCAATTAATATGGCCTTTATGATTCAGAAGAACAAAAGATAACCTCCAAGGAATAATATACATTGTTATATGTATTAAAATCAGATGGCATGGGAATGAATATTCAAAATGTCACTGTTGTGGACAACTTTTGTTGCAATGTATACACCATTTTAATTATATTTTATTTCATATTATTTAAAATGATATGAAACTTTTAACTTGCAGTTAACTTCTATGTTGCAAAGCTTAAATGAAAAAAAATATATATTCTTGCAATTACTTAGGCAATACGTTGTATTACTAATAATAAACTCTTTCGTTGTTAGTAATTCTCTTTGCATATCGTGTGTTACCTTTTGCTTAATGTATTTTCAAAGTCTAATTGCATGTATACCTCATATCTTGCATGGAAAGCTGAAGCACTTCTAGATTATCTCGAGCGGTATCTAAAAGGAATTGCAATGATAAAAGAGACAGCTCTTTGAATAAGAGATTATTTAGTTTCCTCTGGAGTCCTTAATAAGAGATTATGTTGTTTCTTTTGGAAAATGTATGCAAATGGTCTTGATATTGTTTCATATCTTTATCTATTTTAAAATACAAAATATGGATGCGTACAGATGATGATGAATATGAAACCATGTTAATGTATTCTTAAAACGGATATGAAAATAAATAGATACAAAATCAATAATAGATAATATCAATAATAAATTATAAATTAGATCTAATAGACAAGTGTTGGATGACTTATCTATAATATAAGTATACTAAAATGTACATGTTCCATAATATCATATCAAATATGGTGAAGAATGTATACAATTATGCTACATGTAGTTAAAAATAAACCTACAACTATCTTCATATCTAAAAATTGATATATCGATACGAATACAAATATATGTGGATATAAAAGTGATATCCATATCCTTATCCATTTAAAAAAAGAATGTGGATACGAATGTCAAAAATCTGTATAGAGGGGAACATGATAGAGAATCATATATGGATATATTGATATATGCTTGCATTCTTAATGTAGGCCATGCATGTAAGTTTTTATAGGAGATATGTACAGGGAATTTGGCCATTAATATTCAAAGTTATTGTTTTTTATTTGGTAACCTTTTCAATTTCTTATTAAGTCATAACACATCGTGAGACATCTCTTTAATTGCCTTTTGGTAGGCTGGTACCGGAAACCCCTTGTTTTGAAATAATGGATTCTCTATTTTGTTTTATTTTGATAAAACTTGGTGGTGATATATTCATAATTTGGAGACAATGTACTTATTTTGATGATAATTGTATGGTCGTGACGTTTGATCTCTTATATCATCTATACAATTGTGTAACTCGTATTATGAATACAATTATCATCAAAATAATTATCATCAATGTACTTATTTTGATGATAATTATTTTGATGATAATTGTATGGTCGTCACATTTCGAGTATTTTCTATTCTTTTTTTAAACCAGCAAGGAACACTGGACGAAAAAACATAAAAGAGGACTAGCATTTGAGAGCGGATCCTCCGCAGTAATGCAGAGATTTGCTGTAAAACCAAGCTTGCTGGAACTACTCGATGAAGATTGAGCGGTTGACATGAAATCCACACTTTTTTGAGGCCTTATTGTGTGAACCGTTCGATCTTTATCGAGCGACTCAAGCACATTTGGGTTTTATAGCAAACCTGCATTACTGTAGAGGATCCGCATCAATAGCATTTGGCAAAGATGTTACCTGAACGTCACAGAGAGATTTGAGAACATTAGTCTTCTTCCAATGCGGTTGCCACGTCATCTATTATCCAATACTGAGTTCCCACGATGGTTGCGGAAAGCGAGGATCCGGAGAGAAATGAAACTTGGGACATAGATAGATGCTAATGTATTTGAGGGGGCATGGGATGTCATAGGGAGGCTCCATCTGCTCAAGATTCGAACATCTATGAACATTGACACCCTCCAGAGAGGTGAACTTGTAGAGTGGAAGTAACTCTAAGCTCTCGCAGTCAAAAACCTGAAGCCACTCGAGCTTTGGGAAGGAGAGTCGTTTCTCTGTTGCTAGATCCATAATGTTAATATCAACAGGTTCAGTACTTTGGTTTGGAACCAATTCTTTCAAGCTACCCATGCACTCTAAGTTAAGCCGGACCAAAGAAGGTAGTTGGTTGATGGGCAATAATGATGTGCAATAATTGATCTCGTAAAGGTGAATTGACTCTAGTTTAGTGAAGTATTCATCTCCCATCCAAGATGGAAGTTTGAATCCCCTGTAGTCACCGATAAATACTTCTTGTATATTGCGATGAGGCCTTAACTGCTCAAAAACCCCTTCTTCATGACGAGCAATTTTCTCTTCACTTCCTTTTTCAAGAAGAAACTTCCCCCGGTCAGTTCTCCCATGCTTTAATACCTCAACTAGCTTGGTACCCCTGAAATAACCATAGCGGTCATAGGTAGAGTAGATATCACCTCCTTTAAACATAACTAATCCCCCCTTATATATATTTTTACTCCAATGAAGAAGCAGTTTACGGAGACCCTTCTTACTAGCCATTTCAGCTTGGGCTGCATCCTCTTCGCTCACGACTTCACAGAGGTTGTCTATCAGGATGGCACCTTCAAGATGTTTCATGTTCTTCAGTTCAGCTATCCCGGCTTGTGTAGAATCTATAATAAAATCTGTCAGATATTGAAGCTTTGTTAGTGCTCCAAATCCCTTAGGCATAAAAGAAATGTAAGTGAACTGCAAATTCAGAATTGTCAAGTTGGTAAGACTGATTATACTTTTCGGCAGCTCTTTAAGATTCTGACATCCATGTAAGTTTAATTCCTGTAAATTAACGAGCCTGGATATTGATTCCGGCAAATAAATAATCCTAGAGAACTCAAGATTTAGGCATCGCAAGTTCATTAAATCACAAACATCATCCGGCAAGCACTCAATTTGTGACTTACGTAGCTCCAGATATCTCAGATTATATAGCTGAAAAACCCATCGAGGGATATAGCTCCAGTATTTAGGGAAGACGAGGACACGAAGACATTTTAAGTAACTCTGGCATCCATCGTTGATGGATAATTCCATAGGAAATGTGCCGATATCATCGTCCGCTGTTATGTCCATAAAAGATACGCCAAAAATTAACTCACGCAAACATTGCCCCAGAGATATGTGCACATCAACTGGCCCCCACGTATCCTGCCACGGTTGCTTGTTTGAGAACACTAATGTGTGTAAATTCGAGAGCGTTATATTGATGGTAACATGAGAGATATCTCGAAAATGAATACAAGCATGTCGAGAACCAGAAAAGTCAAACTCAGTGAGTTGTGCTGGGAATGTACCATCACAATCTAAATTTATATGCTTTTCCTCTAGAACAAACTGAGCTAAATCATAAATATGATCATGCATGCTTATCTTTGTATAGCCCTTATAAGGTTGAAACTCAAGGAAAGACCTTGATGCTAATTCTCCAAGACATTCGGCAGCTTCTTTCAAATCCTTTACCAGATGATTGGCCATCCATGAATGCTTTAGATGCCTTGATAGGATAATTTCGTTTGGATAGATCGCGCAGTGCTTGAAACATGACCTCAGTTTCGGGGACAAATAGAGATAGCTCAAATACAAAGATCCCAGAATACGCTTGGCCTCCCTCTCCTCCTCAAAATCAAGGAGGCTGTTTTCCGACACTTCCCTCCATTCATCCTCACCACTTCCCTTCGAACGCAGAAGACGTCCCAGAAGCTTTATCGACAAAGGCAATCCTCTACATTTCTGCACAATTCTCTTTCCAATTTCCTTTAATTCTTCGAGATTATCTACGTCGTCACCCCGATTCAGAAAAGCATGATTCTTCAAGAGAGACCATCCGTGATCTTCGGATAAGCCTTCCAAATTGATTGACCTTGCTCCAGCAGCAACTTCCGGAAGACGAGTGGTGACTAAAATCTTACTTCCCTTTTCGACTGCTTGTTTAAATAGGGCGACGATAGATTCCCACCTTTGAGTATTCCATACATCATCCATCACTAGCAGGACTTTCCTATCTTCCAACAACCTTATTACTTTGTCTTGCAAGGAAGAGAGCTGGCTACAATCACTGGAATTTCTGGTGAAAGCTTCAAAAATTCCCTTGGTTAATTGGATCACATCAGAACTCTCCGAAACATGAACCCATCCAATCTTCTCGAACTTGCTTTCTATTTGACCATCCAGGTATGCATGCTGTGCGAGAGTGGTCTTGCCTGCACCTCCCATCCCTGTCACCGCTATCACCTCAACATTCTCACCATGATCTGCGAGTAACATGCGGCGCAATTCTTCCATTTCCCGTTCTCTACCCAGAAAAACAGGATCCGCAGGGACGTGACCGGTGGGCTCACAACTAATGAAGTCATCATTGGAGGAGTGCTTCCGACCATCTCCCTTTTTTAGATGCTTTAGAGCTTTCCTTCGTTTGGCTATGGCATCAAACTCTTTGTTGATTGTCTTGAGGTCGCGGGCTACCTGCTCTGTGAAGGAAGCATCAACTAGAGGAGATAAATATGTCATCACAGGGGGGCGTACCTCGACATGAGGTTCCTCTAGCTTCCTCCTCTTGGAAGAGGTGGTGCCTCCGGAGGAAGAAGTGGCCTTATAGGCTTCCACTTCTCTGGCCACGACCTCGTACTCGCACACATCCCGCAGTTCCTCTATCTTGTACGCCACTTCTCTGAGGTCATGCAACCATAACCGAACAGATTGCTCGTGTATCTGCTTCTCCTCGGCATCGGCAAGTTGAGCTTCAATCCATTTCCACGTATTCTCTACGCCTTTGAGATCTTCTAGTATGCCATCTATCTGCTCCCGCTCATCTTGGCGTAGGAAGGAATACGCCGGCGACGAGGGACAGATGGTGAGCCTCTGGCAGAGGGACGTCACCGACGGACCAATGGAATAAGCAGCCATCTCTGGTGCTGCAACTCATCCAAGCCCTGGCATCACTTCACTGCTTTGGTGAGCTGTTGTCCCCTGCAGTCTCCTCCATTGCTTTGTGATAATAAGAGGAGCGGGGGTCGTCTTCCCAATCGATCGATGATAAGGTTCCCTCACATCCACTCGTTCTTTTGTTAATTATTACAATGGCTCGAAGACTTTGACTTCTTGGATCTCAATTGCAATCACAATTCGAAATTATTGTAAATTCTATCTCCAAATTCCAACTATATCCTTTGCTTCCGGATGGAGATGGGCCACCTGCCCCCTTTTATGTTTTGATAAATCTCTTTACATATAAAATACTTGGTTACAAATTACTCACTCTTGTTAATTTTTACTCACTCTCTTAATTATCTCTTTCATTTAGGTTCATGTCATATCTGTGAGTCATCTAACCGCTATTTTTTTCTATTCATATGGATCTCAAGAACCCGCCTATGAAAGTTTGGAGAGTTCTAGGTAAACGTGGTTCGACTTTACTCATAAATTTATTTAATGTTATTTAACGAAGTACGAAATACTTGAAAATGGAGGAGAAGTATCACGAAACCTCTTTATAAGAATAAAAGAGTTAGTCAAAATTGTTCGAATTACAAAGGTATCAAGCTAATGAGTCATATTATGAAAATTTGGGAACATGTGACCGAAAGAAGGTAGGGACAAGTTTTTAAAGTAAAAGAAAATTAATTCGGATTTATGTCAAGTCGCTCAACTATTGAAGTCATCCACTTGTTGAGGATAAAAATGGAGATTTGTAGAGATAAAAGGAAGAACGTCCATTTGATTTTTATTGATATAGAGAAGGTTAATTATTTTATCCCATTCAAGATGTGTCGTACCATATATTCTAAGGATTTGTATTCGTAGATATTTATACTGAAAGGAACGTTGATTTTTTTTAAAATAACTATTGTTAATAATACTTAAACTGGGTGAAATATTCTTAATCGTGGTATTCTACGGAATCAATCCATATGCACGATCAAATTTTAAGGATATTTTTTTTACATATGACAAGTATAAAAGACACATATATTATTCAATTTTTTTCTTCTTGTCACATAAATTGGTATTTCAACCTATTCATTTACAAAAAATAGATATAATAAAAGTAGATTCTGTATATCTTTACTTGCACGAGCATAGTTCATGTTATAAGGAATATCCATAAGATTGGCCGTTGCAAAAATATAAAAATATAGGATTATTTATATTAGAGATAAATGGGGTTGTCGTTAAGGGAGCTAGCTTAGCTCATCTCGTCTTATTTTCTCCATTTTTTTATTTTTTGAAAATTTTTTCCGTGAATATTCGTCATTATATGATTGTATTATATCATTCAAATTTCTTGTGAAACAGAGACTTCTACGGCCTCGATCCAGACAGACATTTTTTAACGGTTACAGGATTTTTAAAATAGACCATATCTGGATGCAGGTCGTAGGAGTCTCTATTCGCATGAAATTTAAATGACATAATATAGGGATATAATAGTGAATTTACATGATTTTTATTTTCAAAAAAATAAAAAAAATATGTGAAAAATGAGGCGGAGGACCTCAGTTAGCTCCCCCTAAAGGGCATGTACATCTTACCATTTACATTATGACCAACAACATTATATCTACCCATGAAATATGGTAAGTTACTATAGTTAAATTAATAGAAAAATATTTTGTATCGTTTTAGAAAAACTTAACAACGCTTTTAGGTATATATCTTACATTTAGTCTTTGAACACATTATTTAAGTTTTAAGAAATCAGTTCGTGAGGTTTTATTTTTAGATTTAAAAATCTAAAAATTTTCCATTTTAATCTTTTCTTTAGTTAATGACAATATTAATGAAATTACATGTAGATCCACTGAGGAAAAGAGGTCTTGGATACTAATGTAATAATAAAAATAAAAACATGCCAGATCTAATTACGATGTTATTAATTTTATCGGTTCGAAAATGTTGATTTACGCAGGTACAATTGACCGCCTTAAATACCTGATATAAATCGAAATAATTATAAAATTCAATAAGCTTCCTTAATTATAGATATAATCCATTTCATTGTAATTCTTTTAAACATACGTCAAGTTTGAAACTTAACTAAATGACTTTTCTAATTCATAATCGTATTGGAATACATACACATATTTTTTTGAGTTTGTGCACCATTTATAATAACATTCTACATTCGTCATGCTGAGATATACAGAGTGTGTGCGCAGGAGAGCATTCAAATGAGGTATAAAGCTCTAAAAATCAACCTCTTCGGATCCTATCGTGTAGTAGATATAAGATAAGGTCCGATGAGAAAATCAGAGCTCGTTCTGAATTGTTATGAATTTCGAAAATAAAAGATGCTTCTGTTAAGCTGTCATTAACCGTTAATCATAGTCATTAGCTTTAATTAATCATGATTAAAGATACTAATGATGATTAAAGATGCAAATTATGCTTAGTAATTATTAATATAGATTAGTAGGTACTAATCATAGTTAAGATTAATAAATCACGATCAATACTAATTATTCATTATTGGCGCTAATGATTAAGGAAACCGTGAACTTTGTGACAATCTTGGGCGAAAACATGGCCTGGATAACCCATGGTTTTGACGATAATGGGGGCGGCTTACGAGGACTGTACTGCATAGTAGGCGAACGATGATTCGCTAGACTCGCTGACTAGGCACTGACTGGGATGACGTATAGACAACCCGAAAGGCCTATAAATACCCCTCCCCCTACCTCCCCCCCATATTTTCCACAACATCCATTCCATCTACCATCACCCCAGAACTAGGGTTGAGAGAATACCCCTCCCCCTACTCCCCCCCCCCCCCATTTTCCACAACATCCATTCCATCTACCACCACCCCAGAACTAGGGTTGAGAGGCAGAGATCGGAAATAAGAGGAGAAGGAAAACAGATTGCTCCTCTTCTTGATGGCTTCAGGAAGTAAGTAGACTTTTTTAATTAATTTTTCGATCCATTTCTTCGAAGACTTGTATTTTCTTTCGAGTTTTTCTATATATATGGGGATACTAGCGAAATTTTTCTTGAACTATCACCCGATGTAAGGGAAGACTCTGACAAAATTTTACTTGGAATATCACCCGATATAAGGGGAGACTATGTCGAAATTTCCTTGAAATATCACCCGATATAAGGGAAACCTCATGGAAATTTTGAGAGAATTTATGTTCTTCGCGTTCTTCGTTCGTTCTTTGTTCTTCAGGTGTTATTCGTGTTCTTCACACAAAAATAGAATTTAATCATTTCAGGAGCTAATAATGCCTTATTTGAACATGAATCAAGGTAGATAGTACCATTGAGAAGTTAACACTAATAAGTAACAAGATCATACCTCTTGTAGTTGGGTTCTCAAGTTAAACTAGATAAAAAATTCTGTTTATTATTTTTATTCTTATGAAGAACGTTCACATGCTTGTTTCATGATTTACTTTAAAATAATTATTAAAATAGAGAAGGTGTAATGAATCATCATTGTAGTTGCTATGATTTATGTATAATATTTCAATAATATTAGGTGAAAATTGAAGCGGCATAAACGTGATCCAGTTATAATTTTCGTACTATCTTTTACGATAAGGATGACTTGAAATAAATACTATAGGTCAGGAATACGACTTGTAAGTTTGTCAAATGAGCATCCGTATTGGCAGGCCAAACCCAGATAATATACATTTACTCGAATATGTTGAGCATTAGGCTAATTGAATGACTTCAATAGACGGTTCATGCTAAAGCCGCCTCCAAAACGGAAAAAAAAGAGAAGCAACAACTTTGCTAGTAGGCAGAGCTGCTGTTTTTTTTTTGAATTATAAATATAAATGAAGTCATAAAATATGGTATTAAAACGAGTTAAAAAGACATGATTCATAGATTAGTAGGATTAAATGTTCACAAACAATATCATAACCACAAAAGTCAAGACGAAGTCCCAAGGGTTATAAAGAGACATATAAATACGAAGTTCATATAAAATTGGCAAGTATGGCTTATATTACAGAAATTGCATAGATATTGATCTACCCTTTACGCTCCCTTCTCCGTTTGTATTGCAATTTTATCAGTCTGTCATCAGTCATCGATGTCTCCAGTGTGCTCGGCTCAAATCCATGAAGTTGGATGTTTCGATCGATATCAGCGATGTTGCTAGTATCCGTTCCTTCAACTCCTAAGAAGTCCAATGGGAGGGGTGAATGTTGGAAGGTCCTGCATCCATAACTGCTTGATCCGCCTGTGGTGTAGTCGGTGTGGTAGGATCCCTAAACGGGTTTCACTCAGGAATGTGGGTTAGAAATTTATGTCGGATTGCGATGGTAGTTGCGTATCAACTGGGACATCTCTCTCGTCAGAAGTCATCTCTTCCCTTTATAGATGAGCTCGTCTCTGTACATATCCTCGTCCTCGAATACATGAACGATAATGAGATGCAGCTTCTGCCTTGACGACATCCTCATCCGATCGTCTCCGAATTGCCGCTATATAGACTGACATAGACGAGAACTTGCTTCAGCAACAAGCTCTTATATATGTGGGGCATCGTCATCACAAAGACATACAATCTCATCAAAGCGAGACACCTATATTATGAACAACTCTTGTCAGAACATGATAAAATAAAATAGGCAAACATAATTGATATTTAAAGTAACTTTATTCTTATGGCGTAATCTAGGATGCATCAATGTCGATCAATGAATCGTCGTCTAATACTACAATACCATGACAAGTAGTCGACAATCGTATCTGGTCCTCCCAATGGAATGGGAGTCATCGATACAACATAATCCCTTTAGATGTTCCATAGTCTAACATAAACCGCATGGAACTCCATCCAATTGACGTTGATCTTTCTTCATAAATCGATTGAATGCAAATGAGTTGAGGTATCACAAGGCATCATAATCCCCTGAATCCCACCAAAGTGAGAAGGACTCTATCTGGGATGTGTAGCTCGACAATGCAAAAATGAATCAACGGTACACGAGCCACATGCAAGTCTTCCTTACCAAGACAATATAAAGGCAACAGAGACAACACCTCCTGAATGTACGGGGTCCATACCACCCTGCATAGCATTAGATATGTAAACAAAATAAGCGATGCATCCTGAAATGGTTGACGCCAGTTTTAAGTCAATACCTGCTCCACAAGTTGGAGGTCAAGTGCATCCTTATATGGCCGAATCACATGAGTTGGTGATTTGGAGAAGCAAACACCATTTGCTTTCAGTCATATTTAGTACCTAAGCCAAATATAGGGATGTGTTTATCGGCATTGCTGAGATATTATGGCTAAAGACTATTTTGACTAACATCAAATTTAATGTTGAGCTCCCTACGAATCTTCTGTAATAATAAGACTATTATAAACCTTTCCAATAACGTATTATGAATGATTGAACCAAATAAGTGAAGAATGATTGTCATTTCATCACAGAGAGAATTGACTCCAACGAGCTTGTCCTCTCGTGCATTAAAACTGAAGATCAAGCAACTGATATCTTGACCATGAGGCTTCACATGAATAGTTTTGTGGGGGTAAGTTGGACATGTTTAATCTCTATGCCATACACAAGGGGGAGTGTTGAGGTACTTATCTTATGGGGTAAATTACAATTTGGGTCTCTATCTATGGGTCCGATCTCATAATTGGTCCCGATCTTTAAATTGTAACGATTCGGGTCCCAAAGCCATTAATGTAAGGAACTTTTTGAGGCTAATGACGAGTATACCCTTGTTTAAAAGTTGGAACCCAACCCCCATTCCCTTCCCAACAAGGGCATATTCGTCATGAACCCCAACATTTCCATTTCCTAAATGGTTCTAGGACCGGAATCGTTACAATTTAAAGATCGGGACCCATTCTGAGATCGGACCCATAGATGAGAACTCAAATTGTAATTTACCCTATCTTATGTGTAAACAGATCGTGGGTAAGGATTCATTTCCTCCATGATGAAGGGAGGGGATGTTGATCTCCTTAAGGCTCCGAGAGTTTCTTTAGGAAATTGGAGATTGGCCTCCCATTTAGTAGTATATAAATACATTCTTTCTTAATTATCTGAATAGAAAATTAAAACCTCATGTAATCACATCCTATAAATAGAAACTAATACAATCACATCTTGTTGGTTACCCAAAAAATTCGAATTTCTATTTCTTCACTAATTAAAAATTAGTATTATATACTCTCACTTTTATATCAATATTTTATATTTCTAAAAAAATTAGTCAACATAAGTACATTTAATTAACAATGAAGGAGTACAAAGTAAAACTTATACAATGTGGTAAATAATATTGTGATATATGTGTGTGTAGGTTATTAGATGCATCGTTTAGTAAATGTGTAAATATTAATAATGTGGGAAGTTTTGTTATTACCATGCGAAATTTTGTGAACAAATTGAATTTCGCTGGGAACTAGATATGTTATTTCACAATACATATATCAAAAGTAAATGATAAGAATAAAAAGGTAAATCATAAGAATACAGGGGCACTAATGTAACGGTAAAAAAGTTAGGATCGTAAGTAATTGATAAAGTCAAAAGGGTACAAGTGCAAATCCCTTATTTAAGTGGCACAATTTGTTGAAAAAGTTTGCGAATATTTTCAAAATGATGCGATTTCACATTAAAATAATGTATTTTTTTATTTTAGGTGAAATAATATATCGATAACAAAAATATACGCCTTTCTAGTCTATATGTCCCTCTATTTTCCACTCGGTATCTACTTATCTAAACTCCCCCCAAAACAACTTAGTTATGAGGTATATGAGAAAGAAGAACAAGTAAGTTAGCAACAAGTATCAGTTTCCTAAAGATTATTTCTTCCTCGTAAATGTTGTATCTTGCTATTTTGAAATATAGCAAGAGTTAGTTGATAATGTTGTTTTATTTGAAAGGTACCTTTGAGAAGGGGTTTGATTGGTATTCCGTATAGGTAACTTTATTATAATATCTACAAGTGCATTTGTCCGCGCTTCGCAGCAGTTTTGCATCGAAGTTGTCACTACAACAAAATCGATATTAAGCAATAAATAATTTGAATATTCACTGCAATATCTTCCGATGTTAAATATAATATTATTCATTGCGAAACTAAATTTCCTTCTTAAACATAACAACATAACAACGAATGTCATATTTGTTGCTAAAGGTTCATATAGCAATGATTTATTTGCTGACTTATTCATTAAATTTTCTATTTGTTGCTAAATTTAACAATGATCAGAAGAAAAGATCGATGGATAACCGTTGTTGTATAGTTCATTGCTATGAATATAGTGACAAATGGGATATTCATTGCAATTTCAAAGAATGGAGTGACAGATATTGATTATTATGTATTTAACTATGGATCATAAATTATTCATTAAGTCAGATTATTGTAGTGTGTGTGGACAATTCGTTGATTGGGAAGTATCATATGATGAAATAAAAATAAAAAAGATCTTTTCAAAAGACTGGGTTGATCATGTCTAGATATTCGAAATTACTACATCATCACATGCTTTAAAGAGATGTAATAATCTAATATGGTGTTTATATGCATGTTTATAGTTTATATATTCATATTGATAAAAAAGGTAAGAAAATTAATATTGAAAAAATATGAATTAAATAAATTTGGGGAGGAGAAAGGAAGTCAATGAGGAGGCCACATGTAGTCATATGGGAAAAACTAACTTTAGTATAATGTATAGATAGATTATTGTTTGTCTTCGTAGATTGTACTTAAGGAAGCAACGACTCGGCATCAAGGAAATGATACACTGTTCTCATCATGTTGGTTCCATTGGATTTATTCCCTTCTTTTTAGGCGTGTCTATCGATTTCAACGAGCCGAGTTGACCTCAACTCGGACTCAAACTCGATAAGAAACCTAAGTCTCGAACTCGGACTCAATAAGGGTCGAGCCCTAGATCATCAACTCGAACTCGTCGAGTTCGAGCTGACTCACGAGCCACGAGTTTCTGAGCTGGCTCACGAGTCTCAAAACGAGCTGGCTCACGCCCCTCTTATCGAGTCATGAGTTTCTAAGTTGGCTCACGAGCCTCAAAATGAGCAGGCTCATGAACCTCTTAACGAGTCGTTCCATTTTATACATTATATTGTACAATTACCATTTGTAACTTTGATTTTTTATACTCTTTTCTGTATATTTTTTATATTAAGAAGGGAAACGAGTTATCTAGTCGAGTTTCCAAGTTGAACAACGTCCAACTCGGACTCGACTCGATAAGCTAACGAGCCATAAAATCCAACTCGGACTCGGACTCATTAAGGTTTCGCCGGCTCGTGAGTCCTTAATGAGACGAGCCCGAGTTGAGCTCATCGAGCTCGAGTTTTTCTGAGAGCACTACTTCTTTTCATTTATCATTCTCGAAGATTTCCTTTTACTTTATCGTTGCTTTTTGGATGGATCCCGAAATTAAGGCACGGAGGTTTTTACATATAGATCTGATACTACAATGAATTTATATATTTATACATGTTTGTTGACATATTTTTAAAAGAGTAAAATTAGATTCTCCTTCCAAGGAGCTAACTTGGTTCCTTTTACTTTATTTTTTCATTTTGAAAAAATCTTCCATGAATTTTCATCAATATATATCTATATTATGTCATTGAAGTTTCCTACAAAACATAGACCCCTCAGTCTCCATCTAGATGCAGTTGACGTCAACAATTCTGTGACTGTTCTAGATGGAGGTTATAGGAGTCTCTGTTTCGCACGAAACTTGAATGACATAATATAGAGACATAGTTACGAAATTCCACGGAAGTATTTTCAAAAAAATTTTAAAAAAATAAGGTAAGGGGAACCAAGTTACCTCTCCCTAGAGGGCATTCCCATTTAACCCTTTAAAATTCTGCCCCATTCCTCTAGACGTACTTAGATGTATTATATAAACTATATATCTGTGTGTGTGCATGGTCTCAAATTTGAACTATTTTTTTCAAAATTTCCCTCACTCCCAATCATTGAAATCAAAACATTACCTTATTTTTTTCAGGATTTTAGCGAAATGTCAACGGAATTTTATGAAAATTGTATGTTATTTAGATGAGACAACAAAAATAAGGCGATACTATTTTCACATTCATAAAAGAAATTTATATATTAATGAAGTCTCGATTATTTATTCTGTTGTTAGAGTTGTTAGAGTGCTTTACATTTTTAAGGAGTTTCTTTCGTTATTTTCTAAATTTAAGATCTTAAACCAAACCAAGTCATGACACATGATGTAAGAGTTAAATTCATGTTTTAACTAAAGAGCTTTATTATTTTTTCTTTCTTTAATTTGATCTAAGTAGTTATTATATGTGTCACACCATTCTTATTGAAGATGTGATTACCATGACCTTTACTTCCATTTTAGCATATATTTCTGACTCCAGGCAACACGTTGCTCTACATATCAATATTACTTCAGAACTTACATTTACACTTCCTTTTTACAAATATACAAAGTTATGTTACACATGCAAATACACAAATATACATATATCGAACTCGAACTTTTATAGAATAAACATATGTTATGTTCATGTTTGATTCGTTAAGCTATCGAACTAAAATTTGGCATTCATGTTCAGTTCGTTTAGAAACAAATGAACATTTTTCAAACTATTATCGAACGAACTCTAATCTAATACAAACATGTTCAGTTTGATTAGCAGACCTAGTCTAAACAGAGGATGTAGGAGTCTCTATTTCGCACGAAACTTGAATGACATAATATAGAGACATGGTTATGAATTCCACCAAAGTATTTTCAAAAAAACAAAAAATAGAAAAAAAAAGAGGAAAGGGGAACCAAGTTACCCCTCCCTAGAGGGCATCCCCATTTAACCCTTTATAAAAATTGTACCCCATTCCTCTGGACGTGCTTAGATGTATTATATAAATTATATATTTGTGTGTGCATGATATCAAATTTCAACTTTTTTTTTCGAAATTTCCATTACTCTAGATTATCGAAATCAAAACATTACCTTATTTTTTTCAGGATTTCAATGAAATGCCCACGGAATTTAATGAAAATTATATGTTGTTTAGGTGAAACAACAAAAATAAGGAAATATTACTTTCACATTCATCAAAACTTTTTATATATTAATGAATTTTCAATTATTTATTTCGTAATGTGTTGACTTGTTAGAGTTCTTTACACTTTTTAAGGAGTTTCTCTAGTTAGTTTCTAAATTTTAGATCTTAATTCAAACCAAGTTATTTAGACGTAAGATGCAATAGTTAAATTCATGTTTTAATTATAGAACTTTATTATTTTTTTCTTTCTTTAATTTGATCTAAGTAGTTATTATATAGGTCACACCATTCTTATTGAATATGTGGTTATCATGGTTTTTACTTCCAGTGTAGCATACAGTTCTAACTCCATGCAACACATTACTCTACATATCAATTTTACTTCAGAACCTACATTTACACTTCTTTTTTACAAATAAGTGTGCAGTTATATTTCAATTATTGGCTTAAGAATATTAAAAATCTTATTTTTTTTTGAAAAAAAAATCTAATTTAGAGTCATTTCCAAGATTTTCGAAGGTTTCAACGAAATTCCACTGAATTTCTCCGAAATGTCTCCTTCCGCACTTGACGAAATAAAATCAAAATCCGAAATTTAAAGCATTGATATTATGTGAGCATCACTTATGTTATGCATTGTAAATAAAAGTAATTTCTTAAGAATAATATCCGCTATTTTCATTGATTCTGGAAGGTTGAAATAATAACGGTGAATAGAAGATGCGGCATGTTTGAAATGGAAGTAGCCAGTAGATTTTCCGAGTCAAAAGAAAATTCCCTATCAAACAATTTGGTGTTTAATTGTAAATATACTATAGATTCTCGTTTGCAAGAGTATAGTAGTTGGATATTTATGTCCCATCTTCAATGGCCATTGGCCATTTGGGTGACCTGTTCAATCTCATTGGAGATCCACAAGTTGAAGATATGCCTTAACTTCTCTTGATTCTGTATGCATAATGAGGGCAAGTGTGCCCTAGCAAACAGAAAATTAATTCATACGTTATAAATTCCCTGCTCATAGATCCAACATGGCAGCTAGTAGACGTACATATTATTAAGTAATCATCTAAAACTTTAAATTCGCAATAAATATTGCATTCAATGGTGTATATCTAGCTACAAGTAATATACCAATGGTTATCCATTTACTTAATTTAGTGACTCTTGAGATAAATTTTAACAAAAAATAATGGATAAATAGTGTTACATTAACCGTTGAAAACAAATATCAAATTCGTACAAAAGATGATTTTACAAATAAGTAATATCAGACGTTACGAAACTTAACATTGAAAAGAATGGTGACGAGTATTGCAATTATTTTCGCTGCAGACCTATATTATAGTTATGTGTTTGTATTCTAACTAGTGTATTAGTTGATCTTCTTTGCAAATGATCAAATCATCTTAAGCGGTTTTCTCGCATATTATCCTCGATCATAGCTACACCAACTTTCTTTCTGATTACATCATTCCTAATCCGATCTTTACGTGTGTGTCCACACATCCACCTTAGCATTTTCATTTCTACTACAGTCATTCTCTGCACATGTCTATGGTTCACATGCCAACATTCATATCCATAGAGTATAGCAGGTCTCACGGCTGCTTTGTAAAACTTTCCTTTAATTTTGAAAAGAATTTTCTTATCACATAGAACAACAGAGGCTCCTATCCACTTTAGCCAGCTTATATTTATTCTATTAGTAACATCTCCATCAATTTTCCCCATCATGTTGCAAAATAGATCCCGAATATCTAAAAGAATCTCTCTTCCAAATGTTATCATCAACAATCTTCACATCGATTCCTTTGCTTCCATCAAAAGTGCACTCCATATATTCCATCTTAGCCCTACTTATACAAAATCCTTTACTCTCCAACTCTTGTCTCCGGACCTCAAGCTTCTCATTTACTCCATCTCTAGTCTTGGCAATCAAGACAATAGCATCAGCAAATAACATACACCAAGGTAACTCATCTTGAATGTGACTTGTCAACTTGTTCATAATTAACATAAAAAGAAATGGACTCAAAGATGAACCTTGATGTAAACCAATGTAGATGTCAAAATAGCTAGTCTTCTCAGACGGAATCCTTACACAAGCTAAAGCACTATCATACATGTCCTTTATGAGGTTAATATATAGGACAAGTGTATACTAAAAAAATAAAGTCCCGGCAAAAAAAAATCCAAATTTCACATTTTTGATGGATGGTTCCTTAGCTGCCTTTTAAAATATAAAAAAACAAGATCAGACTTTATGGTCGCTGGATGCTCCCATATGCGTTGTACCTCTGCTGCTGTTGAGGGCATATGGAATGGTGCTCCAGATGCTTGGCGTAAATTAAGGAGGGGTTTGCCCTAATAGAGACACACTAAAGACGGAGCTTTTGCTGGTGGAGTTTTGAGTCTCATCGAGAACTATCCAATGGTGCTCTGCTCATATGGAATCCATGCAAAGGCTGGTTGCGAATGAAACCAAGACTTGAGAAGAGGAAGAAGACCACCCAACCTGGAGTGATTTCTCTTGTTGCTACTAATTGGAGGTTCTCAATTATTGGAAACGATGGTTTTACGAAGACCTTGGTTAGGGTGAGGACCTGCAAAAAAAAAGGGCAAAGGCGGTTCGAGCTCGACTTGAAAAGGATTGAATGTGACAGAGTAGAATCACCAGATTATTGTTGAATGATGGGTTCGTCAAGTTGGAATCGGGGATTTGGATGCACTTCGGCATGCCCTTGGGAGGGGGCCTGGAGGTTGGTGCGGGGTACGGGCTAGGGTTGACTATTGAGTCATGGCTCGATGAGCTAGGTTCGAGTCAGAATTTTGGGCTCGATAGTTTAATGAGTCGAGCCCGAGTCGAGCCTCGTTCGACTCGATAATTCAATAATGGGCTCGATAAGGAATATATATATATATACATATAATATTTATATATTTATATATAATACAAACAAAATAAAAGGAACCCTTTGTAATTTTTCTTCCACTAACTTTGTCCCTCTCAGGAGTCGAGTCATGACTCAATTCTCAAAATCTCATCTCGCCCACACATCTGCCCCCTGCCCACCCACGCATTAGAAAATCAGTAATTTTTTTTCTTTTTTATAAGTAAATAGAATGTTAAAATATGTATTATAATTAATATTTTGTATGCAACTTAGATAGTAGCTTACTGGTAAGGAATACAACCTTAAATAGAGTAGGTCTTGAGTTTGAACCCGTGCAAAATAATTTTCCATCAAAAAGTGCTCATTTTCCTTAACGAGTTTGACTTGGGCTCTAGCCTAGATAGGGCTCGATAAGGGGTTCGGCTCAAGCCGTATCGAGCCTGAACCAGCTCAATAAGGGGCTTAAAGGAGCTTGAGCTCCAGCCCAAGTCAGGAGCTGGCTCGACTCGTTGGGCTCGATAGCTAGCCCTAGTAGAGGCTAGGGGTTCGAAGTCTAGACTGCACTAGGCGGGGGTTGGAGGTTAGGAGGTGGTGTGTGTGGGGGGGGGAGGGGGAGATGTGGGACAAAAAGTTGGATTTCCAGAGTGGGTGGAGAGATATAGGAAAAAATGGGGTTGCCCCACCCCCATTTTTCGGTCTTTTTTTATTATTTTCTTCAAAAATACCATTATGTATATTCATCACACTATATCTCTCTAATATCTCATTCTAATTTTGTTAAAACAGAAACTCATATGCCCTCCATCTACAACATGTAATTTTAACGATCTTAGAATTACTGTAATCGACATGTTCTAGATGAAGGGCATAGGAGTCTATAAATCTGACAAAATTAGAATGACATAGAGGAGAGATATATAGATGAATATACAATGTGATATTTTTCAAAAAACTAAAAAAAACGTCGAAAATGAGGTGGGGCAACCATGTTGGCTCCCCCAAGGCAGCCCCATTGAACCCTCCTCCCCCATCCCCTCTCTCTATACATACATATATACATACATACATATATATATGTATGTATGTATGAAAAAAATGGGGATGCCCCCACTCCATTTTCTGATATTTTTTTCAAAAATACCACCATGTATATTCATTACTATATCCCTCTAATATATCACTCTAATATGTCATTCCATTTTCGTCAGAAATAGAGACTCAAATACCCTCCATCTAGAACAGGAAATTTTAACGGTCTTAGAATTGTTGTAATTGACATGTTTTAATGGAGGGTATATGAGTCTTTGTTTCAGATGAAATTGGAATGACATGTAGGAGGGATATATAAACGTGGTTGGGATCAAACCTCTAAGAGAAGAGACATCCTGTCTCATGCTCGATCTGGGGAGGAGACACTTGCGAGCGCGAGGATGAATCACGTTCTTCTCGCAATCAAAATAATTGATCCAAGCAAATAACTCCTAATCTCGTCATATGAGATCGTACATCTTCTTCTCAATCAAAGCGCACCAAACAAGAAGGAGAACGAAGGGTAGTCGTGGCGACATCACAATGACCATGCGGTGACAGCGAGGTCTCCTCTCTAGGGTTTGGGTAGACGACCACCCAGAGAGAGAGAGAGAGAGAGATGATGTGAGAATGAATAGGTGGAGAGGGAGTTTGATGTTGCAAGAGTTGTTGTTGTTGTAATATAGAAGAGCAATGGGTGTCTCTTCTTATATAGGTTTTTCGGAGTCCATGGATCACAATCTATGGATACACAAAATCAATGGATGAGATTGATTTGTGCTTCTTTCAATGGCCAAGATTTTATTGTAAAACACAATAACAATTAATTTAATTTAGATTAAGTATATATATCTTAATAAATCAATATAAATTAATCCTAAAATTAAATCAATCACATATGGAGATAATGGAATGGAGATTACACCATCCCATGTAATAAAGTGGACGACCACCCTTCCTTTATAGGATTCGGTGGTCGTCCACCTTCTATTCTCATGAGATTGCATTATTCCTTGGAATCTCTAAGATTTACAACAACACTTGTTGTAAATTATTCCACAAAAATAATTCATAAATATTTTGTGATTATTGCAATCTTGCCATTGGAAATTTGTGAATCACATTCACAACCCAAAATAAAATGTGATTTATATTTTCAATTAATTATCCAATACGAATTCAATTCACACCAATAATTAATCAACAAATATAAATCATAATAAACTCTCTCGAATGCATTATAAATCACATTTATAATAATTATGAACAATTTGGATATTGATATCCACATTATTTTTATTCATAATAATTAAATCACATTTAATTATATTGGATCATCATTCTCATGCATTCAAATAATATGGCACTATCAAGTACAAAGGTAGAATTCATTGTTATTAAAGCATCCAGGGAAGAACTCTTGTAGATGATGAAGTTCATGCATAATTTAATTTTGTTCATGATATGTATGTCCTTTATTATGCTAATGAATTCACGATTCAACTTCTCCAAAATACTATTTTTCATGCAAGAAAACGCATAGACGTCAGATATTGATGTATTGGATGTGCTAGATTCAAATAAGCTTGTACTTAAAAATATTCACATAAATGATAAATATTGTTGATAACTTGATATGATGACAAGATTTTGCCGCTTGAAAAGTCTGAGAAATACTGTGCCATAGTAGATTTGGAGCAATTCCCACATCTTCATATTTCATTTATTTTCCGACAATAAAAATAATGGATACATAGCTTTTACCATCCATCTTCAGACTTTTGCTTACAATCAGCCACAACTTCTGGTTGTTGTATGTGACCAGTGAGCTCCATTAGTGGATATGTCATATGCAACTGAAGGCCGCTTTGTTCTGTGTTGAAGCTTTCTACAAGGCTGCACTAGATTTTACACAACAAAGAAGTCGCCGGTGAATGACTCCGACAACTTTAGCATGGTGTTCTGCCGCAATGCCGATGATGACGGTGGATCGGCTTACTGCCGACAGAGGTACCATGCTGTTGCCAAGGTCTCAGCTTGGACCCAATCCCACTGTTTCATTTTTCCTTACCTGTGTAGGTTGTTGAGCCCAAGGATGGATAAACAAAATCAATTAAGTATTTAACTAGTTATCATCCTCTGATCAATAGTTGTCCGTGTAGTTGCGTTTAATTGACTTCATGGGATTTACTGCTGTCCATATGGAGCAATACATTTACTGGAAGGCATCTTCTTGAGTTTCTTCTTCTCTAAAGAATGCGAAATGGATTTTTTTCCCGTTACATTTCAGAAATCAAGGAGTTATGTTTTTTAACAGAGTTACACCTGAAGTAAAGGAGAAACTCCCTTGATGTTCTTTCTTATCTGATCATACTTGAGCTGCATTTTTCCTCCCAAATTCTGAACAACTGATTACCTCTGGAGCTTACTGATGTATATTTTCATTTTACTCTGCACTAAATCATTTGGGATCAAGGTGGATGAGCTTAAAGGACATACATATTGATCATTTTTTGTGTATGCAAAAAAAATATTTCTTCATTAAAAATTTTTTACTTCAGGAACTAAATATATCCCCATATTGACATGTGGCCCGAATTAAATATATCACAGGCATGGGTCAAAATTATTATTTTATGTATGTGAAAATAACATTTCAAACTGGACTGGATATTTTTGGAAGAATACTGACAGATAATCAAAATACCAACCACACAAGCCATCGAGCCAATTGAAACCAGAGAGAAATTCGTGTTCGATTCCTTTTTTTTCAGGAGGATTAGAAATTAATGAGAGAGACTGCTCTCTTTAAAGACAATCAATAATTATATTCCATTTAGCAATAAGACGACAAAAGATGTGATTCTCCATAATACAATAAGACAGGAAGAGGGGCCGATCACAAAAATTATGGCTGAACATGAACCGATTTAATTCGCCGGATAGTAGACCGATGTTTATACCATCCAAAGGATCAAGTTCAGATCCAACGATCACCAATTCTGAGAAAAATAAGAAAAGCAAATAAATGCATCATAACTAAAAAAGGACTAGAACATCTGTATTTTTTTCATGATTTTGTATTACAATCCTCTAGTAATACTAGAGGATAAACAACTTCAGGCATACAGTTTGTACATATATATCACCTTGATATGCACAGTGGACATAATCTAAGTACTTAAATTTACTAAACATCATTACCATTCAGTAAAATTAAGCATCCTCCTTGTATATGTATGCCCTTGAGACTCGCGAGTAGACGAGTAACTGGATCACACCAAGACCCGCGAGGAGCAGGTAGAAGTAATCGAGGTGACCGCGATTAAGGTTATCAGCGAACCAGCTCTCGCCGCTGCTCCTACTAGCCTTGTCGATGATAGAGATTAGTAAACCACTAAGGAAGTTCCCAACCCCTAATACACTCATGTTAATTGCCATACCAAGGCTCCTCAGCCTGCTGGGCACTTGATCATAGAAGAACTCTTGCAGTCCCACAAGCGTGAACACATCGGCGATCCCGAACAAAACATACTGCGGCACAAGCCACCAGAAGCTCATCGGTACCACCGCAAGTCCATCGTCGATTAGCCCGTAGTCCCTGGCTACACCAAGCCTCCTCTTCTCCACCAGGGAAGCAATCACCATAGTAGCAGTAGATATGAGCATCCCCACACCAATTCTCTGGAGCACGGTTATCCCCGAAGAAAGCCCTGTGAACATCCTAGCCATTGGGACTAGCACGCGGTCGTAGATGGGGATGAAGCAAACGGTCGTGTATGCGACGAAGGATCCCAACGATGCTGATGGAAGGAGAAATGTAGGACCGATATGGCGGTCCACTGTGCTGGCTTGCTTGGTGAAGAACGTCGTCGTCTGCGCAAAGAAGATGGCGAAAACCAAGCTCGTTGACCAAATCGGAAACAGCTTCAGAACGGCTACAAAATCTCCATGGGCAATTGACACCTTTGGGTCTTCTTGGAGACGAGCATGGACATGATAACGGTAGGTCGTTATGCCCGCAAGGAAGATAAGCAGAGAGAGCAGCATGGCAATGGATGGGATCCCGAAGCCGAGACCCCAACTGATGTTATCTTGGATATAACTAGAAACCATGACGCTTATAGCAGTGCCGACGCACGCACCAAAGAAGCACCAGTTGAAAAAGGAGCTCTTGGATCTGCACTCGATGGGGTCATCGGCGTCGAACTGGTTAGCACCGAAGGCTTGCATGCATGGATTTTGACCTCCCTGCGCAATGGACACCAGATATATGGAGCAGAAGAAGAAGTAGACCTGGAAGGTGGAGGGTGAGCAACCATCGCTGCTGCATGTTGGTCGCAGCGGAGGGACAGTGGCGGATAGTGTCAACATGATCATGCTCTGTAGTCAGAGTTGGGATAACGAATTAAATCTTACGCAGAAAAGGATGTCAAACATACATGAGATGATAAATACTCGAAATTTAATTATATGATCAACGAAGTGGTTGCCCAACTCCCTCAATCTATGATTCACACTGAGCCTCTGTTTGCTGGATCTTGCCAGTAGGACGGCGATGAGATTTTGGAACAGAGTTTGAAGATCAATGATAAGATATAATACAGGGAAACCAACCACGATGTAGAGAAGAGACGAGAGGATGATGGTCCTGTAGCGGCCGAGCCATGAATCTGCAAGCATCCCTCCGAGCAGCGGCATCATCGATACGACCCCAAACCACACGTCGATGTTGACAGCAGCCGCAGCGGTGGATACCCCGAGCGTCCCTGTGAGGTACATGATAAGGTTCGCCGCCATGCCGCAGAACGCGAATCTCTCGGCAATCTCCGATCCTGCAATCGTCACCACCCGTCGGTTGCTCCGTCTATACTGCAACCAGAAGGCTACTGAGTGATTAGGTGGTTACCTATGATGAAAAGAGCAGATCTCCAGCCTCCGGTTGCCGCGCGGGACGCGGGGCGACCGCGGTGGTCGAGGACTCCCGGGACGGTGGCGGAGGGGCTGAGAAAGGGTTGCTCGGAATCCATGGCAGCAAGTGGGTGGTAGATGTTTGGGTACAGTGGCAGATATAGGGAAAGCTCTTATCCTGTATCTGCTCCGTACATGTGGTTCACATGCTTTAAATGTAATGACCACCAACCATTCCTTCTGAATATCCGCCGAGGGATGTTTGTCCCTCACAAAATCCGACGGCGAAGAACCGCACATGCGATTGTCTTTCTTTCGAGGATTTAGCTTAGATCTCAGATAACCGAATGACGCTTTGTTTGCAAAATTAATTAATAAACCTATTTTGGAAACATAATAACTGCACCTTATTTTCGTATCTTTTGAGAATGAAAGCAAAATGGAGGTACTTATGGCTGCAACTGTCCTTTGTAAGATGCAATCATGCAACATCTGTATTTATTTATGTTATTCGTAGTTTTGGAGGTACTTATGACAATCTTTGTAAAAAAACACCTATTAGGGAATTATTCACACCAAACACTTGAGTTATGATAGCAGGACTGTTGTGAATTGTGGAAACAAACACACCCAAATATGATCAAATAAGGAAATACAAACACACGGACTTACAAATTTCGCCCATAACTGGGCTACAAATCTTGGGCAGCGGCGATTGATTGTTCACTATATGGAGAAAGAAGAGAGGGTATAGAGTATACTGAGAAGATACAGAGATGGGATGAGAATACATATATAGTATGCGGTGACTTTAGGGCCCTTTTTATAGTACTGCGATAGAAGACTACCAATTGTATTTAGCAATCCAGCCTAATAGCTCTCAACCAATCTGAATTCAGGAGGCGGATCAAGCATCTTAGCAATCTAGACCAACAACTCTCAGTCAATCCTTAGGCAGGACGAGGATCAGACACATTACCAATCCAACCCAATAAATAGTTAGGATTCAAAGCATATACACAATCTCCACTTTGAATTGAATCCTTTGAGAAGCTTTGCTAAATTTTACTGTGCCGCCGCCAGCCCCTTCTTGGGGCTACTGCCAACTGTCAACATTGAGTAAGTCCAAACAGTGGTTGAACTTACTCCCAGGAACGGCCTTTGTGAGCACATTGGTCGAATTATCTGTTGTGTCAACATTGAATAATACAATGAGGGCTTTGTGAAACTCAAACAATGATGTTCATTACGAATTTTAATTAGGTCAACGTTCAATTAACAATCCCCTTGTTTTAATTTTTGATTTTCGATTTTCTAAGTATTTTTCAATGCAAAGTGCTTGACAAATCTTTTTGATATTCTTTAAGTCGTAGGTCCTCAGAATTAGAGGGAGAAAGTGACAAAGCAATGCAAGGCGAATCAAAGATGGAAATCTCACCCTTTATTCAAAATTATGAGTGCTGAGATAGAATTACTTACAACACTTCCTAGCCCTATCCATGCGGAACGCAAGGCATAAATTTATAAACTTAATCTATATGCACGATATCAAAATGAAGGAAATCTCTAAACATTAATTTTTAATAAACGTGAAGAATTGAATGCTAATTACTAAAAAATGTGACCCAAATATTCGATCTTGGAGACTCTTCGGTGCTCACCACAACATTAACTGCAAGCGTTGTGTAGAGTCTCTGATGGTGCTCGGTTCCAAGTCTAAGCAATCAACAATTAGATATCACTAAGTCCAAATGTAGATACTATAGGTACATGCTTCTATTAAGTGTTTAGACCTAATTTACTGAGCAAGCAATCTTATAATGCTAAGGGCTCATTCACAAAACAAATAAAAATAACTCAAAAAGTACAAAATGTGAAAATCAAAGAAAATAAAGGCGAAGAAAACTCGAAAATACACAGTGAGCCGCCAAGTGTACAAAAACTTTGTAAAATAGGCCCAAATATCAAGTGTCTGATCCAAATGTATAATTAAAAACTAATACTGCAAATAAATAAAGTTTCTCTCTCTCTCTTACACAAAAATAAAATAAAAGTGTTATGCTAAAGATCCTCTCTCTCTCTCTCCAAGTGGTCCACTAAGTGAAGGATCACTCTCCTCGTAGCTCGGGTGCTCCAACTACCTAAATGGTCGCCTTCGCCTCGAGATCCCTCGTAAGAAAAATAGAAGAGAATTGATTAGCAAAGATAGACAAATATAGCAAATAAAGGGAAAATAAAACAAGAAATAATGAAATAAAAATATCAAGCAAAAATCAATCCTACTTGTTGCTCCTCAGAAAAAGTGTCAATTGTCGAACAGGGATTTTCACTAGTCTTGTATTCTACCCAAAAAGGGAATATGGTCATTGAGGTGACCGAACGAAAACCTCTCTTCAGATAACAATTAACCCACAATATAGATCAAGTAATGCAAAATAATAATAAGGAGTTAAAATTTAAATAAAAATGTGGAGTTAAAATTTATTATAACTCTACAAATAATGTGTATAGGTGTAAGTATGTGTAGAGGTAGAACAGAAGGATTAAGGGGAATGGAACACAAAAATTGGCAAAAAGATAATGATTATTTTTTGTATTTTTATAGTGATTTTTTTATTTTAGTGGGTTTTAGTATGTAATTTTTTGGATTCTAAATTTAATTTTTTGTTGTTTTTTATTTTGTAAAATTTTATATTTTTTGACTTTTCTGATTTGTAATTTTATTTTAATAAATAGAGGTAATAAATATAACTATAGATAATAGATATAAATATATAATAGGAAAAAATAAAAAATACCATATGTATTGTCCTTTTTATTTTTAAAGGGTATTAAAAATATTTTTATACTTTTAATAATAATACTAATACTTCTAATATAAGCAGATATAAGTATAAATATACACTATAGGTTACTATATATAAATAGACCTATAAATACTCAAAATTTAAAAATAAAATCCTTTTTATCTTTTTTATTTTTAAATCGATTTTATAACCTGATTGCTTTGGAATTTAAAAGTAGCTAAGTAGCTCAATAATTTCCCAAACTAGTTTAATATATATTTATATATGATACAATTAACATTAAAAAATAGAAAATACAATTTTCAGATTTTTTATAAGTTTTTCAATATTAGAGAGGGTTTGCAATTTTTTGGTTTTTTTCTTTTAAATTTTTAGTGATTTTTGGTCTATATATGTAAAATACAATAAGAAATAACTTCTAATTTTTTGAATTTTTCTAATTTTATGGAGTTTTTAATGCAAACAAGGAATAAATGCAGTGTTTTTTATTTTATAGTATTGGAAAATATTTTAATTTACCATGCAAAAATATATGTGACCTTATAATAAAGCATGTACTTGAAATAAAATTCCTATAGCTTTTAAATGCAAATTGCTAGTATAACTTTACTATACTAAACAATAACATTAAAGTTCAGGGAGGTTCCTGCAAAAAGCCCACCACCTCACGTGTGTAGGCATGTAGAATGATGTGGCGAGGGACATAAGCGTAATATTAAAGATATTACAGGGGTCTAATTGCAAAATAATCAAATTTTTTTACACTACAGATGAGATTTCATGGACTAAAGGTGAAATACAAAAAAATTAGGGGTAGATATGCAAGATTATCCCTAAAGGTGTTGGTCGACAATTTGGATAAAGTCATATATGCTGATCATCACATGAGATTAGATCTCACGAGGTGATTGAAGAGTTGAGTGGTGCACGCTCTGACAGTTGAGATCAAAACTGGAGGCTGAGAACGATCCGACGGTGACTGCTCTTCTCCAAGAACATAGAAAAATAGCTCGAGGAGCGAGCTTCTATCTTTGATTCCTCCCACCCCTGTGCATCTCCGGTGGCTCTCAGGTGCTCATATCATTCATATCTCTGGTCCGCTTCTACTGGAAGCTTCAGAAGATTCCAGGGACCACTGGAGGAGTTCCAAGAGGTCGAGGAAGGCATATGCCCCAAGAAACTTTGGCTAAATCGAAATTAACCCCTAAAGGGGTCTTCGAACCTCCAGAACCTATAGAAAAACTTAGCAAACAAAAGAGGGGGTTCTGGGGTTTATATCAGACTAGAAATGGGCACCATGGAAGTCGAGTGGAGCCCTTCGACGAGGTGGCGGAGGAGGGTTGATTCCTCGATTTGAGCAAGATCGAAGGGGTCGTAGGTGCATGGGATGGAAAGAAAGAGATAAGAAACAAAGTGGAGGCATTACGTGCATCGTAGGACGGTCGGGATACAACGATAAAGGTCGCCGAAGCTCAGCTCTGGCGAACTATGATTTTTGAATTTCACGAGATAAAAATGCAAATTTAGCTAAAAACTGAATCTTGACTATTCTAATCCTAACCCTAAGAACAAAATGATAGTTTAAACTAGGGCTCTACCTGTTGGAGAAGGGAGCCTGGTCGAAGATTGGCGAGGCTCGGATCACCCCTTGGAGGTCTCTTCCTCCGTTCAAGAATACTCGGGTGGTCACATGTTGTTACCAAGGAATAGAAGCACAAAGAAATCGAGAGATTTCAAGGCTTAAGGGGGTCAAATTTTGAATGGAAGCTGGCGACGACTATATGTACAAGGACAATTTGACATGGGAAGAATGCATGACTTAAAAGACCAATGACTGAGGAATAGATGCGGTGTCAAAGTCCAAGGATCGAGGGTCAAAAGTCAAGAAGGAATCGAGGTGAAAAAAATGAAAGAAACGGAGTGGAAAAATCGACGAAGATGGACGGATGGGATTGTCAAACGTAGATCAAGGGAGGAGTGGGGAGTTGGCCGGCGTCAACACTGACCGTGCCCCCATTAGTCCACGTAGGACAGAAGAAGACAAACCAGAAATTAAAAACCTTTATTAATTTAAATTAAAATAATAATTGATTTTATTATTTTTTAGTTAAAATATAAAAAAATATTTATAATTTTATGTAGTATTTTATGGTGATATTTATTTATTTTTACGAGTTGATTTATTATATGTTACTTTTTACAAGTACCAATATAGGTATATTTACTTATATAATATGTATATTGTTTTTATTTTCTATGTTATAATTTATTATTTTATCTACATAATTTATATATTTATATGTATTTGACTACATATAAATATATTTTATTGTGTTTTTTGAGCTGATTTGTACACTTACATAAATATATGTATTTATTATATAGGTATATGTACATATAATTCATCTATGTATTTAAATTTACTTATTTATTTTTTTTATATTTTTAATGATTTTAATTAAATATTATGTATATATGTTATAAATAATATTTAAAAATGATAAAATATAAAAGTATGAAAAATATAAAGAATAAATAAAATAGTTATTTTATTCAGGTATAATGTACAACATAGGTTTAGAACCCAACTTTTGCATCTTAACTCCATAATGAATAAAACTATCTTCATTAAATAGATAATTAAAAGCTATATATAATTAATGGTGATTTTCATCACTTTTGATATAGAATGGAGAAGATATATGTGAAGTTGGGATTTAGGTTTTTATTATAAATATATAAAGTATATTGTGCATTATTTTTAAGTGAAATCAATTTTGTCTTTTTCATTTTTATCTACAACTTTCATGTACAAAGTTTATTGATTTGATGTATAAAAGATAAAGAATAAAAGAGATCACAAATAATTTATTAGAGATTTAAAATCACGCTTTTCACTGGTTTATTGGCCCTTATCTCTCCCTACTTTATTCCGTGTCGACCTAGTCATCATGAAGCCTAGGTCTCGGGGTTGAAGGTCATTCTTTTTCTTTTTTTCTTTATTATTTTATTTTGGCTTCAAATACAACATTTTTTATACTATTTACAGAACAAATAATAGAATGTTATATATATATGCATTTAGCTAGAGTTTAAATGTCGAAATGAAAGAATAAAATGTGATGAAATGGAGATTCATCAAAAATCTACAAATCTTTTTCTGGTTGACTCTCCCGATCAACACAACGATGGTATTATATCCTTTTAGAGCTGTAGATGGGATGTGTTCATCGGTAGGTGGTGTTTTTCTATCCGCTAGAACAAAAAGAGTCTATGTACTGGCTTTTTTTAAAAAAATATCACTATACCATCATTTCTTTTATATATTGACGATATTACTAGTTCGGAAATTATTTTTATACGTGAAATCAATGACGAATGTAATATCCGATGTTATAATATAAGTAATGGTGCATATAACAACCTTTATCCTTTTGAAATTTTTCAAAATTTTAGCTTGGTACTAAATGATATAGGAATACCGTATGTATATATTTCACAAGGAAGAATATCATCATTGTATATTTCATAACGAATAATATAGTGATGAGATTTTAAAAAACGTCACTATAGAATCATTGTAATGGTCAATCTTGTTTGATTGATTTGAGTAATACTAAGAAGATAAATGCAAAAAATAGAAATATTATTAATTATTACGTGACTCTTTTAACACTTATTCTTTTATTTAGATTTAAGCAAATGAATCTTGTCTCCAATTAGACTCACCATTACGATGCCAACGTGATTCATCTTTTGTGTTTCCTTGATGCGCGAGCAAATCCTTTGTAGTACTATAGAGTCTGCTGCAAAATAACGAATTACACAAATCGTTCGATCTTTGATCGAGCAGTCCGTACAAATTCGATATTTTGGTGGGCTTGTAGTGTAGAAATTCATAGGGACTGGTTGATCAAGATCGAGCAGTCCATGATTTTACAACAGACTCGTGTAGGACTGCAGCAAAGGATCTGCTCTCCCTTGAGTCATCTGAGGGCCCCACCATGTACAAATATAAGGAGGTAGATCGTCTGTTGTATAGTAGATCACAGCAGATTCTGTAGCAGTATATGGAGTCATTCGATCAAAATCGAGCGGTTCCCATGAATTCGTACAATACGAGCCCAAAAAAAGTGTGAATATATGCGAACCGCTCGATCGTGATTGAGCAGCTCCAAGCACCACCGTAGAATCTTCTGTGATCCTCTCTGCAGCAGAGGATCACGCTAGAAATATAGCAACCATTATGACAAATGCACTTTGTCCTTTCTTAATAAAAAGAATCCATATACTCAAACTAATTTTCTACATGAAAGATTCCCAATATATGAATGTGTATTTATCTCTTAGGAGCTCTAAAGAGTGCGAGGTAGATGGTAAAGGCGAGGCCGAAGACGGCTATCATCGTGGTGAGGATCAACTTCAGCCATTTGAAGTCGTGCTTGGTGAGGTTCCTCGTCAGCCACGCCAGAGACCTGTTGGGCTGCCACGTGCACATCTTCTTCATCTTCCCGTTCACCGCCACCCACTCATCGTCCATCACCACTCCCTTCGTCACCTTCGACAGCAGCTCAACCACCTCCTTGTCCGTCCTCTCCGGCACGCACTTGAGCACCCCCACCTCCCTCAGCAGCTTCACGTCCTCCTTCGACCTCATGATGCTCCGCAGCAGGAGAACGTAGCACGTGATCCCCATGTCCGTGGATCTCATTCCGAGGTGCAGCAGCTCGAAGGCCATGAGGTTCATGAACACCGCCTCCGTGGTCACTTCGATGGTCACGCACGGGAGGACGAGCTCCGCCCCGAGGAGCCACAGTGGAAGTGTGAGGTGCATGAAGACAACCCACAGGAAGCCGAGGAACCAGAGGAGGAAGGACAAGGGTGGCACGCGACACAGGAGGCGCAGGAGACGGATGCGGCCGAGGAGGTAGCGCTTGATGAACTTGAGCTTGTGGACGGTGTAGAGGAGAGGGTTCTGCCGCTTCATGGTGAAGGATACGGCTTTGAGGGAGCCATTATTCCGGGGGCCCTCGAGGATGCGGATGCGGTGGTAGCTGAGCTCCTGCGCGCCGTAGGGGGCCGTCCAGCCGGTGTAACCGCCGGAGGAGAGACGGCTCCTGCGGAACACGTCGAGGATGTGGAGGCCGATGGGCTCCTCCTCCAGATCCAGATGCTGCTCGTCTTCCGGTTTCATGCCATAGAACTCCCTCACGAGCCCGTTCAGATCTACACTCTTTGTATGAGATAAAAAAAGTTCCAGTGATGATAGTAATCAAGGATATAGTTAATGTTGTTGATACTTATCAAATAGTTTATGACTAATGTTCACTGTTGATAGCAACGTAGGCGAAGGTTTCTCCACGGGTGGTGTACAGATCCTCTTGTGTAACATTGGATCTTTTGTTGTGCCCCTTGCTGCAGCAGAGTAGGGGCTGGATCGAGCGGTTCCACAAATTCTCACTTTTTATAGACCCGGATCATGAGAATTCACGGGAACCGCTCCATTTTGATCGAGCGGCTCCAATCTCTACTGGAGACTCTGTTGCAGCAATGGGCATCCACTTCCGCTATATTACATGGATTGTCCGGATGAGGAATGGATGACCTGATAGTTAGGATTTTCATAAATTTCTCAGGTTCGCCACTCGCTCAATTCTGCTCTTATCACGTAAAGTATTTGTAGAGGATCAGATTGCCACACGTGGGTCTTTTTTAGCTCTGTTTGTTTTTTCAAAATCTATTCAAATATCCTAACTGTGGAGATTGAATCTCAACTTTTATTTTTTAAATGTGTTTTACGTTCCTTAATTGTTGACTTCTCTCTTAACCAATAAGGTAAATTAAATTACTGTTAACATCAGATTTGAGAGAAATCTGATATTATGTAGAACATTGATTAGGAAGAGTGGGAGCATAAAAAACATTCTCAGAACTTCATCAGCCTTTGTGCTAATCACCATCTACTATAATCGTTTAATAAATTTTTATTGTAGTATTAAATAAACTCGACATGTGGACATACATTTTCGTTAACGTCATCTATCATGTAAATATTAAAAAAATGTTGTTAGAGATCAACTATTTGATATATAATATGTAATAAAATATAGAGGCCGGGAGGTTGTCCTGTGTAACAGCCAAGTTGGCTGTTACACAGAACAATTTCCCTCATTTTTTTATTTTTTTCAAAAATTTTTTCATGTATATTCATCTATATATCCCTCCTACATGTCATTCAATTTTTGTGAGAAACAAAGACTCCTAAGCCCTCCATCTAGAAGGGGAAGATTACAACAAATTTCAGACCGTTAAAAATTACACGGTCTAGATGGAGGGCTTAGGAATCTTTGTTTCTCGCGAAATTTGAATGACATATAGGAGAGATATATAGATGAATATAAATGAAAAAAATTTTGAAAAAAATAAAAAAATGAGAGAAATTGCCAACTTGACTGTTACACAGAACATCCTCCCTTTCCACTAAAATATGTACTTAAAAATGAATAATTTAAATAAATACTTCAGAAGTTAAATATACCCCAAAAGTACCACCAATAATATACTGATTTCTATATGTTTATCGTCAAATCGTATTACAACTGTTATCTCCTGTATTCACAAATAAAAAATAAAAAAATCCAAGTCTTGCTAAACGTGTGGCGACTACTACAAAATTTTAAAGAAATGACAATGCATAGTCATTGTTTTAACTTTTAATTAGTAATATATAAACGATTACATCATTTCTATAAATACATATAATTGATGGATCCACAGCGAATAAATTGACCTACTGGAATGATTAATTTATGATCCTTTGCCATAGTTTCAATAATTAAATATATAAAATAAATATCATAAATTGCTTAATTTATGATCCGTCGCTACAGCTTAGTTGCCACAGTAGTATTAGCATAAAAAGGATGCATCGGAACAAATGGAAGTGGATGAAGTAGGTACATACCAATTCGGCAATCTCGGCCAACCTCTGGACGACCCACAGAGGCAATTGGTTCTCGATGAGCAAGAGGTCCACCCTCAGGTAGCTGTGGATCGCGTGCCGCCGCTCCCCGCTCTTGCCGAAGATCGGGTCGTCTTCCTCGTACTTCCACTGCTTCTCCCTGTGGTTGAGCATGAGCTCCAGCAGGAAACATCCGTCGAGCACGGCCATCCGCGCTAATGCACTGTCGTCGTCCCACCGGGTGTCGAGCTTGGCGTCGTAGGAGGCACGCAGCAGCCGGAGCATGTCGGAGTCCTTGAAGAGGTCAAGCAGCTGTTCCAGCCTCCACTTGGGCGTCCGGATCATCACGAAGTGCAAGAGCGCGCGTTGCTTGTGCGACTCCATCGGCAAGAGGTGCTCCTTGCCGTAGTGTGTCGGACCGATGGCGAGGACACGCGGCTCGTACGCCTCGGCGTTGAGGGTCCTCATCTGCGGCGGGACCTTGTATATGCAGGGGGTGTCCCATGATCGGTGCTTCTCCGGGAAGATGAAGCTCGATCTCGAGTAATCCGGCTGCTGCCGGACGGTGATCTGCATGCTGTCTGCGGTTGCACCGAGTTGTGCGTCTGAACGAAGCACGGACTCCCCTATATATACACATAATCAACAGGAGAAGTATCCATGTTCTTGCTTTCGGATCCAGTGGGTAGAATGGGTCGTTGGAGATGAATCGATCAGTTTCTATACACGGAATTGTTTGGATTTGGCATTGGAGTGGATTAAATATATGGCCTCGTGGTATTAAATTAAACAAATGGCAGTGGAGGTTGGGTTGTCTATGATTTTATATCGCAGGAGTTCGTGGGGTGGCATTGGACGTTTGGCCGAGTCAATGTTACAAAGTCCATCTCTGATCGGTCAACAACCAGTTTAAAAGTCGAATCGATTACAGATGTGACAAACTTGTCAGTGAAGTTTTTTTTTTGGTTTGATAATGTAAGTTTCTATTTAAACTATAATAATAAACAAGGCTTAAGCAAGCCAAGCATTACAAAAAGGATCGAGATTGTACAAGATCTCTGTGAGAGTTTCGTAAAGATGGCTGCAAAAGTATGATTTTTGTTTCTTGCACGAGGACTTCTTTGTTTCCCTCCACGCCTTTGTTATGCCTTCTTGGATTGTGCTCCTGCCATATTAGCCAAACAAAAACCCCTGGTGCAATCTTTTTTTTTGGTAAAGGTAAACTCTCTGTATTTCCAAAAAAGAAAACCCAATTACAGGCCAATTACAAACCAAGATTACTCCAAAAACTTATGGCTCCCAAAAACAAGCCAAAAATGCACCAGGCATCAAGCAAACAACACCATAGTTACGGACGCTACCAAAATTTCAGAAGCCTGAAGTTGTTGACGATATCTTCAATAGAGCGCTCCGGGGGCTGACAATGGGAAGTGGTCCACGCAAGGTTGCGATTCCGCCAAACGTGCCAAACCACCAAGGCGAGCAATACAACAGTAGAAGATCGGGAAATGGGGTTGGTCAACTTCAGAATCCAGGAGATCATATCAGCAAGATGAGTCGTTGAGGGAGCCGCAATCGCCAGGGCCGTGCAGGCCCCATGCCAAACCTCTGAGGAGTAGGAGCATGACATCAGCAAATGGTCGTGAGATTCATCATTGCTGGAGCACAGAGGACAGGTAGGTGGTAGATTCAATCCATAAGATCTGAGCCGATCAAGCGTTGGCAGGCGGCGGAGATTAGCCGATAGAGAGTGAAGGCACACCGCGGCGGGGTGCATCGGTTCCAAACCACAGTAAACCAATCAACCGGCAAACCGCGGGGGCGAAGCGACTCGTACGCACTTCTGAAGGAGTACCTACTAGGGGAAGGAGCCCAAGAAGGGGAGGGGAAGTCCCCTCTAATAGCAGCACGAACAGTATCCCTGCTATCCAACATAGCACGCCAAATCCTAGAGGACGAATGTGGGGCAGAGGCATCCCAGAAAGACAATTCACGAAGGTACTTAGCACGCAAAAAGTCAGCCCAAATTGATGAGCCCCCATTAAGAAACCGCCAAATCCAGGCCGTGATCATGGTGGCCCGGATGGAGACCAAGGAAATTAGCCCCATACCACCTTCAATTCTAGGAAGGCAAACCTGCTTCCAGGAAATGTCATGATGGGTTCGGCCCTAGAGAAAATGGGCGCACAACGAATCCATGCGGCGGGCAACGGTTATGGGAAGGAGAGCCCCCGCAACCCAAAAGAGGAAAAGGCCCCGAATAACATTATTAATCAATTGAGCACGTCCAGCCAAAGATAAGCATTTGGCCTTCCAACCATCAGTGAACATTCTAAGTCGATCTTCCAACGCCCTCGAATCACAGCAGCGAGAAAAGGAAGCAAGGGGGAGACCAAGATACACGGTAGGCAGATTTTGCTGCAGCAAGCCTAATCGCAGCGTGACCGCGAACTCCATAGCTGCGGATTTAGGCCTAAAACTTTTACTCTTTTTGGGGTTTAGCCTCAAACTAGATATAGCTTCAAAAGAGGCCAGAATATCCTTAACAACCACAAGCGACCTCAGGGATCCCTTACAAAAATGAGGACATCATCGGCATAGATTAAATGCGTAGGCGCCTTATTACGCCCCTTTCCCATGGCATGGAATTTTCCAGCGATAGCAGCCGAGTCCAACAAAGAGGAGAGGGATTCCATCCCGATAGTAAATAGGAGAGGGCTAAGAGGGTCCCCCTGGCGAAGTCCACGAGCTCCCCCAAACAGCCCATAAGGGGAACCATTGATAAGAATGGAATAGGATGCAGTAGAGATGCAATTTCTGATCCAAAATATCCATTTTTGAGAGAAACCCATCTCAGCAAGAGCGCGAAGGAGGAAAGAGTGATCCATGGAATCAAACGCCTTAGAAAGATCAATTTTAAGGCAGGCTTTATTACGGGAGGCCCTCCTGTCAAAACCTTGTAGCATCTCATGTGCAAGACGAATATTGTCGCTGATGGATCTACCTTTGATGAACGCGGATTGATTGAAGGAAATGAGGGCAGGGAGCACCTCGGCAAGCCTCAATTTTGGAGAAGATTTTGTATATAACGTTGCAACAAGAAATAGGCCGATAATCCCCAATGGAAGAGGGGGATTGGTTCTTAGGTATGAGAGTAAGGAAGGTATGATTTACCTCCCTCACCATACTGCCACCTTCGAAGAGAAACTGCATGGCAGCGACCACTTCATTCTTGATTAGATTCCAATGCAGTTTGAAGAAGAAGGCGTTAAAGCCATCAGGTCCCGGGGCTTTGGAGGAGCCAATAGAAGAGAGGGCGTCCCAAATTTCAGTCTGGTCGAACGGCCTGACAAGCCAGGAGCTTGCTTGACTCGTAAGGCGGCATTTGGGGGGAGGCGGAGGGGGGTAGGCGCCCCACTATGGGAAGGTGATGAATCTCCATTTCATCACCTTTATTCTATCATTTTGGCCTTAAAACCCCAGCAAATGCATGTAAATAGCATTAATTTGTATATTATAGCATTCATTATTTATTGTATTAAATGTACATAGAATAAGGTTTTTAATGCCAAAACTATAGAATAAAAGGAAGAAAAGAAAAAGGAATAAAATATTGCAAATATTTTATGACCCTAACCTCGAGACCAAGGCCAGCATGGAATTGGTCGACAAGGAATAAAGTAGGGGGAGATAAGGGCCAATAACACAATAAATACCTCATTTATTTATTCATTTATTTATGCATTTTTGACACTAATGTTGTATAGAATTATTTGCTCATCAAACGAAAAAATTTTGTACATAAAAGTTGTAGATAATAATGTAAATAAAAATACAAAATTGAGTTTGTGTAAAAATAAGATTTAGTGTACATTTTATACACAGACTAAAAAGCAAAAATCTCAACTTCATAGACCCATATCTTGCAAATAAAAACTCCAAATCACCCAAATTCACCTTTAATTGTATATAGAATTCCAAGAATAATTTTATAAAATTGGTTTCATAATTTTTGGAGTCCATCTGTGGAAGTTAGGTTTTTGGCCCACCTTGTATATAGGACTGATTAAAGTATTCATTTTATTCAATATTCATTATTTTTATAAATTTATATTTTTAGAATCTTGTTAACAATATTTATAATACATGTACATATTAAAAGCTCAAGAAAACCAAAAAGAATTTGTAAAATAAAATAAGTCTATGAGCCACATAGACAAAATACCTATGCTACCTATACGTATATATATAAAAGGGTATTTTTATTCTCTTATTATTTATTCATTTATATTTTTATAATAATGTATATATTATACATAACTTATTAAAATACAAATCCAAAATAAAAACAAATAAAATCCATTAAATAAATAAAATGTATATAATATATAGGTAAAATACCTATAAGTATATATACATACACATATACACATTTATTTAAATATGTAAATAAATTCATAAAAATTAAATAAAAATATATTTATACTCACAAAAATAAGTTACAAATTTATAAAATAATAGAATAAATAATAAAATAAAATAAACAAAATAAAAATAAATATCCATAAATATACTTGTAAATACATTATTTTAATAAAACCATAATAAAATACTTCAAGAAAAATAAATAAAAATCATAAATAAATACTACATTAATTTATAAACATTTTTTATTTTTTAAGTAAATTCTAATTAATTCATTTAATATGTTAAATAAATGGGTCAAGATCTGGCTGACGTGGGCCAATCAGGGGCCAGGGAGTGTTGACCTCCAGTCAACTCCCCCTGCGCCTCTGACTTCCGTCAGACAGGTCTTTTCCCTTGATTTCTGCCATTTTTCCTGCTTGACTCAGTGCTCCATCACCTTCGATCACGGATTTTATTCTCTGATCATCCATGATTCCCGTTGTGATCCTGGATCCTTTGTACATAGCATAGATTCCTTGATTTTGCCCGGCCAAATAAGGGTGCTGCTCTGGTTATAAATAAAGAACCACCACCTTCTCTTCAATTTTGGTCAGCCCCAACCCATTTTCTTCCTCGTATTCAGTCCCAGGTGTGCTCCTCGTGACAGGAGGATGCCGCTGGCACCTTGAATCGGCTGGAGATGGAGGTGGTTGCACCCACGGCGGCGCTCGGGCAGCCGTCCTGCTCCCTGGAGTTTCTCCAGGTATAAGAGCTGCACCTTTACATTTCTAGGTAGGTTTTCGTACCAACATTTTAATTCTGCTTTTTATTTCGCATTTAGATTATTAGATTAGCTTAGTTTAGGTAATTCGAAGTTCGTCGGAGCTCAGCTCCGGCGACTTATCCACAGTATCCTCGTTGTTCTCCGACCGCCTTTCCACCGCCATCTCATTCCCTACCATCTTCTCCACCTCCAGAACACCCTGTCCAACCGGATTCATCCTTGGATCCGAGAATCGGAGATCCTCCTCCGCCCTTCGCCGGAGCTCCTCCGCCACACCTCATCTTGTTGTGTAGCTTCAAAACCCCGGGTCGAGGAGGTAGCCCTCTCTCCCCCGGTTCTTCCTATGCAGGTCCAACGAGGAAAGAAGTCCATCTGGGCTCGATTCAACCCAGGAAGAGGGTCCTGGAGGTCTTGTTCTTCCCCGACTCTGTTCGACCACCTCAGACCTCCAGGAGCCATGATGGGACCTTCAGGAGATGCGGAAGGTCGCCAGCTACGAGCAGAGCGCGTCAGAGGCGAGGGAGATGCCCGGAGAAGCCGACGCTGCACGATCGAAGCTCGCCGGAGGCGAGCTTCTTCCATGTTCCTCCAAGCATCTCCAGCACCGTCAGATCAAAGGAGTCGGCCCAGATCGAACCAGCGTCGTCAGATGAAGCATCGCATCGACCGTCCGATCAGCGAGGCTGATCTTATCTCCGCCGTCATCTGCGAATTGTCATCGACCGACAGGAGCACGACGCGTGGCAAGTGGAAGCGGACCAACCGTCGGATCACACTCTTATTAGGGGTAAATTTCAAATTCAACCCCCCGCCTTTTTGTATTTAATTTTCAATACTGTAAAATAAATAGCACGTTGTAAATAAAATGTAATTTTTGCTGAAAGGACCCTGAAGTTTATAGAATTGCATTTAGGTCCTTCCGCGCCTCACGTGCAGTCCCACGTGAGGCACGTGAAATTTGCACTTTAACCCTGGCGGGTTTTGTAAATTGTAAAATAGTCCCAAAACTTTAAATAAATTTTTATTTCTGTAGGTGTTTTTGCACTGATGCCCCTGTTACTTATTTTATTTGCAAAAATGCCCCTGCCAGGTTGTTTATTTTTGTATCTTTTATCTCTTTATTAAAAATAGCTATGAGGCTTTTAAAAATCCAGAAAAATTAGGATATATGTTTCATGTGATGCTCTTGCACGCCCATATTTTATTTCACATTTTTTGCATTTCTCCTAATTGTTAAAAATTGCAAAAGAAGCCCTTTTTGCACTATTTAAATTAGAAAATACAAAAAAAATTAGAAAATGCTTTGAAAAATTACCAAAAAAATTATATATAGTATATTTATAGATATATATATATTGAGTCCAGAAAATGAAAAACCCTAAAAATAGAAAAAGAAAATATAAAAATTTCAAGAAGCTCCAAAATCCAAAAAAATATATAAAAACCCTTTAAAAATACCAAAAATATGTTTTCCTATTTTATAATTATCTATATATTATTATTTATGTATTAAAATTAATTTGGGTTAATTTTGACACTTATTATATAATTTTAAAACCCAAATTAATTTCGGCCTATTTAATTAGTCCCATATTAGGGACATTTTTGGAATTAAAAATACATAAAAATTAGCAAAATTCCAGAAAAATAACATAAAAATTAGAAAAACATAAAAATCCTAAAAATATTATACTTAACATATTTTGAGTGTATATATGTAACCATATACTACATTTCTCCCTCTTCTCTTATACATGTCTATATATCTATATATATATCTCTATATTATATAATTCAAAATATAAAAAAATAAATAAAAACCAACTAAAAACAAGAAAACCAAAAATAAAATAAAAAAATATAAAATCAAAAACCCACAAGAACAGTAAGGAATTGGACATGAATCATGCATTGAATAATTGCACAACCAATTTCATATACATCCCTTCGCCTCCCAGTGTTCGACATCTACTTGTACTTACACCTATACACATTTGCATGTAGAGTTATAATAAATTTTAACTCCACATTTTTGGATATTCATTGCATATATTTATTGTGGGTTAATTGTTGATCGATTTGGGATTCTGACTGAGGTCAACTCAGCGACTGTCGATCCGCCTTGTGGAAAGACACGACCTCGGCACAATCCCTTTCATCAGCAGGGGAGAGAAGCCCTTCAAAATAATCAACAGCAGCAACCACGACCTCGGAGTGTCGCTCCACAACAACACCATTTGAATTCAGGATGTTGGATATGCAATTTCTTGCACATCTGGATTTAGCGGTGAGATGGAAAAAGCGGGTATTACGATCACCCAGATTTAGCCAGTCAATTCTGCTCTTCTATCGCCAGACAGACTCAAGATCTTCTTCCAAAGCAAGAAGATGCCCTTTCACGTCAGCCTCAAGCTGAGCAAGGTATGGATCAAGGGGAGAGAGAGCAATCATCTCCGAGTTAACATGAAGAAAAGCCTTCGCGAGCTTCTGCTCCTTAAGGACGTTAGCCTCCTCCGCAGCCCACCTCTTTAAGGCGAGCTTCACATTCTTGAGCTTACGGGCAAGGACAAATAGTGGGTTTCCAATAACAGGGACAGCCCAACCATTAGCGACAACATCATGGTACCCAGGCCTATCAATCCAATAGTTGAAGAACCATACAGGAACGCGTTTTGGGGCAGGCGGGCAAAGGGCGACTCTCATAAGCATGTGGTCAGAATGGGGCAAAGGGGAGTAGTGGAGCTTGATAGCGGGAAGCTTGGAAATCAGCTCTTCGTTAGCTAGGGCTCGGTCGAGCCGGGCAGCAATTCGACCAGGCCCAATAGAAGCATTGTTCCAAGTCCACGGGTTGCCAGAAGCCTCCAAATCGGATAGACCACAATCCACCAGGCAATTATTGAAGTCCTCCATAAGGCCACGAGCGGCCATACGGCCACCGATTCTTTCAGAAAAGAAGCGGACGACATTAAAGTCTCCCATGACGAGCCAAGGCCCCTCAAAGCTCGTACTCATCTGCCGGAGGTGGCTCCAGAGATCCTTCCTCAGACTTGGGCAATTTTCCCCATAGATGACGGTGAGATAAAGCACAAAGCCCCCAATATTGGAGCAACACAAAGTCATGGACTGATAGTGAGTCCCAACTAAATCACACGACCAGCAGCTTGGTCTCCATAAGAAAAAGATTCTACCAAGTTCAGTGTTATTATCCAAGGCCGACCATCCTACAGGGAGGAGCTTGGAAAATTTTTCATGATTAGGCGGTCGAATTTTTGTTTCGACAAGACCAATCAGTTCTGCATTCAAAGCAATGAGGTCCTTCATTAAGTATTTGAATTTCTTGGGCTTGTTCAGCCCAAGCGTGTTGCAAACCAGCACAGACATTAAGAGGAGATGTTGGAGGACCCAGACGTCCCCTTTGGAATTGTTTGAGCTCTTGAGAGCTTCTTCTTCTTATGAGTTGCTGTTAGCCAAGCTTGATTCACTTCGGCGACAAGGTTGCCGTTAGCCTGGTGCAATCTTTATCGTTCGGAATTCCTTGTAAAGCTTTGATCAAGCTAAGTATAATGATTAGACATCTGGTTGGTTGTTGGGAATCTTAGTGGTGTTCACATATCTGGTATCCAGTTTTAATGCGTGCAGTATTTTTAACCGATTCCATCCAGTTTTAATGGCCAATATATGGAAGTTAACTACAAGATCCGTAGTGTAAGAGTAGCAAGTTTGCTAAAGTTAGATGATAATTACGAAGAATACATAGTCGGGACAGTAATTCTTTCTGACAGGAATAGCTAAAAGATTATTGCCGTGAGCTGATTGTTATCAAAACATGGCCAGCCTTGTCTTCTTTTTTGGTACAGAAAGGGAAGGGTCAATGCATTCATAAGCTATTGTCAAATTGAACTCTGACAGTGTTGAAGGGAAGTGATATTCGTTCAGCCTCAATGCAACCAACTTCATTTCTCCAATTCACACCAGTGTTGATTCACACATGCATTTCATCAATACCTTCGTATCATTATTAGCCTCTTGAGCACTGCCGTACTCCATAGGCATACTATCAAATACCTTGCAGGCACAACTATTCTATCAGAGGTATTTCCCATTCTGGGTATCGAAGGACAACTATTTCTCATTCTAGGTACGGAATTAAAATATTTTCTAGAATGTGAACGTATCGCTGAACAGTTTGCCGTTCGTCCATGTGGAGCGGCAAACCATTTGCCGTGCTGACATGGACTCTACGGCGAACCGTTCGCCATGCCCAGTGGTTCGGTCAGCGAGAAGAGCGGTCTTCGAGGAGTCAGATGCGGCGGATGTTGCAGACCTCCCAGACCCGGTCGGTGACTCGCCCTACACGGCAAACCATTTGCCGTGGAACACCCTATATAAACCCCCGCCGGATCCACTCTTCCCCTTACACCACTAATCCTCTTCCCATTCTCTCCTCTCATTTTCCTCCCATTTTTCATCCAAGGTCTCCTCTCCGAGATATGGTTTATGTTATTTTAAAATTTTATCATTTTATCATTATATTTTATTAATTTCTTCATGACTTTGTTTATAAAGAAATGATAAATTACTCAAATAATTTAAATTTAAATATTTCAGATATTTTTTTATTTGTTGCATTGATCATTATTGTCTATTATAGTATAAAGATTTTACTTTAAGACTGCACACATGTTGAGAATATAGTTAGATTTGTATGTTCAAAATTTTCATAGATCACATATTTCAATTCTCCCATTAGGTTGAAGGGTTACACACATTTTATCAATAAATATTAATTACCCATATTAATTAGAATAGTTAATATTTAATAACTGAATAACAATTAATAGCAAATTAGTATTAAGTTGTAATAGTATTTAATATTTATAGTAAAAATTATTATTAATTAGTAACAAATATGGAAATATATAGATATTATAAGTAATTAAAAACTTATTAATAATTACGATTTAATTAGTAATTGTATGATACAAATAGTTAACATTTAATTAGAAATGCTAAGCATTGACAATGATTCATGTTATTATTAATTAGTGTACATAATTGCATATTAATAATAATTAATAACATCAATTATAAAAAATTTATTTTTAGTAATAATTAATTACTATTAATAAATTTAATATGTAATGTTTAATACTTACTAAAATATAAATATTAATAAATTATAGTCATAGTAATTAAAACTAACAATTATGATTAACATAAAAGAATAACTATGACCAATAATAAGTCATATTAATGAGTAATAATTCATTACTATAAAGATAAATAAAGAAATTGTTATTAACTATAAGTAAATAGTTATAATTTATTAGTAAATAGTATGACCAATTTTATAAGTTATTTTATTTATAAGTATTAAATACTCATACTAATTATAATATGTAATAATTATTAGGTAATGAAATTATAAATTAAAAATAAATTACTATTAACATGTGATAAATTAGTATTATAAATAATAATCCTTATAATTAAAGAAATTACTAATACTTTAAAGTACGGAGTAAATAGAAGTGAATGTAGCTCCAATGATTTAATTGAAGATAATGGTAGTAACGTTTAGTGGTGTATAGGAAATGGGTGATGTCGCCACCCTCTATGTGTTCTGGGGCGGACGAATAACACACTTCAAATCCGGGTCGATTATGTAGGCGGTCAGAGCGACATGATTGGAGTACCTGTATCCTTTAGCTATAATGATTTACTAGCCCATATACGGGCTTACTGGAAATACACCCGACGTCTTCGAGATCACTATTACCTGCAAGTGGTCCACAAATGCGAGTTCGTTCCATCCAATCGCAATTAGGTCGGATAAAATAACAAAGTTAATATTGCAAGTTAGTCGACAAGTGGGAATGATGGAACTACTAGTTGAAGCGGTAGAGATTTCTTCACACCAACGTGACGTGGGATCATCAATGATGCAAGGGTTGGACCTCAACGTATATATTTACGATGGAGTCGATGATGAGGACAAGGCTGAAAACAACGACCAAGACAACTCGAAGGGGAAGAGGAAGAGGATGAAGATTTAGACGAACATGCCAGAGGGGGAGTAAATGAAGAACAATGCAGGAGCAATACTTGTGATAGAGTGGGAGTGTTGACCGATCACGGTCAAGAGTCTCTTCTTCATTCGATACATCAGGAGCCTATTTTCGATCCACCAATAGACTATAGGATGGATTTGGATACGATGGAGGATCTTCCATACTTCTTCGGATCTGATGATTGGATCTTTGGCACATTTGCAGAGGAGATGCCATTTCTAAATGAAGTTACAAAGCCTACGTCCGAAGGCACCACCGGTAAAGATTATTAGTTGAATCGTTCCTTCGACTCGAAGACATCCTTAGTGGATGAATTGAGCACTTAGATCATGGCCAAGCTCGTTCAGTTCGAGATGGATGCATCGAAGAGCTCCCAGTATACTGCACGTTGTATCTTCAATGATTGTGGATGGAGGTTGCATGCATTGTACAACAGTCACCGAGACAGTTGGGTTGTGCGTAGCTATCGTGCGAAACACACATGTCTCAATGCAATATTACTCGTTGACAATCGAGCATGCACTGCGATATATATTGGCAGATTTATTCTTGCCACTCTACGGTCCAACTTGACTCTCAAGTTAGGTGTCATCCAGTCGCTTGTTCAGGACAAGTACAGAGTGTGCATATCTTACAAGAAGGCATGAAATGGGAAGCAGTGAGCATAGGAGAAGATTTTCGGAGATGTTGTTGGCTCATATGCGGACATCCGACGAGTTATGTGATTGATGAAGCACTGTAATACATGTTCATTTTATGAGTTCCAACATCAACCGACGGTCCATCCTAAAACAGGTAATCGGGTAGAAGGTAGGGATGCCATCTTTTGTTTGTTCTGGGCTTTCACCCCGTCAATTGAAGGTTTTGCACACTGTCGACCAATGCTGAGCATTAACGACACACATCTTTGGGGAAAATATAAAGGGCACATCCTATTAACTACCTCTGTTAATGCCAATGGGCACCTCTTCCCAATTGCTTTCGCGGTGGTCGAGGGTGAAAATTTGGACTCGTGGGGATTCTTTCTCCATAAACTGTCTGGTATCATTGATCGTGATGGTATATACTTCATCAGTAATAGATTTACAGGTCTAAATAACTTGCTTCCACAACATTTCCCGGTCGTGAGAGGCCACTGCCATCATTTTTACCTTCGCCACATGCAAGCGAACATGCACCGGGCCGGACACACGAACAAATGGATTCATAAAAAATTCTACAGCACAGGTGTCGTGACCAGCAATTACAAGCATGAGAGGATTCTGCATAAAATCCTTACAGCCGACTCGGATGCGTATAATTGTATAATGGGGCAAGAATGTGGAGATCGTCGATATTGGGCATGTGCCCACGATGAGGGTCGTCAATGGGTCTGACCACAACGAACCTCTCAGAAAGTTTCAACAGTGTTCTTAGAGGCATACGTGAACTACCAGTGTTAACACTAGTCCTGGTCGTGTTTTACCGCCTCAACACCTACTTCGTCGAAAGACGTAAGTTTGGTGCTAAGGTAACTGGTTACCTTATGCCTCGATATGAGAAACTAACTGATGGTCTCGTACAATCCGCACGATGCCTAATGATCGAGAAATTCACACTTACATATTTTGAAGTGCAGGCTGTTGAGGGAAATATTAGGGGTACTAGTCGAATCGAATACATTCGAATCCACCTAGATTCTGATTCAATTCGCTATAAAATTTTCGAATCCGAATCCGAATCGAATATTAAAAGAATTTCTAATCTAGATTCAAATTCAATTCATTTAGAGTTTCGAATATTCAAATTCGATTCATTTTATATCAAATTAGAATTTTATGTAATAATGCAACCAATAATAAAAATTTTATATTAATAAGATTCCAAGTTTCAAAGAATTGAATAGACTTTGTGATACTAATTTGTGAAAAAATTTAAAAAAGTAAAAAACTTTTAACATAAATAGTGAAATTCAATAGTTGATATAAATTGCATTAAAGTACATAACTTTTGTCGTTCATATATGTCTCTTGCAATCCTCATTTACTTTTTTTGTACCTATGGTGAATTGGATATATAAAGAAAATTAACTATTGACATATTGATAAACCATTGACCTTTTCTTTTTATACCTATGATGGAAATTCAATCAATGCACATGGTAACATTATTCAAAAAAATGAAAAATTTTGACAAAAATTGGGACGGGACAGCCATGTTGGCAGCCTCCAAGGGGCAGCCCCATACAACCCTATATATGAGATTTTTACACCCATATCCCTGAGAAATTTCGTAATAACTTTCATAACCCTGCATAATCGCGAATTACATGAGAAACCCCGAGTAATGCTTAACTCTTACATGACATGACTATGTGTTATATTACGTTTGGGGTATCTGTTATATTTGATGGTTTTCGTTAAAAAGACAAAATTACCCCTAAAAACCATTCTTATTTGCAAAATAAGCCATCATTCTCTCTCGAGCACCACCTCCTCCCCCTGCTTCGAAGACCCATCAAAGTCGGGTCGATCCCCCCTCCCCCCAGCAGAGTTCGCTGCCGTTGAGCTCATCTTGGAAGCCTCGGGGTGAGCTTCTCCACCACTGCCCACCGTCGAGCTCTCCCTCCAACCCCTCCCCCTGTGTGACTCAAGCTTTGACCTCCCCCATGGTCCCGTAGAGCTCCCTCCCGACCGATGGGAGCTCTTCAAGAAAACTCATCAGTTCCAACTCTTCGACCACCAAAGGCACAACCTCCACACACACCTTGGCCTCGACCATGACTCCCCCCACCTCAGGCTTCCGCTTCACTGGTAAGGATTGTCAGCGCGCCTCCCTTCATGAACTTTCGGCTCGCCGTCAACGAGAGCAGTGCCGGAGGCAGCGGTTGTGTAGCGAGCATGGATGGCCTCAACGATGACGACGATGTGTTGCTCCCAAGCAACGAGGAGGGAGACTGTGAAAGTCATGTTAACCTCTGGGCTCCCCCACCCAGGGAGGAGGATGTCGCCATGAAGGAACCTTTCTGGTTCGGATGAGTGTTGAGTGTCCTACCAACTGGGGTTAAGTAACAAGAATAAACATGGGTCGTTGCGACCCCAATCAATAGGACAAAGCTCAACAATAAAATATGTGAACCATGCATATAAATCAATCAATCAAAACATGGAAATGTCAGCGATCTCCGCTATTTATTTAACTTGGTATAGCGACCAAGGTCGAACACAAGGAGCATGGAAATGTATGAAGTAGTCGTAAATCAGATGAATAAAAACATATTTTTTGTGGTTTTTAATTTGTATTGTTTTTATATTTTCAAAATAAAGACAAACAAGCTTGAAAATTTTTATTAAGACTAAAAATATTCAAAAACAGGAAATAAAAATATTTTTATGTTTTTTAAGTATTCAGAAACCTAACTACAGAAGCAGAAAACCTAATTTTTTTTATTTTTCTGGAATTTTTAATGGGTTTTAATAAGATTTTGAGTTTTCTGTGATTTTTAGAGCTTTTATAGAAGATAATGCAACAAAAATGCTACTGAATACAAAGCATATAGAAACACCCACATACAAATTTTTATAGCATTTTTAGATAATTTTTATGTATTTTAGAAAATAGACAAAAAAGTTTTTAGGTATTTTTTATTTTTAGAAAATTTCAAGTAAAACTAAATTAATTCACAAAAATTACCATAAATATTTCGTGTTAGCAGGAGCTAACTGTAATTTTTATGGAATTTTTGGAGTTTATTTAGTAATTATTTAATTAAAAATAAAGCATACAACAAGCAAGGACCTATTTGCAATTAAAACAAAAGCCTCGACCAAAAAATAATGTTCAATAAAAACCTAGGGGCCCAGTTCACAATTTATCCGCTCGACACGCATGTGCAAGTGATCTCGGTTCGTAGGGTATAACTGTAAATATCACAAACTTTCATCCAATCCATAACAACTCAAGAGTTTTGGACAATTCATGCAAATAACCCAATAAGTCCCGCGGGACAACACGCGCCTCAGATTCGGAGGGACTAAAGTGCAAATATTAAAAATAATGGGTCCAAACCGCAAAATGTTTCTGCTGCTACTTATTTTACAGTGCTAAAAGACAAAACATAAACTAACAAGGATGAGAAGGAAATATACCCCTTGGGCACCTGCATGACACGTGAGGGCTCGGGTGGCTCTGATGTTTCCCTGAAAAAGATCCGACAGTCCTAATACGGTCACGAACGTGTGCCTGAGACGAGCAACTACAGTACAGATCTGACGATCCTCAGAAGGTCGTGGGCGTACGGTGCAGATCTGCTCCAGGTACTGATCAAACCATTACAAACCAAGCCTGGATGAACGGTCCTGATCAGAACTGGAGGAGGGGCGTCCGATCGACGGCGGAAGAGGGTCCTGGAGGAACTCATCGGGGTCGACTGTCAACCGAGAAAGGAGAGAGATCCAACGCTCTGATGGAGGTGTAGAGGATCTCAACCCGGTCATGGATGTGCTTCGTGTTTGGTGGTTCTCCGACGAAGAAGCCAATGGTCGGATGAACGGAATGGGGTGGCTCCGCCTGTAGCTACTCTACCTGAGCATGAGGGACTCCAGATGATACTCCTCTCATGCACGGGTACCTGCAAAGAGTAGAGGGACTCGGGGCAAAGCTCCGGTCCACATTATTTAAGCTGGAAGTGAAAGAAGCGAAGGGGATGGAGATCGATCTTCGGCGAAGGCGCATAGGGATCATTGCCTCAATCTCGACCTAATGGTCGAGCCTAAGTATGATCATGCTGCGGTGCGAGATGTAGGGCGACGAGTAGGTTCGATCGATAAGGATGGGTGTGGGTAACGAGGCTCCGACCACCAGGTCGGAGCAAGTGAACATGCGACGGTGTTAGATGGAATGAATCGAATGGACAGATGAAATATAGAAGTGAAAGTGGATACATGAATGTTGGAACGAGTTCCTGAGCTCCAAGCGAAGGTGGTCGGCTAGATTGTGGCCTCGACCAAGCTGTGGAAGGTTGGGAGGCTAGATGCGGCAGCGCTAGCCGACCACGTACCTGAGCTGTGTGAATACACCACCAAGCTTCGATCTAAAGAGGTCCTCCGGTAGTTGTCACTCAACCAAAGATGTCTAGGAGTTGAAGAAGGGGAGAGGCACGAGCTAGAGCTCTGGGTAGGCAGAAGAGATACTATATAGGATGCTCGAGGGTCTAGAAGGATCGGCGAAAAGCGAGAAACTCGAGAGTGATTCGGATCATCCAAGGGACCTGCAAAGATGTTAGATCTATGAGGTTTATCGGGTCCAAATCTTGAGGCGGAAGGAGCTCGGAGTCAGGCTGGAAAAGGAGGAGAAGTAGGTGTTGAACAAAGAAATCGCAGAGGTCGTGTTGACTCACAAGGCGAATCAACAGTCGCTGATTTGACCTCCAACGAAATCCCGATTCAAACAACAATTAACCCACGACAAATATATCAAGCAATGAAAGTAAATGTGCGGAGTTAAAATTTATTATAACTCTACAACAAGATGTGTATAGTGCAAGTATGTGTAGAGGTCGAACACAGGGAGCAGACAGGTAGATCGGGGCACAAGTGCTCAAAAATGTGTGTGAAAGTGATCAAAGTGTCTATCTATGCTATTTTTTGTGGGATTTTAATTTTATATTTTTTTTTAATTTTTGATTTTATATTTTTGTATTTTGATTTTTAATTTACTGATTTTTATTTTCTTTTTATATTTTATATTTTTTTTATTTTCTTTTTCAATATTGGAATATCAAAGTAATGTAATAAAAGGCAAGCTAAAGTATTTATAAAAATAGATAAAAATACTCAAAAATAAGCCAATAAAGTCTTTTTGGTCTTTTTATACTTTTTTACTGTTTTTGTGATTTTTGGGAATTTTTAAGAATGTTTTTGGTATTTTTAATTATCAAAATAAAGAAAACAGTGGCAAAAATGCAAGGCTGAAACTAAAATGGAGAAAGAAAATGGCAAACAGTAACAAAACTTCTCCAAATTAATTTTCAGTGAAAGATAATGAAATAAGGAAAATGTAGGCACAAAGTTTGTATTTTTCGGGATTTTGTAGGATTTCTAATATTTTTATAGAGGTTTTTAGAGTTTTGTGATTTTTTGGAGTTTTCTTTTGTATTTTTTTAATGATTTTTACCTGGGAGTTAAGACAAACTAAAATACACGAAATATATTTTTTTGGGATTTTTCTGAGAAGTTTTTATTTTTTTATGGATTTTATAAGCTAGACAGTGCTGAACATGGAAGTTTTTGATTTTTAATAAATATGAAAATGCAAATGCAAAAATATGGCGTGGAAGTATGATGAAACAGGAGCCTAATGCACTTTTTATGGATTTTTTAGGGTTTTGTAGATGTATGCAAAAATTACCAGCAACAAGAAGAAAAATACATGCCTGCAGGGGTAACTGCGTAATTAACACAAAATCCGAGGGCCAGAGTGTAAAAGTACCAAAAATATTTAACTGACATAGAAACTTTTGGGATCGAAAAGAAATAACCAAACAAACGAGAGTATCCCCGCAAAATGTCCAGACCCACGTGCGTACGCACGTGGACCTGGAAGGGGTATATCCGCACTTACAAAACTTCCGGGGGGGTAAGTTCGCAATTGTATCAAATACTTTACACAGCAGACAAAAGATTTAGCAATAAACTTCGAAATACAAAAATGCGGGGGTGATGATGGCAAAATACCCACGCAGGGCCGATCCGACGGTGGGTGCGCGCTTACTTATGCCACGTGTCAGTTCAAGGCGCACCGATACCCCTTCATCGTGCGGCTAGGATTAGAAGGCCGTTGGGTAATCGGACGGCTGAGGAAAGCTTCATCCAACGGCGCCTGTAGCGCGCCTCCTCCCCCACGTTCTTGTTCTGCACAGGCGCGCGCGGCGGCGCGCGGGCGGTGGCGGCTGTCTTCTCCGGCGACCTTCAACAAAAACGAGCCCCAGCGAGGCTCTCCAGCACCTGGACCTGCAATCAAAACACGTGGCCGACAGAAGGGGGATCCAGGGCTAGCAAAACGTGTGGGTGATGGCTTGGAAAAGTTGGTGGTCGCCGGAGCTCATGAGCTCCGGCGGGGTGGTCGAGATGAAGATCTATGCTAATAATGGCTTAAACAACGAAATAAACACACAGGTTGAAAGCTGAAACTAAATGCTAACTAATGGGCAATAAAAGGGACAGAAAACACCTCGACTTGGCCGGAGCCAAGGAGATTTGTACCTCACGGTCGAGGTTGGCCGGAGATGGTGGAGACCGCCGTTTACCCCACCAGACACCTCCGCGAAGAGGCCGGAGAGGATCTGTCACTCCTCGATCCTGGACCTACAAGAAGAAGACGCTGGACTAGGGCAAAAAGGGTTCAGGTGCAAAGGAGGGAAGTGGGTTCGGTTTTGAAACTTGGGCGAGGAGCGACCTTCGAGGCAAGATCACGGGCGAGGCTTTGGTCAAAACGCCAAGCCAATGCCTGGGCTGTAAGATCACATGAAGGTCTACGAATCTCGTGAAGAGGCCGACCTCAAATGGTGAAAGGATCGCCCTCCAAAAAGCCGCGAAGTCCAAGAAAAAATGCAGTTCTGACATGTACAGACCTTGGTCAGAGAGCTGACCAAGGTCAACCAAGGGCTGAAGCTGGTTGGTCCACGTGGACCAACCAGAAAAACCTTGGAAAAAAATGTTTTATTAATTCGTTTTAAAATAGAAAAGGAATTAATTAAATCTTGGTTATAAAATAAAAAATATTTAAAATTTTATAAATTATTTTATTATGATTTTTAATTATTTTTATGAAGTATATTTTTACAAGTTTGCATTTATACCCTTATATAGGTATATTATTCTATGTATTGTATTCTTTTATTTTTATTGAGAAATTTTATTTTTATTATTTTTATTTATGATTTTATGAAATTATAAAATACTTTTATCTACACAAATATGTTTTTATTTTATTTTTATGATTTATTTTGTATATTTAATAAAATACAAACATGTTTTGTATAGGGATATGTATAGGTAATGTATCTATGTATTTTATGTTTACGTATTTTATTTTTGTTTTTATTTAGGTTTTTAATTTTATTTTAATGTACATAATTATTATAAATATTATTTACAACATTATAAAAATGTAAAATTATAAAAATAATAAATAAATAATAAATTGAATATTTTAATATGTACAAGGTACAATGGGGGTCCAAAACTCAACTTTCAAACCGTAGCTCCGCCAAATGCGAAACCACCACCAGTAATTAGCTTATTTTCTTCTATATACAATTAAAGGTGAGTACGCTGCATTTAGAGTTTTTATTTGTGAGATACGGGTCTGGGAAGTTGGGATTCTGGATTTTTATTCAGACCATAACTTTTTATCTGTACATTATTTTTCTGTGAAATCAATTTTGTATTTTTCTTTATAAAATTATGTACAACTATCATGTACAAAGTTTCTTTATTTGATGTATAAAAAGTGGAACCAAAAATAGGTCCCAAAATGAATAAAGAATGAATAAAATGTATAGGTATTTTACCTGTGTTTTGGCCCTTATCTCCCCCTACTTTATTCCTTGTCGACCTATTCATCAAGATGCCTAGGTCTCGGGGTTTCGGGTCATAAAATATTTACAATATTTTATTCTTTTTCTTTTCTTTTCTTTATTCTATAATTTTGGCATTAAAAACCGTATTTTATACAGTATTTACACACCTATGCATGAATGCTAAAATGCATGAATTAATGCTATTTACACGCATTTACTAGGGTTTTGAAGGCCAAAATGATAGAATAAAGATGATGAAACGTAACTTCATCAGTAGGTCCAACGATCAGGGTCGGGTCGGGTCAAGCTTGGAAGAGGGCGTTGACCCGCGGTCAATACCCGATCCTGACTAATTAGAAAATAAGGATTTACATAATATTTACAAAATCAATAAAAAATAGTAAATGGCTTTAAAATAAAAAATATTTATTATTTTTCAAACTATTTTTCTGTGATTTTAAAATATTTTTATGAAAAATAAATTAGTGTATATACAATATATAGTATTGTGTACGGGTATAATATACCTATGTATTATGCACAAGTATTTTTATTTTGTTATTTTTACATAAATACGCCAATTTTATATTTTATTTATTTTCAACATATTTTTAAGGGTACAAAGTGATTTTTATTTTAGTTTTATGGTCTATTTACAGGTATAGAATAAATAGGGGAGAAACATGTATACATGTATTTTGTACGAGTGAGAAAAGTTTTTATTTCCATTTTTCTGATTTTTATTTTATTTTTGTTTTATTTTTAGGAATATATACAAGGAGGTGATAATAATGTTTTATTTTAATTTTATCAAAAACAATTATTTACATATTTAAGTAATATGTACAATATAGAGTAGGCCTTATCTCTCTCTACTTACTTTTTCTTTTCCTTTATTCTTTTATTTTTGCACAAATAGATGCTAAATATACAATGTTAACACATGCATGCAGAATGCTAACTTATTGTATTTACACCTATTTATATGATGCTTTGTCAAGATAAATAGCTAAAATAAAAGAATAAAGAGTGAGAATCATGGATTCATCAATGAGACCCAAGCCATATCGGTAAAATTGCATCTTTTCGTCGATTTCTTAACTACCTCCGCACCACTGCAACCCCTCCCCCTGTCGGTCCTTGCAAGCACCCTCCCCCCCCCCCCCCCCCCCCGCACCCACCCCTTACCCCCTACACCGCCTGCAAAGCCCCCTCCCCCATTGACCCAAGTCATGTTTGTTATAGGTGCAGCCTCAAGAGAAAAGCATGAGATATTTTTTATTTAGGTTAATCTCAGCTGTTAGATGGTTGATTGGTTAGAGTAAGTCAATCATCTGGTTGACTTAATGGAGTAAAGTAACGGAAGGTTATGGATGTAAGACGACACACTTATTTAGGATCCTGAGCATAATTCTCAATTACGCAAGGTTATGAATGTTATTACCAAATTACTCGACGTTATGGGTGTAAAAATTCTTATATATATTTATGTATATGTATATATATGTGTATAATAGATTGCAAAAAAAGTACCAATGTATACATTTAACCTACTAGAAAACACCCATTCTTCATAGGCGAGCCTCCACATCAACATGCCAAAAATGGTATTTTTAGGAAATATATATCCAATAACAATCCCAACCATCGGTCTCAAATCTCTATATGAGGAAATGCATTATTTATAGTATTAACGTAGACTTCTACACTAGGGATGTCAGAAAATTCTCAAGTTCGATATTCGTTCATGTTGCGCTTGCTAAAGTTCGATTCATATTAGATTTGGAAATAAACAAATCGAACCTAAACACAAGTTTAGGCTCAATTAAATAAACAAACTGAACTTAAAAAGCATAACTTCGCTCAGGTTCGATTCGTTAAAAGCTCGATAACCACATATATGTATATATATTTACAAATCCTTATCCATAAGTGGACCTTATTTTGAGATAAGTAGATTTTATATTAGGATAAGTAAACTTCGTTTGGAAATAAGTGAATATTTATGAAATACATAGATTTTATCTCAATATAAACTATCTCAAAATAAATAGTCACATCGTGGTTACAACATACATCATCTATGTGTCTATTACTTTCCCTTCTTTATCCTCAAATCAACAAAACAAGTATAAATCTTACTTATCACATATCCCAGCATTATTCCTTATCCTCATCTGAAAGGGTACACAAATATATTATAATCATACTTTTTTCAAAGAGACGAATCCTTGTTTTAATCTAATTTTCTCAAAAGATGAAGAAGAGTTAGATAAAGAAAAAACTGAATGAATGATTATTCTAATTATAGACATATATATGTATTTCTATTTATTTTCTTTTCAGTCCCTCTTATTAGAGAATTCTTAAATTCGGTATTCGCTTAGGTTCGATTCGATTAAGAATATGTTCTATTCAGATTCAGTTCGAAAATAAACGAGCTGAACCTGAACACAAGTTTAAGCTCGATTAAATAAATGAACCGAGCCATAAAAATGTAAGTTCGCTCATGATCCATTTACAACCCTATTCTCCACCCATCCTCTCCCTCTACGAAGGAAGCTTTGCAAGACAAGGTTTTTTGTTAGGATGTGAGATAAGGTATTCTAATCACGAGAGGAGGGAACTTTATCCTGAAATAGTCAACTATTTGATCAAGTAGACAAATTATTGTTGTATCGTTAATTGTGTGTCCATCTACTATTTTAGACCTTCCATATACCTAAAATAAATTAAAAACGAGGGCCAGACCTTCCTTATGCCTATTTTTCTCTCTTGACCCTCCTTGTTTTTTTATTCTTCATCAGAACACCATTCGATTAAGGAATACGATGGAATAAGAGATACGTGATGTTTATCTATCCACTAGAACAAAAAGAATCCATGTCTTTTTCTTAAAAAAATCTTCACCATACGATCCAATATTTTATATATTAACGATATTATTAGTTATGAAATTAATTTTATATTTGAAATCAATGACGAACATCGTATCTGTTGTTACTACAAAAGTACCGGTGCATATAGCAACCTTTATCCTTTAATGGAATTTTTCAAAATTTTAACTTGTTGCTAAATGATGTAGGAACGAACATGGCATTCATTGCTAATTTCAAAATAAAAAATAATTTCGCAGCAAAGAATACCATCGTATTATATTTAACAAAGAATACTATTGTGTTGAGATTTTAAAAAAACGTCACTATTGTTATACAATCATTGTAATGATTAATCTTATTCGATTTGAATGATACTAAGAAGATAAATGCAATAAACAGAAATATTATTAAATATTACGTGATTGTTTTATCACATATTCTTTTATTCCGAGTTAAGAAAATGAATCTTGCGTCAAATCAGGCCCACCATTATGATGCCATCATTAGAGGTGTAGTACAATAGAGAGGTGTTGTAATCTCAGTTATTTTATTTTTAATTTCGATCTGAAAAATTAACCTTATGATTGAATCTTAGATCAATGCTCTACATATCTTCTCAATTTTCCTCAAATTTGAACTTATTTGTCATTTTATCTTAATGATTTAAAGATCGAATCTTTTTAAATGGAAGTTTGGTTTCTTAGATCTTGACTGAATGTTTGATCATTAAGATAAAGTAAAAAATAAGTTTATTTTTTAAAAGAAAAAAGAGCATACATCGTATAGGTGAGTGCCCAAAAACTTCACCATTTATCACCAAACAATATTACACGCTTGTTACATCTGGGTTGGAAATAACATTTACATTGTCCAACTCTCAACCATCGCATTTGCATGTGTCACAACATTCTCCACATGGAACTTGCTCTGTCTAAAGACTACTCTTTTTTGAGCCAGCCAAATCGTCCAAATGACAGCCAGACAGCCTGACTCTCCTTTTCCATGCCACTCAAATCCACCTCCACAAACCCACAAAAGCTAGAGGTGTTGTTCGTATCAATCGCCCGGTTACTGAAGCGGTTCCAAATCTCAATCGAGCTACGACATGTGAAGAGAAGGTCGTCGGCATCCTCCACATCTTCCAAGCATCTTGGGCATATCGGGTCCACTCCTTGGCTGAATTGAGCCATCCTCTCCCTCATCAACAGTCTACCTCTCCTAAAGATCCACATGAAGAATTTCACTCGAGATGGGACCTTCCACTTCCAAATGCACTTGGAATCTGCCTCACAACCTCCTGGATCAAACTCCATCAATCCCCTTATCGCCTTGTACGCCTTCCCTACTAAGAACATGTCATCCCCTCAGGTCCAGTAATCACGCCCGACACTGGGCCCACATACTTCCTCAAGATCACCAAGTAGAGCCGTGAGCTCCACCAACCTTTGAACTGAAAGTCTAGATCTAAAAGGTGGGGAGAACGATTGTCCATCCCAAACTTCAACCACTAAGCAGACTGGATTTTCCACCAGTGCCACCAACCGTGGGAATCTCCCTGCTAGGATTCCACCTCCACTCCAATCATCTTTTCAGAATTAAAATTCCATTCCATCACCCACTATCGGTCTCAGAAGAGGACGTATCTCCTATGCCACATTGCATATGCCCCTCTAAAAGAATGACGGCATGATATCGAGATCCTTCGAGGAGGGGAATGATAATCCAGAATCGTAAATCCTCCTGATGAGATTGCAAACCAAACTCCTGCGATCCCCTCAAATACGTAGAACCCACTTGGCAAGGAGCGACTTATTCATCTCTTCCAGACTTCTCACACCAAGCCCACCCTCATCCTTTGATTCTGTCACTGTTTTCCAGTCGACCAATGCGACGCCACCCGACTAGTTAGAGGATGACTAGAAAAATCGCCTCATAATTGATTCAAGTCTCTTCCTAATACTCACATGTACCAAACGCGATGACAAGAAAAAGATGGGAATCGCCGAAAGCACCGAGTTTAGAAACACCAACCTGCCCCCTCTAGATAAGCAGACAGATTTCCACCCACAAAGTTTCAGCTCCAGCTTCTCGATCAATGGCAAGTCCACAACGTTCATCCGACCTGCCACTAGTGACACACCAAGGTAGCAAAATGGGATTTCCCTTCGTGGGGATCTCAGCCATCTCGCGCAAGCCTCGATCTCCCCCTCCCTCATGCCAAGCGAAGCAAATTCAGACTTATCCATGTTCAGTCTCAAGACAGAAATAGCTCCAAATAAGTCCAATATCGTAGAGAAGACTCTGCAACTGTCCGCCCCACTTTCAACAAAAATAATTGTGTCATCCGCATATTGAAGGATGGGACCAGATATATCTTCTCTTGAGTAGTCGCTATAGAAACCTCTCAAAATTGCTCTTTCCACCATGATTGTTAGAGCATCAGTCACAAGGATGAAAAGCATAGGTGTCATTAACGAGCACCGCACTCGATGTGGTCGTTAGACATCTTTTCATCCATGAAATTCACTTATGTGGGAATCCTTTCCTGTACATAGAAACCCAAATGAACAGCCAGTTCAAGAAATCGTAAGCCTTCGAAAAATCTACTTTCCACACCACCCCCTTTGCTTTCTTCCGTCGTCAATCAGCTACAATCTCCGAAGCTGCCACAACAATATCCATAAGATGACTCCTCGACAGAAAGGCGAGCTGGAGATATGATCTGCAAATAAGTTTATACTAGTGTGAAATTTGAAGGATACGTAGAGCATTGATCTAAGATCCATCCGTAATATTGGATTTTGGAATTGGAATAGTAAAAAAAGAGATTTTTTTGTGTTTCCTTAATGCCATCGGACGGCCCTCAGCAGTGTACAAATACAGCAACCAATATGGCAGATGCACTTCATCCTTTCTTAATAAAAAGAATCCAGTTGCTCATTCAAACTTCTTTTCTACATGAAAGATTCCGACGATCCGAATGTTGAATATCCAAGAAAGCTTCAAATCTATACATGACGTATCTATCTCTTAGGAGCTCTAAAGAACGCCAGGTAGATGGTAAAGGCGAGGCCGAAGATGGCTATCATGGTGGTGAGGATCAGCTTCAGCCATTTGAAGTCGTGCTTTGTGAGGTTCCTCGTCAGCCACGCCAGAGACCTGTTGGGCTGCCACGTGCACATCTTCTTCATCTTCCCGTTCACTGCCACCCACTCATCGTCCATCACCACTCCCTTCGTCACCTTCGACAGCAGCTCAACCACCTCCTTGTCCATCCTCTCCGGCACGCACTTGAGCACCCCCGCCTCCCTCAGCAGCTTCACGTCCTCCTTCGCCCTCATGATGCTCCGCAGCAGGAGGACGTAGCACGTGATCCCCATGTCCGTGGATCTCATCCCGAGGTGCAGCAGCTCGAAGGCCATGAGGTTCAGCAACACCGCCTCCGTGGTCACTTCGATGGTGACGCACGGGAGGACGAGCTCTGCCCCGAGGAGCCACAGTGGCAGTGTCAGGTGCATGAAGACCACCCACAGGAAGCCGAGGAACCAGAGGAGGAAGGACAAGGGTGGCACGCGACAGAGGAGGCGCAGGAGGCGGATGCGGTCGAGGAGGTAGCGCTTGATGAACTTGAGCTTGCGGACGGTGTAGAGGAGAGGGTTCTGCCGCTTCATGGTGAAGGATACGGCTTTGAGGGAGCCATTATTCCGGGGGCCCTCGAGGATGCGGATGCGGTGGTAGCTGAGCTCCTGCGCGCCGTAGGGGGCCGTCCAGCCGGTGTAGCCGCCGGAGGAGAGGCGGCTCCTGCGGAACACGTCGAGGATGTGGAGGCCGAGCGGCTCCTCCTCCAGATCCAGATGCTGCTCGTCCTCCCGTTTCGTGCCGAAGAACTCCCTCACGAGCCCGTTCAGATCTACACTCTTTATATGACATAAAAAAAGTTTCAGTATTACAGAGATCAAGGATATGATTAATGTTGTTGATACCTATGAAATAGTTTATGATTAATTTTAACTGTTAAGAGACGGATCGTCTGTTGTAGCAAGGGTTGTAGCATCCCTTGTTGCAACGCAAGGGATCAATCCAATGAGAAATGGGTGATTCTAATAGAGGATCGGGATTGTCGGCACGCATTCCGAAGTCATCTATTTCTCTTCCGACAGATCATCACACCAAGGGAGAGGATCCTCTGCGGTAGAAGGTTTTGCAGCAGAGGTGCTGTAAACCAAAATAAAAATTTTTTGTGATTTAGATTCTAAAATCCAAACTTATAGATTGAATCTTAGGTTAATACTCTATATATCCTTCTAATTTCGTTTAAATACGACATTATTTGCTGTTTTATCTTAATGGTAAAACAATCGGTCAAGATCTAAGCAACTTGAACTCCATTTAAAAAAAGATTCGAATCTTGAACTATTAAGATAAAATAGTAAATAATGTCGGATTTAAGCAAAATTTGAAGGATATATAGAGTATTAACCTAAGATTCAATCTATAAGGTTGGATTTTAAAATCCAAATCACAAAAAAAATATTTGAATTTACAGCACCTCTGCTGCAAAACCTTCTATAGCAGAGGATCCTCTCCCTCAGACCAATCCTCTACATTACAACAGAGGATATTACAGCAGACGATCCATCCTGACACTGACGATCCATCCTGACACTGAGAGTCTTTTTTTAGCTCTATTTTTTTCAAAATATGTTTCAAAAATCAAATGTGAAGATTGAATCTCAAATCAAATGTTTGTAACTATTTTATCTTAACGGTCAAATATTCGGTTATTTTTTAAATAAATAATATAAGTTCTTTAAATGATGACTTCTCTGCTAACCAATAAGAAAAAAATTTATTAACATCAGATTTGAGTGAAATCTCGCAGTACGTAGAACATAAATCATAAATTAAATCCATGTGGGTGGATTTTTGAAATCGATTTCAAGAAGAAAATGAAGACTACAGGAATATATATCCATGATGGAATGTTAAAAATCTAACAAAAGAAAATACCATTAAAGGATTCTCTTACTCCGGTTTCCCCCCAAGACATTATTCAAAACAACGATGGCACCTTCAAAATCTTGATGGCACTTTCAATATATCTGATTCTTTCTTCTACTGTGGTCGTCAGTGGGGACCGGTCTGTGTTATATCTGGTTATTCTTTTTTCTTTAAATATTTTTTTGGTGGTGGTCGATTACGCATATGTATTCAAAGATTCATCCGATATCCATGCAGATACGATACCGGCTCATGTTCCCAACAACTGGTATCAAAGTGAAAACGATACCAGGTCATTTCCCATCAACACTTCGCACATAGTGAGGTGACGGCTTGTCCGTGTAGAGCCCTGACTCAAAACATGCCTTCTCGCCCTTAGACGTGAACAAGAGCAACAAATGCTGTGGAAATTTCTTTCGCATTTAGCATTGCTTATTTTTCCATTTCCTTTGCAGCTCGGATGAGCCTTTAAAACATCTATATATTTGCGTGCCCGCCACCAGTTAGTGCTACCGAAAGGAAGAGGATCGGAGGTGTTGTAATCACTTTTAATTCTTTTTCGTGATTGCGATCTCAAAATCCAATCTTGTATATTGAATCTACACATCCTTCAAATTTCAATCAAATCCAAGTTTTTTTGCTATTTTATCTTAATGATTTAAAGATAAGTCTTTTTAAAATGGAATTTCAGTTGTGTAGATCTTGATCGAGTGTTTGATTACTAAGATAAAGTAGCAAAAGAAAACTCGGATTTGAACTAAATGTGAAGGATATGTAGAGCATCAATCTAAGATTCAATCTATAAAGTATAATTTTGAGATCGAAATCATAAAAAAAAGAAAAGAGTTTAATTAGAGCAAGGATCCTCCTCCATTCTTAAAGCCTATGTAGGCTGAAATATATGTAAATGTTCATCTAACGTTGGTACGATTAAATTAAACAATCAAATAAAAAACATTCTTAGTTCCTTCTCTACCAACTCCAACTTCATCAACCTTTGTGCTACCCACCATCTACTATAATCGTTTAGTACATTTTTATTGTGGTATTAAATGAACTCCACATGTGGAAATACATTTTCCTTAACATCATCTATCAGGTAATTATTTAAAAAATGTTATGTGAGATCAACTATTTGATATATAATATGTACTAAAATAGACACTTAAAAATGAATAGTTTAAATAAATACTTCAGATGTTAAATACAGCCCAAAAATCAAATTTATCATTGGATATTGACCGCCGATAATATATTAATTTCTATATGTTTATAGACAATTAGTATTACAACTGTTACCTACCGTATTCACAAATAAAAAATAAAAAATAAAAAATCCAAACATTGCTAAAGAATGCGGCAACTACTACAAAATTTGAAATAAATAACAATGCATAATCATCGACCTTGTAAATTACCCAAAAATCCTCACCAGCTTTAATCAGATTAACTGTGGGATAAGAATTAACAAAAGATCGTGGAAGAAATTACGTTATTTTAAAAGTCGAGGTAATTTACAAAATTTATCCTGGGTAAATATCCCTTTAGATGGAAGTGGATGAAGTAGCAACATACCAATTCGGCAACGTCGGCCAACCTCCGGACGACCCACAAAGGCAACTGGTTCTCGATGAGCAAGAGGTCCACCCTCAGGTAGCTGTGGATCGCGTGCCGCCGCTCCCCGCTCTTGCCGAAGATCGGGTCATCTTCCTCGTACTCCCACTGCTTCTCCCGGTGGTTGAGCATGAGCTCCAGCAGGAAGCACCCGTCGAGCGCGGCCAGCCACGCCAATGCGCGGTCGTCGTCCCACCGGGCGTCGAGCTTGACATCGTAGGAGGCGCGCAGGAGCCGGAGCATGTCCGCGTCCCTGAAGAGGTCGAGCAGCTGGTCCAGCCTCCACTTGGGCGTCCGGATCATCACGAAGTGCAAGAGCGCGCGTTGCTTGTGCGACTCCATCGGCAAGAGGTGCTCCTTGCCGTAGTGGGTTGGACCGATGGAGAGGACACGCGGCTCGTACGCGTCGGCGTTGAGGGTCCTCATCTGCGGCGGGACCTTGTATATGCAGGGGGTGTCCCATGATCGGTGCCTCTCCGGGAAGATGAAGCTCGATCTCGAGTAATCCGGCTGCTGCCGGACGATGATTTGCATTGCTGTCTGCGGTTGCACCGAGTTGTTCGTCTGAACGAAACACGGACCCCCTCTATATACATATAATTAAACAGGAGAAGTATCCATGTTCTTGCTTTCGGATCCAGTGGGTAGAATGGGTCGTCGGAGATGAATCGATCGGTTTCTATACACGGAAGTGTTTGGATTTGGCATTGGAGTGGATTAAATATAAGGCATCGTGGTACTAAATTAAACAGATGGCAGTGGAGGTAGGGTTGTCAATGATTTTATATCACAGGAGTTCGTGGGGGTGGCATTGGATGTTTGACCAAGTCAATATTACAAAGTCCATCTCTCATCGGTCAACAACCAGTTTAAAAATCGAATCGACATCAAGAGTGACATCAAGAGTTCCTTACAGATGTGACATCAAGAGTTCCTCACCGTTTAGGAATCTGGTTTGATTTCTCATTGGCTCAGCAGTGACATCAAGAGTTCCTTACAGATGTGACAAACTTGTCAGTGAAGATTCTTTTTGGTTTGGTAATGAAAGTTTCTATTTAAACTATAATAATAAACCAGGCTTAAGCAAGCCAAGCATTACAAAAAGAATCGATTGTACAAGTAAGATCTCTGTTGAGAGTTTCGTAAAGATGGCTAAGCCTGCAAAAGTAAGATTTTTGTTTCTTGCACGAGGACTTCTTTGTTTCCTTCCACGCCTTTGTTATGCCTTCTTGGATTGTGCTCCTGCCGTATTAGCCCAAAAACAGCCCCCGGTGTAATTTTTATCTTTCGGAGTTCCTTGTAAAGCTTTGATCAAGCTAAGTATAATGATTAGCCATCTGGTCGGTTGTTGGGAATCTTAGCGGTGTTCACGTGTCAGGTATCCAGTTTTAATGCGTGCAGTATTTTTAACCGATTCCGTCCAGTTTTAATGGCCAATATATGGAAGTTAGCTACAAGATCCGTAGAGTTCGTTTGGTTGCAGGGTTGGGTTGAGATACCATTGTAAATACTAAACTGTAAGGAGGATTGGGATGTTTGGAAGGAAAGATACCTCGGGTTGGGCCAACGCAACCCTGCAACCAAACGAACCCGTAGTGTAAGAGTAGCAAGTTTGCTAAAGTTAGGTGACAATTACGAAGAATACATAGTCCGGACAGTAATTCTTTCTGAAAGGAATAGCTAAAAGACTATTATCAAAACATGGCCAGCCTTGTCTTCTTTTTTGGTTACAGGAAGGGAAAGGTCGATGCATTCATAAGCTATTGTCAAATTGAACTCTGACAGTGTCGAAGGGAAGTGATATTCGTTCAGCCTCAACATAACCAACTTCATTTCTCCAATTCACATCACTGTTGATTCACACATGCATTTCATCAATACCTTCGTATCATTATTAGCCTCGAGCACTGCCGTACTCCATAGGCATTCTATCAAACACCTTTCAGGCACAACTATTCTATCACCCGTCCTCACGAGAAACACCACCCCTTCGAAAATCCCTCGCAGCATCTAGGGGCACAAACGCCCACACCATTGATTGATCCCCAAGAAATCATGTATACCAACCTCAAGAACGAGCTTGACACCCTATCCATGCAGGCTCAACAGCAGCTCGCCCCTTCGTGCTCCAAGCAGCAGCCTCTCGACACGTCCCGCAAACAGTAGCTGCCCGCAGGAGTCTTCTACTACATCCCATTCGTTCCAGACCGCAACTAGACATGAACTGATGTTTATTTTTCGTTCTCATTGAATTGATTTGAAGAATACGGTAAGTACAACAGACAGAAACATAGTTAATGATACAAAATGAGCGTTTTTATCTTATGCTAAATTTTCTTGGTTTTGAGAATCAGGGCAGCAATAGTGATTATTATTGCGATGCCACCTTTAACTCGATTTATCTTTTGTATATCTCTTACATTTACTTGAAGACGGAATACCGTAACCAATATTATACCATTTATTACAAACGCATTTTCTATATGAAAGATTCCGACTACCTGAAAGTTCCTCAATATCCAAAGAAACTTCAAATTGCAACTAAGGTAATAACGTAGCAAAGTGTTCCATACTTGCAATCAATAGGCGTCATCACAATGTCATACGGAGGTTGTGATTCATTCACCGTTGGGAATACTACTTTGGTTTCGCTGGTTCCCATGGCTTCACAGGAGAAGAGGACTGTTGTTTCTGATGGATCCAAAATCCAGAATATGTTTATCACCTAGGAGCTCTCAACAATGCGAAGTAGATCATGAGGATGAGGCTGTAGATGGCAATCAAGGTGGTGACGATCATCCTCAACCATTTGAAGTCGTGCTTGGAGAGGTTCCTCTGGAGCCACGCCAGAGACCTGTTGGGCTGCCACATGCACATCTTCTTCATCTTCCCGTTCTCTATCACCAAGCCATCCTCCACCACCACCTCCTGCGTCACCTTCGACAGCAGCTCCACCACCTCCTTGTCCGTCCTCTCCGGCACGCACATGAGCACCCCCACCTCCCTCAGCAGCTTCACGTCCTCCTTCGACCTCAGGATGCTCCGCAGCAGGATGACGTAGCACGTGACCCCCATGTCGGTGGACCTCATCCCGAGGTGCAGCACCTCGAAGGCCATGAGGTTCAGGAACACCGCCTCCGTCGTCTCATCGATGACGATGCATGGGAGGACGAGCTCCGCGTGGAGGAGCCACAGTGGCAGGGTGAGGTGCAAGAAGACCATTAGCAGGAACCAGAGTAACCAGAGGAGGATGGGCAGGGGAGGCACGCGACGGAGGAGGCGCAGGAGGCGGACGTGGTCGAAGAGGTAGCGGACGACGAACCTGAGCTTGCGGTAGGTGTAGAGGAGAGGGTTCTGGCGCTTCATGGTGAAGGATATGGCTCTGAGGGAGCCGTTCCGGGGGCCGCCGCGGATGCGGATGCGGTTGTATCTGAGCTCCTGCGCGCCGTAGGGGACCGTCCAGCCGGTGTAGTTGCCGGAGGAGAGCCGGCTCTTGTAGAACACGTCGAGGATGTGGAGGCCGAGGGGCTCGTCTTCCTGATGCTGCTCGTCGTCTGGGATCGTTCCGTAGAACGCCCTTACCAGGTCGTTCAGATTCATCCTCTTGATTCGACGAACAAAAAATTTTAGTTTAGAATATTCCACTTCGATGATTTAGCGATAAAATCATAAAACTGTTCTTTCTCCAAGGTAACCCATTCTCGGGTGACTACTATTCCTATAATTTCTTTGGTATAATGATTTTTAGCCTCGTTCAAATACACTTATTAACATAAAAAAATATACTATAATAAAAAAAGTTAATATAATACATAATCAATGTCACATCACAATTATCATTACAACCATCCTAACCCTCCAAATAGCTACTATTCACGGAAGAATACTCTTATCCAGCCCAACCCAGTAACCCAAACAGGCCTTTGACGACCTCTACAGCTTCCACACCCATGGTAGTATTAGAGAGGGAGTGCGGATCCTCCGCAAGAATGCAGAGGTCTGCAAAATCGCAATCGTGCTCGAGCTGCTCGATCAAGCGGTTCACACGGTAACACCTCAAAAAAGCAAGGATTTCGTGGAGCGGAAGAGGTTGAATTTACTGCAGACCTGCATTACTATAGAGGATCCACTGAGGATCTTGTTCTCTGATAGAGGGCACACTATCCCCGACCCCCGATCAGGAGACATCCATTCCCCATCCGACGATTTCCTATACTGCAGCAGGGGTCCTCTACAACAGACGAACCACCCTCATTAGAGAGGGAGTCTGTTGTAATACAATAGGTATTGTAACACACAGATCCCTATCGAACAGATCCGTGCCTTACAGACCTATTGTATTACAACAGAGGATTCGTTCTCTCATAGTATTGCACAAACATCACATGAATTAGTTACAGACTACATGTTGTAAATATGCTGGTCATTGTAGGTTCTAAGCAAGGTTTTAAAAAACATGCCAAAACTGGAAGTTAGAACCGCTCAGTATTCGGTTTTCTTTAAATGATTTGGACCGTTGTATCAAATTGATCGGAATAGTAATGACATCATTATTCCTATCAACTCAGAAAAATTCGAAACATGCTTAACTTACTAGCTGGACTGCTCGAACCGGTTTTCTTAATTGAAGAAATCAGATTGTGTCTGTATGCATGTATTATATAATAGTTGTTAAGAATTTGAATCATTAGTGTGCTACAAATCAATAACAAATGTAGACATTATAAAATGTAAACATTCTGTATATACCCCCACAATTACAACAATAGAACAGAGAAAATGGAAAAAGAGTGAAATACATATGTCCAATGGTATGTTATAATTAGAATAGACAATAATATTTAAATCATGTCAAATCATTTATTGCTGAAAAAACTATTCCTTACTTTCTAAATATACAAGTTTTCACTCAAAGCATCATAGTAGACATTGTGCATTGGGTGAGAGAGAGAGAGAGGAAATGGGGGAGGCCATCCACCTAGGAAAACAAAAAGTTATGGATAAAATACGTACTATTTCACTACAGTATCCATTTTATACATATGTCGACATCCCTATCCTTATCTGTTTGAAAACAGACACATATATGGATATTGTTTTGATATATGCAAACATTCGTATCTGAATATGTTTTCATATATAAAAATAATTATAGATTTAATTTTGAAAAATATATAATATAATTTTATATATTCTTTCACCATATTTGATGCAATTATTATGAGATAAGCATATTTACTGTATTTGTATCATGTGTATTCTATTTAATACGTGTATATTTAAGCTACTTTATCAAGTCTTTTCAATATTATTATTCATATAACATCGGTATCCATTTTTTTAAGAATTATCTATTTTTTTAAGAATATGATAATATAGTTTTCGTATCAATCAATATTAATAGTCTATTCATATTTAAAAATAAATAAGAATATGATAACACATGTATCCATATCCAAAAGCACTCTCGTTCGTATCTCTACATCCAACATTATTTTCACACATATATTTGTTCCTAATTCGATCTCATTTGCATCCCTATATTCACTACTATTTTTATTTTTTTACAAAATTAAAAATTTAAAGTGAACCCATCAAACCAATTCAATCTGAGTCGGCCCGATCAGGTTCAGCAAGTAGAAGTCGATTTTTCATTTTTTTTTTATTTTTTATAAAACCAGCCAAACCAATTGGATTGATTTCAGTTCTGATTGCATCAATCTGACTAGTTTGTCTGATCAGATTTTTTAAACCATGGTTTCAAGTATCTCGTCATTGCTGAAGGAACCTTCAAGGGAGATATATTTAAGTTATGTTCAAATAATAGATAAAGTGTTTTCTCAATGTTTTTAAATCAAACAGAAAATCTTACTGAAATGGTGAGATTAGGTTGGACGACTAAATCAAACTGATTCAACCGGATGACGATGATATCTAAAATCGGAATAAACCGAAATGACGGTGAAAATTTTGTTAAACTGTCTACTCAAATCGAAATTAATATATATATATAATGCACCCTTAAATATGCTTGAAATAAGAATAAAATATATAGACATATAAATTTTACAGTTACCTAAAATGTTTTTTCCATATGCACCATAAAATTCCATACATATATATAATATAGATTAAATACTTTTTAGAATAATAATGGTTTAATAATTTACATCAAACAAAAAATAATAGAAATAATAGTGGAGTAGTTAGTTAGGAGTTTGTGGTGGTAACATAAGGGGTAAACTCCCACCAAGAGTGGTTTTTGAATAAATTCGAAATTAAATGTGGTTCTGATTCCGTTGAACCTCTTTAAAGTGGGTTTGAAATAATAAATTGAAATGACAGTTTGATTAACGGGTATGTTTAAACAGGTTTTTCTAACAAGAGCAGATAGTTTTACCCACAAAAGGATCTGTGCCCCTTTTAATATTTTCACCAAATCTTGTGAAAAATCCAACCATATATGTAGATATGTAGATTCAATCTATACATATTCTTCTACACACTTATCAAATTTAGTCATAATCTGATTATAGTACTTGTTTTATCTCAATGGTCAAACCTAAATTCAACATTCATGGAAGTTAAAAACCATCTAAAAATAGTTTTTCCTTGACCATTGAGACAAAATAGCTGCAATAGTGAGATTATGATGAAATTTGATAAATATGTAAAATTTTATATATGTGTGTGTGCGCGCGGTTGGATTCAGTCACAAGATTTCTCAAAAATAAGTATGGGGGGGGGAGAGAATAGAGGTTACTCATCTATCTACACATTCATTTTCAAATACACTAAATAATAGGTATCGTGTACGTGCACATACATTATTTAGATTATTTGAAAATAAACATCATGTACGTGCACATATATTTTCAAATGCATGTATAACTTTACAATATTTCATATTAATTAAACTACAAAATATTTAAAAACATCCGTAGTCCATTCTCTGCAATCCAAATCTAACTTCATCAATCTTCGTGCTACCCACATCTAGTATATTCGTTTAATCATTTCTATTGTAACACTATAAAAAATCAACCAATAGGCGTACATTTCTGCTAACATCATGCATTGTGGGACTAAAAAAATGTCATGAGAAGTCAAATGTCTGATATATAATCTGTAACAAAATAAACAGAAAAACTTTTTTTAGATACCCAATAAATAAAATTAATTTAAAAGTCAAACATCTAATTTGAAATCGGCAACCTATAATATATTCATTTCTATACGAAAATCAATAAATCATATAATAATGGTTATCTCTCGTATTTCTGAAAAGAATTCTTCTAATTACCAGTAAGAACTGCTGCAAAATTTAAAGAGGACATCATTAGCAGTATATCAATGAATATTACATCTGATGATAATTTTAAAGTCAAAGATCAATCTGCAAAAACAATACAAATTAAAAAAAGAACGTGTAAAAACGATTTCAAAAAATATTTGTTGCTGAAGTCTAATTCTGAGAGAGTATTCGCATCGTATTTACGGATACGTATACGTGTACGATTCTTTTAGAAGTTGGCAAAGTACACATACCAATTGGGCAATCTCGGTCAACCTCCCGACGACCCACAGAGGCAATTGATTCTCGATGAGCAGCAAATCCGTCCTCACGTAGTTATGGATCGCATGCCGTCGCTCCCCGCTCCTGCCGAAGAGGGGGTCGTCGTCCTCGTAGTACCCGTGCTCCTCCCGGTGGCTCAGCATGAGCTCCAGCAGGAAGCATCCGTCGAGCACGGCCAGGCACGCCAGTGCATGGTCGTCGTCCCACTTGGCGTCGAGCTTGGCGTCGTAGGAGGCGCGCAGCAGGCGGAGCACGTCGGCGTCCATGAAGCTGTCGACCACCTGGTCCAGCCTCCACCCGTGCGCCCTGGTCATCACGAAGTGCCAGAGAGCGCGACGTTTGTGCGACTCCATCGGCACGAGGTGCTCCTTGCCGTAGTGGTTGGGACCGATGGCGACGACGCGCGGCTCGTACGCCTCGGCGTTGGGGGTCCTCATCCGCGGCGGGGCTTTGTATATGCAGGGAGTGTCCCATGATCCGTACCTCCCCGGGAAACGGAAGCTCTCTCTGAGATGATCCGGCAGCGTGCGGATGGAGGTCGGCATGCTGTTTGCTGTTGCACCGAGGTGTGCGTGGGAGCAACTTGTACATGGCTCCTATATTTAACAGGAGAAATATCCATGTTTCTGCTTTCGAATTCAGTGGGTTGCTCTCGGGGTAGATTGGAAGTCGTCGGAGATGGAGGGTCAAGTTTTAGATCAGCAGTAATAATATACTAGGATTGAGTGTCTCAAAGGAATTGGACTGCGGGAAACCGTGCACTCATTGGGTTAAGGGACCGGGTCGTCTCCTGTACAAGGTTTTTTAAATCGAACCGGACATCGAATCGGAAACTTTGTTGAAATAGTCGGATCGGGTCAAATCATGTAATCAAACCGGTTCAACCGGATGATGACGTCATCATTATTTAAAATCGGATTAAATCGGACCGGTGAAAAAAAGTGGTTGAACCGGCTAATCAAACCGAAATGAAATAGTATATATATAATATAAACTTAATATACTTGAGATATATACATAAAATATATAGATAATGTATATATTTCACACTATACATAAAGTATTTTTCTTATACACCATCAAATATCATACATATCATATATATATATATATATATATATAGAGAGAGAGAGAGAGAGAGAGGAGTGATCCTATGAGAGCAAAAAGTTCTGAGAGCATGAAAGGGATTATTCTGGACCACATGATTCACTCATGAGAGAGAAGACCATGAGAGAGAAAACAGAATCATGTGGTCCAGGATCATTCCTCCCATGCTCTCACAATTTTTTGCTCTCATAGGATCACTCCTCTATATATATATATATTATTTGGACTAGATGCTCTATAACATGATAATAGTTTAATTATTTTTAAAACCCAACATATCATGACAATATTTTTAAATAATTTAAAAATTAAATCTGGTTAAACCGTGTCAAAAAAATAAGTTGAACCGGGCAGATTAATTAAAATCTGAACAATCAAACCGAACCGGCATAACCGGTTAACCGAACCGGTCCAGGCCCGGTTCACCAGTCGGACCGGTCGAACCGGCCGGTCCGGTCCGGTTTCAAAAACACTGTTGCTGTAGCGGTTCGCAGACTCGCAGCAGACTGAAGAAATCGCTGGAATCGCTCGATATCGTGTAGACCACTTGATCAAGATCAAACAACTCAAGCTATTACTACAGAAACAGCAGTACAGCAGACGTTCCATTCGCTTGGGTTAACTCCTCATTCCTTATCTTCAATGAGGATCGTCTGCTATATGACATTGCATGCTGTAACTCAAGTGTCTGTCAGCTCCTTACGAGGATCGTCTGACCCAAATTTTATTTACTAAAATTATTCTGCTTTAATTCAAGAAAGTAAATATCAAAAAGATATTTGGTGGGTTTCTTTTTTTACCGTGATTATACTGACCACGGTTACATCAGATTGATTGGCGTATATGTTAGTTTCCAACATCAGGTTTTTGGACCTGACGTTCAAGTAGAATAAGCATATGGCCGTGGATGGCTTCGTGATATTTAAATATTTGTCGAAGATGGGTTGGAATTAAATTTATATTTTATGGGAGTTTATGAGGTGAATAATCTCGTGGCATTGATGTTAAATGATTTATGGGTTTTTATCACTTGTGCCCATCCGAGATATTGCAATATCAGTTATACCTCTATCTTTTTGGTAATATCAGTTGTACCCCTTACTTCTTGCTAATCTATCACTTGTGCTCCCCGGGTTAGTAACCGTCCATAACCAACACAAACGGACGTTAACTTCAAAGACACAGATGGAATTAAATTTAAAAAAAAGGATAGAAAAATCCTCTTCCTCCCTCATCTTCTTCATCCCTTCTCTTCCTCCTCTCTCATCTTCTTCCTCTCTCATGTTCTTCCTCTTCCTCCTCCACAGCCTCTCCCTCCTCCTCCTTGAGCTCTCCTGCAACCTCCTCCGTCCCCGTCCTCCTCCTCCTCCGCCCCCCGCACTTCCCCCTCCGCCCCATGCACCTCCCCCATCCCCCCCCCCACCCCACCCCCTTCCCACGTCCCCCTTGCCCCCCGCACCTCCCCCCTCCGCCCCCCGCACTGCCCCCCCCCCTCCGCCCCATGCATGCACCTCCCCTCCGCCCCCCGCACCCCCTCCCCTCGTCGCCCCCCGCTTATCCGCCCCCTGCACCTCCCCTCCGCCCCCCGCACCCCCTCCCCCCGTCGCCCCCTGCACCTCCCCTCCGCCCCCCGCCCCGCACCTCCCCCCTCCGCCCCCGCACCCTCTCGTCCCCCACAACTCCCCCCTCTGCCCCTGCACCCCCTCCCCCGTCCCCCTCGCCCCCCGCACCTCTCCTCTCCGCCCCTGCACCCCCTCCCCTCATCGCCCTCGTGCCCTGCACCTCCCCCCTCCGCCCCTACACCTCCCCTCCGCCCCCCGCACTGCCCCCCGCCCCCTCACTCTTCTGCTACCATGGCACGAAGGTCGTCATCGCCAACATTCAGGATGACAGAGGCACCGTCCTCTGCATTGGAGCTTATTGGGACTTATAGGATAAAAATTTGATAATAGAATTTGGAGAAAACAACTGCGATTAGAATATACTTGAATTATATTCATACAAATAAGTCCTAAAATCCATATCCACCCTCGTCACCATCTCTACGATCTTCAACATGTGAGTCTGCATATCCAGTATGGGTTGATATGAAGGAGGAGGTTGTGAATAGGATGGTTTATACATAAGCAGAATATAATGGTCGAAGCTCCTCCAAGTTCCAAGTACTGTGACGGAAGACCACCAAGTATCTGATTCCTCAAGACAGAACAGACCTTTCTCTCATCAAATACTAATTTTATATTCATTATTAAACACAAATGAAATTTTCAAAATAAATTAATCAAATATAGTGAGATTTAATATGCATGATTCCACAAAGCTCTATCAAATGGAGGTTGATCCACCTCAAGATTACCAGTAAATTACTCTACAATAAGGACCACATATCAATCCTGAAATATGTTATTAATTTATAAATTTTTATCGACCTATGTTATTTTTAAAAAAATATTAACTATCATTTCTCCTGCCTCAAGAGTAGACCATTAAGAATCACCATCCTTCCTACACACATGTGGATAGTGCCTCACTACTCTTAAATGGATGGATCTCTTTCTAACTTAGCATCACGCAAAAAAATGTACGTAGGAAGAAATAATAAACATCTCAAATTGAATGATTAGAAGTGTAAACTTTTTAAACAAACTAGCTCAACTCTAACCTGATAATGGTTCTTTGAGCCACTAATCGATCTACATTTTTTTCTTTTGGTGGTTCACCTTATATGTTGTCAACCTCCTCCTAAACTCGACATCACAAGTGAAAGCCTCGCAAAAACCTGTTTAACTGCAAAAAATATGGTTATAAGAAAAAATACAAATATAATTTTTTTTGGAATTTTAAAATGTAAATATTTTTATTACCTATACCCAATGCACCAAGTGGGGGAATATATCTTCATCTCGTCGAAATTCATCTTATCGCATCCCCCTACTTATGTGAATCCCAGCTTGCATTGAAGAATGCATCACTCATTCTCTTTCAGCAAGGGTAAATGCCTATGCGGTAAGACTTTTTCTCCAATAAAGGGGGAAAATGGCACATACTAAAATTATACTTCTTTTTCTAAATTACTAATCTTACCAAGAGTATGTCGAAAGTATCTCCTCCTCGTTGATGGGAATATGACATCACATGTATGCAGTACTCGTCACACTAGTCTTGATTATGCACCTGATGTCCTTAGCAACCCTATTGCTATTCAGAAAGTCCCTGTAACGATTTAAACTTAATTCACATGTTGAGTTATAAAAAGGTTGAAAATAATTTACGAACAAGATTTACCTTCCATTTGATGTGAGTTGGAGGACTGGGTGAGAATCTGAAGGATGCCCTCTCACATATGGCATATGCACGTCAACACTTAGGCCCTGTTCGTTTGGGGTATAAGGAGGAATGGAATAAGGGGAATAAGCCCCCAACACGCTTCCCCGTGGTACGACTATTCCCCATTATTTCATCTTATTTCACTCTTATTCCTATCTTTATCCCACCTTACCTACCTTTATTTCACCTTATTCTCCTTATTCTTATCCTCCAGCCGAACGGAGAATAGACCCTTATTCCCCTTATTCCCCATCCTTATTCCTGCTTATTCTCCTACCGAACGGGCCCTTAGATGTGTACAAGAAGGAGAAGCAGTGTCCATATACAGACACGTTGGATTCGAGGTAGGGAATGGCTCGAGCACGGGATTAGGATGCTAGTTCTTGTACAAACCTCCATAAAATGGAGGTGGATGCGCATGGTAACTGGTAATATGATATAAGCATATGCACTTGGTAAGAAGGAGGTATTGAAAAAGCGGAATAGTCCGCTTGCTGCTAGGCGAGGGTACTATGAACTGGATGGATAACGGGATCGATGATATTTGATGAATCTATGATTCTCATTCTTTATTCTTTTATTTTATCTCTATCTTTTAGCAAAAGCATCTATATATAGGTGTAAATACAATAAGTTAACATTGTACATACCTTTGTTAATATTCCATAATTAACACACATTTTCTAAAATAAAAGAATAAAACGAAAAGAAAATGAAAATGAGGATGTAATTATGTAATAAGTACAGACTGACCCAAACCCCCAGAGAAGATCAATAATTGACCTAATCGACAATGAATAAAGTAGGGAGAGATAGAGTCCTTGTACAGCCACATGATACCTATACATTTAAATATTTATATTTAATTATTTTAGTTTATATTTTATGCATATTGTATTTTAAACACTAGTACATATCCATAATGAAGATATAAAAATAAAATAAAAAACTATAAAACACAAAAGAAAATAAAAATAAAACCAAAACTTCATTGTACAAAAGACACACTTGTGTATATTGCAAATAATATCTATTTAATTAATACCTATATTTAATTTGCAAAAAAATCAAATAAAAATTACTCCATGATCTCTAAATTATTTAGTAAATAAATAAAAATAAATAAATGATTTATTTATAAAAATAAATTAATAAAAATAAAATAATAAAATATACATGTATATTATACCTATGTATAATAAAATACTAAAAATCACAGAAACATAGATTGAGAAATAATAAACATTTTTTATTTTAATCATTTTTATTTTAAAATCATTTGTTATTTTAAATTCATTTATCTTTGAGTTTTTATTTCAAATTTTCAGATTTGTCAACCGGGTCTGTTGACCCGGATCAACCTTCTCCTCCAACAGACCCGACCTGACAACTTTGTCACCAGACCAGATTTCTCCCATTATTCCCGGTCAGGTATGACCACCATTTGCCTTGATTAGGCGCTCGATTCCTCTCCTCGGATCAGTGATCCTCGTGGATCCTTGGGAAGAGTCAGATCTGCCTAGGGCTTCGCTCGCTCATTCAATCTTTCTAGACCATGAGGATTCCCTATAAAAGCTCTGCCAACCTCAACCTTTAGCTCGTGCCTTACCGCCTCATTCCTCCATAGCCACCTCCAGCAGAGTAGCATGCTTCCGAAGAGCCTTTTGGACTGTAATTTGGTGGTCGATTGGTCGCCGCTTATACGTGGTCGGAGCACCTCCGCTGCGTGCAGCTTCCTTCGCCTTCTGCATCAGAGTTGAGGTCACTAACCCATCATTTCCCTCGCTTGGCATTGCTAAGTTCATCAGAAGCTTCATGTATCGCTTATTTCACCCGCATTTCCTTTTCCATCTCGATCCAGTTCATTCCCTCTGTCGTCACTTTATTTGCTCCGCCCAGACAGTCGGAGCCCCATATTATCCATCTATCCGCTTTGATCGACCTTCGGCTCATCCTCCATCTTCCAACACACCATGACCCCCTGGATCCTGCTCATCGGAGCAGGATTAGGACAGTTTCCCCTCCTCCACTTTTTCCTGAAACCAATCTCCATTCCCCCTTCGCTTCTCTCTACAGTTTTGCCTAGGATGTGCAAGTGCTGGTTAACGCAAGGAAGCATAATCTGGGATCCAATTGAGGTGGCGGAGCACCTCCGGGTTCACCACCCCCTCTACCACCATCCGGTCATCCATCTTCTCATCGAAGGCATCCATTAGACGTGCAACGACTTCACGAAGCTGTTGGGCTTCATCACGAGTTCATCGGACCCGTGGATCACCATCTACGACCGACGGAAGCTCGTCGGGGTTCAGTTATTCCAGAATACTTCTTCGTCGTGCGATCTGGAGTCGGAGCTCTCCCACGCTCAGTCCATAACGGTCCGATCAGAGCCTCTGCACATACGTGCCACACGTTAACGGCAACCCTTTTCAACCGTCAGATCCTTACTGGCAATACAATGAAGCATGCAAAGTCCAAAAACAGGGGGGAGAAGTCGAAAAAGCTGATGTGCGGTCAAACACAATGATACATGCAAAGTCAGAAATGCATACCTGACGCCAGCACTCCACATGCAGGTTGATCCGTGCATAAAATAAAGACAGAATTAAAACTACCTATATGATGCAAGAAGAAATCAGCCTTAGACCGAAAATTTCTACTCGAGAAGAACGGTAGCTAATGGGTCAATAAGAGAGGTAGGAGTTCGGTCTCTGATGCCGATCGGTGTCCGCCACAACAGATCCTGCCAGCGATGTATACGGCCTCTAGCGGCACATTACCTCTCAGGTGACCAAATTAGCTTTATCTTTGTGAATTAATTAATTAAGTCCACTTACCGATCTATAGGTGCAGGCAAATATTAGGGCTGGGACCTTAATTAATTACGTCACAATTAAATATAAAATCCTAAGTCTATGGGCTAAAATCTTAGAGAATCAAAAATAAAATAAAAGTCAAAAAATCAAAACCGACGAAAAAAACCGCGCTGCTCGCGAAATAGACCACGATAAGAAGCCAAGTCCAAGAGTCTGAGTCTTGTATTATTACAATAATAGACTAAAACTAGAAATAAAGACTGAAAGTCCTCCAAGTCTGCTCCTCCTCCTCTCCTACGCTCTCATGCGGCTCGATGCAGAAACGAGCCGCCTCCGCTTCGCTCGGGTGCCTCGACGCTCCTAAGAAAGCTGCCCTAGCTCATCGGGCCCTCATAAGAAAGAGAGAAACAGAAACTATTAAGATCACAATTATGAAAATTTAAAAATATAAATATAAATAAAAATAAAGAAAAAGAAATAAAACAAAAAATAAAAACAAATAAAGAAAAAGAAAAATGCAAATAAGAAGAAAAAGGAAACAAAAAATAAAATCAAAATGAAAAACCGACTACTAAGTCGTGCTTCCCGGCAATGGCGCCATTCTAATGAGCGGCATCAACAATCGAGGTTAAGTCTCAGAAAAACAGATCAAGGTCGTTGTGATCTCAACCACTCGAATCAGGCTCAACGAGAAAAATCAGACCACCAGAGAAAGAAATCAAACACGAAAACCAAGGCAAGCGGTCTTGCTAATTATTTAATCTGATATAGCCACCAGGGTCGAACACAAGAAGCATTGAATGAAACCTACGAAGTAGTCAGGTAATCTAAGAAATAAAGGAATTTTGGTGGTTTTTAATATTTATTTTTTTATAATTTTCTATTATGAAAAGAAATAAAGAAATGATAAAAAAGCACACTACAACAATAATTTAAAGGTCTAAAAATACTCAAAAAAATTAAAACAAAAATATTTTTATGTTTTTAAAATATTCAGATGTTTTTGGGTATTTTATAGGGTTTTCTGATTTTTATATAATTTTCTAAAAATAAAAAAAGAGAGGAAAACAACAAACAGTGAGCAGCCTAGATGAAAAAGCACATTAAAAATATCTAAAGTGCCTATAAAATCTTGGCAACAATTTCATGTGAAAATATAAAATAAGATCTACCTACAGACATTGAAAACATGTTTTTGTTTTTAATGAATTTTTAATAATTGTCATAATGTTTTTAGTCATTTGCAATTTTTAGGTGTTTTATAAAAGGGAATGAAATGAAAATAGCATAGAAATTAAAACAAGACAAAACAAGCACGTACGAATTTTTTTGGAAATTTTTAAAGATATTTTCCTATTTTTAATTGATTTTATAAAACAGTCAGGGAGACTTTTTAGAGTTTTTGAATTTTAGAAAATAGTAAATAAAATCAAAATGCGTCAAAAAATTATCAAAAATATTACACAGTAGCAGGAGCTACCACGATCGCTAGAGAATGTTTAATTATACTTTAATGATATTTCCATCAAAAACATCCCACACATGAAAACATCCAGGCTGTGTAATTTTCTTGGAATTTTTGGAGTAAATTTGATATTTATTTAATTAAAAATAGTACACACAGGTTATAGGGACCTAAATGCAATTCAATTAAGTTTCAAGACTAAATTTTAACAAGCATTAAAAGTCTAGGGCTAAAAATGCAATAAATGCACACTCATAGGGGCATATTTGCAATTTCAGGAAACATTTAATCAAAAGATAACATCAAATAAGTTTGGGGTTGATACTGCAAAAACACCAATATGTACGTGACCAAGCACGTGCTTCCAGATTGGAAGGACTAAAGTACAAATCACAAAAACTACAGGGACTATAATGCAAAAAGGTTCAACTATAACTTTTATTTTACAGACCAGATCGGATGGATGACGCTCATGATAAAATCTGGAGGGCGACGTCGATCCAACGGCGCGGGATGCGTTTGGAAGAACAACTCCTGGACAAACTTCGCCGAATCCAAGGACGATATCCTCGACCTAGATGGAAGATCAGCAGGTACCGACGTGACCATGACACGATTCCGCATCGACTGACCGGCTCAGATGGGAGCTCCAACGTTCGAATAGGCGAGTAGGCGATGGGCACTTGGAGCTACTCCGGCGAGCTCTGGAGAGGATGGTCTGGAGGCCCTCAGCACGCGAACGGACCTACAACGAGTAGCTCTGACTTGGAGCTATGCTCCGGTCGGGGTTATTGATACTGAAAACCAAAGAAGCGGAGGCGAGTGGGGGTCAATCTCCGACGAACGCGGTAGAGGAGATCTTAGACCTAATCTCGTCTAAACAGACGATGATCAGGGTGATCATGTCGCGGAGAATGATGGAGGGTGTGCGTGCGAGGATATCAGAACGGAAAGGATGGGGTAACGGGGCTCCGACCGATTGGTCGGAGCTGGCGGAGCGACAATAGAGAATAAATGAAAGATTGGAATCGAAATGGTACCGCAGAAGGATAAGAAACTCGCATGAAGATCTAGATCGATTCCTGGGCTTCAGGTGAAGGTGTTCGTCGGGGTTATGGCCTCTATCTTGATGCAAAGGTCAAGGGAGGATTCTCGCGGTGGATCTCCGGCCATGAAGGGGGAGCGTCGGCGTCACTGCACCAAATCGACTGCCATGCGACGCTTCAGACGGCTGTCACCACGATGAAGGTGTCTAGGGTATCGAGAGGGAGTGAGGCGCGAGCTGTCAACCTAGGGAGGCGGATGAAGGATTTTATAGCAGTCCCAGGTGGCTGGAAAGCGGGCAAGGGCACGCAAATCGAGAAGGAACTGCGCTTCCCTAGAGATCCGCGAGGATCTTGGATCCATAGGGAAGACACGGGCGAGGATTCAGGGCAAATGGGTGCGCGGTCCGCCCTAGGAAATTCTGAGAAGAAGGTCCGGCAGAGAGATCGGGTCGGGTCAAGCCTTGGGAGAGGGGGTTGATCCAAGTCAACGATCTGCCGTGGACCAATCAGAGGCAGGCTAGAATAAGGACAAAACCAGCTACAAGACAAAATAACAAGGAAAATAAAAGATAAATTAAAAATAAATTATAAATTATAAATGAATTTAAATTAAAAACTGAATAAAATGAAAAAAGTTCATTATTTTTCAAGTGATTATTCTGTGATTTTTATCTATTTTTTGAAAAATAAATTACTCTATATACAATATATTGTATTATATACAGGTATATTATACCTATGTATTTTGGATAATTATTTTTAATTTATTATTTTTACAAAATACCCCATTTTTATATTTTATTTACAATTTTTGGAGTATAAAATAAATTTTTTTATTTTTGTTATTTATTTACAAGTATAAAATAAATATACAAGAAAAGATATATACATGTATAATGTACAAAAGAGAGAGAGAGGAGATTATTCTATTTTTATTCTATTTTTTATGATTTTATTTTATTTTTGTAAATACATGTAAGGAGGTAAAAAGACTATTTTATTTTGATTTTGGCAAGAATAAATAATTATTTACACACATGATATATACATAATACATAGTGGGCCCTAACTCTCTCTACTCATTTTATTTGGTGATTAGGCCAATACTTGGACTTCTCTTGGGGTTTAGGTCACTCAGTATTTATTCTATGTAAAATCCCGTCTTCTTAATATTTATTTATCTTTATTCTGATACGCTTACGCATGTTTATTTTGATACACTGGAGAGGCTATACAAGGAGCGGGATGAAACCACGGGAGAAGCCCTTAACGGGGCATGTTATGCATTGCACTTTATCAATGGATACAGGATGTTTGGGGCTCCTTATATAGCCTCTTCAGAGCCTTCAAGTCCCACCACTGGACAATGTGGGACTAAACACTGGATGGGGTAAATGGATCTTCTCCAGGATCCATTTACCCTGCTACAACTCAATAGGCGCACATAACAAATATACTCCAACATGCACAAAGGGATATATTTCATAGACCTCCTTCCGCTTTTGTATTTTTATTTTAGTCTATAAAATTAATGCATGTAGATCAAAACTTTTTGTAATATTTGCACTTTATCCCTCACCTTTATTTTATTTGCTGATAGGTCATGTCTACGTCACCTCTTGTGCACATACACACGAGGTACTTGGACATTTTGCATAGGTCCCCTCGTAGGTTTTTGTTATTTTTTAGTTCTAGAATATTTTATTCTAGTGTTAAAATTTGTGGATAATTTTCAAGTACCCCCTCTATGTTCTTGGATATTGCATTTATACCCCTGTAAGGTGTTTAAATTAAATATCTCTAGGATTTTTACACAGAGGCCTTTACACTTTCATTTGGTATTCTAGAATGCATGTTTATTTAATTTTAATTGCATTTAGGTCTCTGCCTGTATAGTAAATTTTATGTTTTGCATTTTGATCATTAAAAATATCATTTTGCATCAAAAATTTATACGAAAGTTATTTTAGGTGCATGTACATTTATTAAATCACATATATTTTTCACAAGGCAATTAAAATTAATTTCATGTTTTTAAAAAATCAAAAGCATTACCTTTATTCCTTGTTTTCATTAAAAAATACAAAAAGTTATAAAAATGTCTTGAAAATTTCTAAAAAATCACAGTATCTTTATTATTTCAATTTTGAACTCTAAACAAAAAATCACTAAAAATTACAAAAGAAAACCCGTAAAATTTAAAAATCCTAAAACCTTATAAATTATTATAAATAATTGGAAAATCCAAAAATATAATTCTCTATTTCTCTATCTTCATTATATTATATATTAAATATTAAATATAGTTTTAGAAAATTTTGATCTATTTATCTATTTTTAAATTCCAAAACAATCCGACCTTGTATTTTTCACTATTTTTCCATTTGTATTCATTTAAAAATACAAAATATTCGTAAAAACTCTAAGAAAAATCCCTAAAATAGAACAAAATAGACAAAATTATTTTATTTTACCTATTTTGAGTACTTATAGCGATGTTTATATATACTAGCTTGTATTATATTTATAGCTACATTTACTTAAAACTATTATTAATATTATCATTATTAAAAATATCCTAAATATTTTGAAAATCTGTAAAAAAATAAAAGGGATGTTCTTAGGATATTCAACTGATTTTTATATCTTTTATATATAATTATATCCTATATATCTATTATAGAATAGATATTATCTATATGGCCTTATATATACATGCAGTTTATATATTAAAAAGAAAATTAAACATCAGAAAATATGAATAGAAAATTAAAAACATTACAAAATTTAAAATAAAACAAATTTTATAAAATTAAAATTCCAAAAAAAAATATTTCCCGCAAAAATAAAAAAAATCCATATAAAAATACAAAAATAATTATTGCCTTTTTTATCATTTTTTATGGTCTATTTCCTGTTGCTCCTTTGTGGTTCGACCCCTGCACTTGCATACTATGCATATCATTTTATAGGATATAATAAATTTTAACTCATTATTCTTTATCCTTTCAGCCTTAATGTGGGTTAATTGTTGATGCATCCAATTGTGGATATTTGAGAGCCAAGAGAGTAGTCGACATAGCGATTGCCAAACCTGAATTGTAAGGTGCCATAGACTCTCCAAGATCGAACGTTGGGATCCCTCTACTTTTAGGTGCTCATCATGTACTTACAATCACAAGTTCGGACACACAGAGGTTGTATGCTACTAAACATGATCATTCTGCTTCCATTGCTTGAGCTATTGCTGAGGGAGATGGCCCTCCTGTAGGAGTTCCTAGATGAGACTTCGTAGATCTGATGCAACGTATGAACATGCTACATCCGAGTGAGTCTTCTCACTCACATCAAAACGATTTTAAAAGATTGTAAAAATTGCTCATACATTTATTTTTATTTCTTATACAAATCAATTAGTGAAAATAGAGTGGTTAATTAATATGGGTGCCTCAACTCACCTATGCGGGTATCATACCCTCCTACAATAGATGTGCAACGTCCCTCCTGGATGAACTGTACAAGTTACTGATGCGGATTTTCCCCTATAAAGGGAAAATGAGGTGTCCATCTGTCTCCTAACATCATATTCAATAATGTTCAATTCATCCTGGAGTTTCTTATCATTCTTCTTTGTGTTATCACAATTTGCAAGGAGCTCAACTTTCGAGCTATATTTGATGTCGTTTCTTATGTTTTCAGGACATACTGATTAGGAGGATTAGTGTGGACCATGAAGAAGTGGTATCTACTGTCTATATAATCATTTAGGACTACTGCCTACTTTATTACTCATTTTTGTGTGTCTTCTAGTTCTCTCTGGCGCCAACATCTGAGTTATCCTTCCCTTCAAAAGCTTTGATGGGTTATTCCTTGTCTCCCTCCTACTATCATGCTAGAATGTGAGGCTTTCCAACTAGGGAAGCATCACACGAGTTCTTTTTCTCATTTTAGTAGCATCTGTTCTAGTAGTCTGTTTGAAATTTTTCATCTTGACATATGGGAACCCAATCATTATCCTGATTATCTGGGAAACATATATTATTTGACTCTTATAGATGTTTTTTCCTCATGTGTCATGTACTTTCGTGTTGAAAAATAAATCCGATGCTAATCATATCATTGTTCAATTTATACATGAAATAAAAGACCAATTTGGTACCATCATCAAAGCCCTAAGATCTAATAGTGCTACACAGGTCCTTTTTCATGAAATGCAGTCCTTTCTCTCATCACATGGGATCTTACATCAAACTACTTGTCCCTATACATCCCAACAGATTAGAGTGGTAGAGAGCAAATTTCGACATATCCCCAACATTGTGTGTACACTGCTCAGATTATCACGCTTTATCCACATATTGGGGTGATGTTGTTCTTATAGCCACATTTCTTATAATTTGTATGACATCTTCGTTTGGTAGCAGGGTTGGGCAGGGTTGGGTTGGGTTGGGTACTGTTCATAGGGGTACTCCCTCCTCACAGTTTACTATTCACCCAGCCCTGTGAATAGTACCCAACCCTGCCCAACCCTGCAACCAAACGAACCCCTAGTTTCATTGACAAGCAAGTACATGTTGAGGTCCTATTTATAAGAAAGGTTGTATTCCATGTTCATCCCAAGGTCTTTGGTTGTGTCGCATTTGTTTGTCTACTTGATCTTAGTAGGGACGAACTCTTTGCTAGAGCAGTAAAATGTGTTTTCCTCGGGTATACTTGAAATCAGAAAGACTATAAATACTTTGAGCAAATTGTCCATAAGGTACTACTAAGTGTGGATACTACATTCTTTGAAGGATTTTTATCATTCATGCCCCTCCTAGATATTTCAATAACAATTATGCCCCTTTTGTTTTTGGGATATCAGTTATACCTCTGACTTTTTCTACAATTATCACTTGTGTCGCTCAAGTTAATTGACATCCGTCCCCATTCTAAATGGATGTTAACTTTTAGAACACAAAAGTAATTACATTGAATAACTATTGAATAACTAAGGTAGATATTTATTTTTACTTTATCCTCTTCCTTGTCCTCCTATGTAAATTTCTGTCCTTTCCTCTTTGTTCGTTCTCTTCCTCCTCCTTCAGCATCCTTCCCCGACATTCACCGTACCATCCCCCGATCTCCAGCACCGCCCTCCGTTCCTCAATCTCTAGCACCGCCCCCACCTCCGTCGACCCCTCCCTCAGACTTCCAACACACCATCCTTCGGTCCCTCCCCTGACCTCCAGTACTGCCCCCACCTCCTCCACCCCTCCCGAACATCCAGCACCTCCCCTGACCTTCAACACCTCCCCTGACCTCCACCACAACCAACCATGACCTCCAGCGCTGACCTCACCTCTACCCCCTCCCCTGACCTCTAGCGTCCATATGGTTACCAACACCCTACTGTCGTTGGCCACGGTGGACATGGATGAAAGCGTCGAGTATCATAACCACATTGGATTTGCTCTGTTCTGGATGGAAAGAGTTCTGACTTTGGAACTATGAATTTAGCCTCCATAGATTTGTAGTTGTAACTATCGTGCCGTGCATCATGCAACCTTGGTAGAGGTGGCCGTATCGGGTATATAGTTTTTATATGAATAAAAATTCCTTCTTTTTAATACATAGAAAGGAAAATATAATACATAATTAATGATGGATTACGTGTCATTTTGGATGAAGTTGATGAAAGAATCATCTGGTTAGCAAAACCGTTTAATCTAATCTTTGTTTTTGGATTGCATTTTGTGTATGGTCGGTTGAACAGTCAAAGGGGATTGAATTATACCCCTCTTACCCACATCATGGTCTGAATAAATCATGATTTAGTTCAGCTCATTGACAGCCATACGAACGAAAGGGCACAACTGATAACTATGGACGAAGTTGGCTCACAATTGATGTTCTAAAAAATGTAGGGGCATGACTGATATTGCAATATCTAAGAAGGGCACAAGTGATAAAATCACTTCTTTCAATCCCTTTCCTACTACTCCAAGTCTAGCACACACGTATCACCCCCCCCAGCTTCTACTTCTCCTCTTCCAGTCCCTCTTCTACAGGTTGATTACACCTCTTTTGAGAAGGCACTATTTCCTCAAGTATGTCCTTCAATTGAGTCTTTATAGGCTAATCACACTTCTACATCGATGGATACAAATACAAGTACCTCCGACAACTCAGAGGATGCTCTAATTGACCTATTGATGGCCCTATGAAATGGGACCAGACATTGTCCCTCTCGATACATGTGTACCAAGCATCCAATCCCTGTTATCGTGTCCTTCTCTGGACTTGGCTCCTCCTACAAACAGTTAATCCAAACAATCTATGATATTATTCTACCTCGAACTCATGCCGAGGCACTTTATGATTTCATACGGTGTTTAACAATGGAAAAAAGATGTCTGCACTAATCTCTCGGAGCACCTAAACACTTATTGATCCATCTGGAAACAACAAAATAGTCGAATCCAAACGGGTATTCACGGTGAAGTACAATCCATACAAGGCAGTTTCTTGCTACAAAGCATGGCTTGTGGCAGAAGGCTTCACACAGACTTATGATGTTTATTTCTTTGATAAATTCTCTCCTATTTCTTGTCTATCCATTATATGGATCCTTGTGATAATTTTTCTACAACTTGATTGGCCTCTGCATCATCTAGATGTGAATAATGCTTTCCCTTATAGCAACCTTCAGGATATTACATACATGTAACAATCTCCCCACTTCGAGGCTCAGGGGAAATGGCGGAAGGTTTGCCTACTATCCAAGGTCATATATGGCCTGAACAAAGACATCGTGCCTAGTTTCAGAAATTATCAAAAGTATTAGAGAATTCAGATCTCATCCAATCTTTGGAAGATCATTTTTTATTCATACAAAAGAATGAAAAATGTACTCTGGTAATATTTATCTATGTCAGTGATATTAACCACAAGAGAGATGACTCTGATGCTATTCTAGAAGTGAAAAGGCAACTAGCAGAACAATTTGTAATAAAAGAACTTGGGGCCACTATGATACTTCATGGGGATTGAAATAGCAAGATCCAAGTGAGGATTAGTTATGTCTCAATAAAAGCATGCCATCGATATGCTTCAGAAGACATGGATACTAGGATCCAAGCTAGCACAGATACCCATGGATGTCAAGGGACGCATCTACGAGTCATGTAATATTGAAGATACTAATCTATATTGGCACCGGATGAGTAAGTTATTGTATCTTACCATCACTCTATCAGATAACTCTCTTGTTATTAGGAAACTAAGCCAATCCATGAACTCCCTTACTTCAACTCACCTTAATGCATGCATAATGGTTCTAAGGTACATCAAGTCCTCTCCAGGAAAAGGTCTAATATTCACCATAGGCAAAAACGTCGACCTTATACCTTATTCAGATGCAAACTATGAAAGATGCATGATAGATAGAAAATCCACTATAGGAATTTGCACTTACCTCGTAGGAAATCTAGTTACTTGGAGAAGAAAGAAACAAGCAGTGGTCTCTCGCTCAAGCTCTAAGAGAGAATACAGAATCATAGCTCATGTTGCAATAAAACTATTATTGGTTCGATCCATACTCGCAGGTCTTCATATCACTCCCAGCAATATTATGGAGCTCAGGTGTGACGACCAAGCAACAATGCACATAGCCAACAACCCTATTTTCTATGAACGCACCGAGCATACGTAAGTTAACTGCCACTATACTAGAAATATAATAGAGAGAGGGATACTTTGTAGTCACAGCGTACCTTCTACAGATCAGACTGCAGATATGTTCATCAAACCACTCGGGCACGCACGATTTGAAAAATGTTGTAAAAAGCTAAGCATGATTGATATATATGCTCAAGTTTGAATGGGAGTGTTGAGAACTTATATTTTAAACCCTAGGGGTATTTCAGTCGTCTTATATATGACAAACAATTCTCATTGTAACCTTAACCCTAGGTCTCTAATAAGTTCCCTAGGGTTCTCTTATAGTATAATGAATTTAATTCAAAATCTTCACTTCTTGCAATAGCGACATTCCATACTCTTGTATACAGAATTGGACTTGTTTCTGTTGTTGTCTCTATCTTTGTCGTTCTTGAACATGCTCCTTCCCTTATTCTATGTAATTCAAACCTATGAATGTGATGGACTGCCATGGGATTTTATGCATTTCCTCAAGGAAGATGCTTGGTTTGACAGTCTCCAAAAAGATGACCCTTTTTGGTGCAAAGTAAATGAGTGACAATTTAAAAGTTTCTGAAGAGTTTAGAAAAGTGTCCAGCAACAATCTTAAAATCTCTCCTTCAAATGTGAATGTGATTCCAATGCTCGACAATTGGCTCATGATTCCTTGAAAATCATTTAGAAAATCCAGCATAGATGCTCCCTCCTCAAATCTCAGATTCACCAATCTCTTGAGAAGAAAGTATTTGTTGCTTCATATCTTGGAAGTATAACAAATTTTAAATTTTAACCACAAGTTTCGAGCATGACTCTCATCTTTATTGTGGTTGTAGATGTTTTCATCAGTGCACTGTTTAATGAAACTACATACTTGTTTGTGTTCAAAATTCTATTCCTCATCATATTTAGTTTTAGACTTTTTGATGGAGAATACGCAAAGTGCATAGCCTTTACATATAAAAGATCTTTCGTCTTATTCATACACAAATGTAATTAATCTCATTTAGACTAATCATATGGCTCGAACCAAAATTCACCTTGTAATCTGCCATTACAGCTCTGATTCCACTCTATTGAAAACCAATTCTTACAAATGTTATAGAATTGTTCCGAGGACCTTGACGGATAATAAATCCAAATGCCACAATAACAATGATCAAGCGGATCAAATCACATATCGATCACAATCACAACCAAAACACAAGAAATATGAATGTGGAAACTCCAAAAATGATTGGTGAAAATCCATGGAGCCAACTTGGGACAAACTAATCCACTACGCCAGATGAGAAAAATTGTTCTCTCTTAAGGTTACATAAAATTGAAAATTTTCAATGGTGTATCAACAAAGTCTCCCCCACTAACATAAATTAAAAAGAGATAAATGGAGAAAGATCATCAAGAATGTGGCTGCCCACATCACTATCTCAAGTTGCTCGGACAAAAGCCCTTTCTAGCTCCTCCGAAGTGTGATTCCAAGTCGTTAATATCAAGCAAAAGTATGGAGATGGATGGAAGAGAAGAGTTGCTCTTTTCATTCTCATTTACTCGCTAGAAAGTACAAGAATCCCTTAATAAATTTCTTCAGTACCCAAAAGAAAGGATCTTTGTAATCACACCTTTACATGAGCAAGAAAAGAGGAAATGGAGCACAACTCAATAATAACTTCTACAATATCATGAAGTGTTGGTGAGTATTTAGATGCAATCACAAGATTATTTTATGACATTGATGCAAGAATAGCCTAAAAAAGTCTTTTTTTCCTAAAGACCACATTAACCCCATTACCATCCCAGCCTATCCAAAAGAGCACACTCATCGCTACACTACCTACAAAAGAGCACACTCATCGCTACACTACCTCCAGCCCCTTCCTCCAGCCTATCCAAAAGAGCACACTCATCGCTACACTACCTACAAGACCATGGCGGCACCAGCGGCCTTTCTCCTCCGCGGGGGCGGAGGAAGCGCCCTCCTCCTCTCCCCAACTCTTACCCGCCTCTCTCTCCCCTCCTCTTCCGCCCTCCGCCGCTCCCACCTCTCACCATCTCGCCTCCACTCCTATCCTCTCCTCCGCACCTGCGCTTCCCTTCCCGACCACCTCGTGGCGGAAACCCCGCCCACTCCGGCCGCTCCCGCCGTTGACCCGGCTCGCGAGGCCGCGGCGTCACTCGACATCCGCGTCGGCCGCGTCCTCCGCGCCTGGCGTCACCCGGAGGCCGACTCGCTTTACGTCGAGGAGGTGGACGTTGGAGAGCCCGAGCCAAGGACCATCTGCAGCGGCCTCGTCAGCTACGTCCCCCTCGACCGCCTCCAGGTCCGGCTTTTTTTACTTATGCGAGCTTAGAAAAACCGGACCGCGCCCGATCTTCGCTGCTCTGATGCGGTGCACGTGCAGGGGAGCGACGTGGTCGTTCTGGCGAACCTGAAACCGAGGAACATGCGCGGAATCAAGTCCAATGGGATGCTCATGGCGGCGTCGGATGCTGCACACGAGAATGTGGAGCTGCTCGTGCCCCCGGAAGGGTCGGCCCCTGGGGAGAGGGTGTGGTTCGGGACGGAGGAGGACTGGGATGCGCAAGCCGAAGCTGCGACACCGAATCAGGTGGCTTTGGGTTCTTCCTTGCTCTCCATGTCTCACTCCTTTCTGTTAGTTGTTGATGCGTTATTGCTAACAGGGGAATCTGCTGTGGTAGATTTGGCTGAGAATTTTTTGATTTGCTATAGAATAAAAGTTAAGACTAGACTTTTAGATGTGGAGTGGTGATTGTGAGCGTGAACGTGATGGGACCTGAAGAGATGACCATGTTTTTAGGAGGCACAGATACTTATGGGGTAAAACAAGCACTCACAAAATACATGAAAATTCAATCACATACTCGGCCACTAATGATGTACATTCTATGAAGCATGTGTGGGTAGAATAGCTCTAGATATCCTCACATGCTGAAGTTGGCATTAAGAGAATTGGTGGAGTAAAATGTATTCTCGGATATATATATATATATATATATATATATATAGGATATCTTTCATATGAGACTTGGTCCTTCCATTCATATGGAAGGCCAGCGATCTCGGCCATCCATAATTGATCGGGTGGTTATTATTAATGACATATTAATATTATTTATAAATTAAGCAAAAACCCATTTTGGTCTTTATACATTATCTAAATATAGTATGTAATCAACTCAATTATCTCCTCCATTAATATCTTCTTAATTGTTTATTCAAATTTGGAAACGGTATGCCCTAACCAAAAGGGGGCCGCCCCTTTTGTTTTTGCGTGGATCTGGTGCGGAGTGGATCAGCGGCGGTCGACGTTCGTGGTGGATAGGTGGTCGTCCTTCAGCCGTGGCTTGACCTCCGTGCTGACTGGTCTGCGGCTGACGAACTCGCCGGCTGTGCGATGAAGGTCTTCTCCTCCGCGCGGACGGAGGTTGTCCCTCAGGCGGATGTAGATGATGATCTGTATGGCGGAAGACTGCTGCGCGCGTGAGTAGCCATCGGAGGTCGGGGAAAGTGGGAGAAGGCGAGGGGTGCATCGCCTCCTTGTCTTCCGTCACAAGCAATGGAGGCAGCCACCCCTTGCTGTAGCAAGTCGCGGATGGTGTCGGGGTGAAGGGGCTTCGCGAACTCCAAGCGGCAGAGCACATCGGTGGCTATGGAGACGACGATGAAGCTTGGTCGACGGGTGGAATGAGTTGCTGCTCCAGCGGATGGAGGCCTGCGACGGATACTGCTGTAAAGAAGTGCATATTGTATATTTGACATGTATTGCACATTTTGGATGTGCATTATACATTTTGAATGTGTATTATACATATTTCGGTTATATTTTACTCATCTATTGAGCGCGAATGACTACTGCATTTTTAAAAAGAACCACAAAAATGTTATTCTACAAAGGACCATACAATCATTACAAATAACCATACATTAATTGCTAATATGAATTGTATTCTACAAAAAACCATACAAAATTTACAAATGGTTGATTAATTTTGAAGGAAACACTATAAATACAAAAAGCATACACTTCATACAAAAAGAACCGCAGAATCTACAAAACAACAAATTAGAATATAAATATTTCCCCACCTAATGTCGCCCAGAACAAACTAGGCATTTTTTAAATTTGGTATTGCGAAAAATACCAAAAATAAAGCTATCTAAATTTTGTATTTCAAAATATTAATTGACGTGCATATTTAATTCAAAAGTTGATGACCAAAATGCCCTTTTGGGCAACACAATTGAAGGCGCCGTTGGATTTGAATCCGATGGCCCAGATCGTTGGCCTTCCATTGGGATGGAAGGACCATGTCTCATATGAAAGGCCCCCTATATATATATATATATATACAGAGAGAGAGAGAGAGAGAGTTGACCCTGTGATAGCCAAAAACTGCGAGAGCATGAGAGCAGTAAAACTGGACCACTAGATTATGTCCTTCTCTCTCCTTTTGCAATCAATCAGGAGAGAGATGACAGAATCTAGTAGTCCAGAATCATTGCTCTCATGCTCTCATAATTTTTGGCTCTCACAGGATCATCCCTTATATATAGTAGTGATAATAATGAGGACATTGGCTACTATTCAAATTTACAAGTGCTCCTTTGAAGCGCCATGGATAGCATATCCAGAGTATCAAGAACTCACTACCTCACGCCACAAAAATCGATCTCAAACTTCGAGTTTCATCTCCTACAAGCACAAACGCCTTCCAAGCCTCCAGGAGCAAGCACACCACCCTCCTCTTATCTGCCTTCCGCCCACTTCTTACATTCGTTCACTTTCGCACCCACATCAGTCGATCGTTCCGAGGGGCAAACCATGAGCTCCATTGGAACTTGATCAGACACCGCGCTCAAAGGGGGGAAATAGTCGCAATAACCAGAGCTGTCACATTGGACATCACTGCCATGAGAAACCGAGCCACGCTGTGTACCAGACCAACTCAAAAAAGCCAAGGTCCATAGGTGTTGAGCACTTGGGCCAATTTATATCAAACTAGTCCAAAAGCCAATCAAAGCATGCTCATTGGTTCAGAGGAACCCTCCTTCAAGCTGCATTCAAGGTGGGGTCAGAGTATAGGAGGACCACTTGCGGATGTTGTTGGCAAGCACTCCAACAGCAAACGAAGGAGGTATGACCCACCGTGTACACGGCCTCAAACATCAGCGTAGTTGCGCACCCTCCAACCACAATCACTGCATTGGTGCCCTCTCCTAGACGAAGCCCGTCGGAGATGAGATATATCACCTTTGCAACCTTGACCAACACACTCTGGAAACACTCAATTCGCCATGAGGTAAACATCATATGAAAAAATTGGAACATCCTATTGAGCTCCCAATCTGTTGGGTTGCAAGGTTGTTGGGTGATACGGAGGACCTTTCTAGTAGATTGATTCGTAGAATTTATGGGATCCATGTTCAAAGAGCCCTGCAACATAATGCTCGGATGAGTACTTCGGCCTTTTGAAGAGAGGTATGTTCTGTTCTACCTCAATAACCGATGCACTTCCGCCCTATACTTTGTGATGGATGTTCTTTTATGTTGTGGACTAATGATTGGACTAATGGAATAACTTTGGCATCACAATTTCCTCGCCTATTTGTACTAGTGGCAAACAAAGAATCTGCAGTCTTTGATTATTGGGAAGATAGTGTATGGCCCCCGATCGTCCATACAAAACTCTTTGAACAGCGGTTCCACAAATTAATTGAACTCGTGGATGTTGTTAGCATGATTATAGGCTCAGTGAACGGGCGTGACCATTGGGTCTGGAGAGAAGGATTTCACGGTTTGACGAGCATATAAGGCTCTGCTTAAGCGCCCGAATCAAGTAGACAAGGAGTGATCCATGATTGCAATTTTATTTGGGAGATGGAAGTCCCGGCACGCATTAACATCCTTCTTTGGTTTTTGCGGCTTAGTTAAATATTGATAAAAGACAGATGGGCCAGACTCATGGGTAGCAATGACAGAACATGAGTACTATGTGCAGAGAAATAAAGAATAAATTGTCTCATTTTTACAGGTCCGAGGGAGAAAGATGCATGGAGCGATCTTCACATCGGTTGGATAACATCTAGCAGCCTTGTTGGTTGCTGGGAATCACTTTTCAATTCCCGCTTTTGCCCAATTCTGACTCATTGCTACCAATCACAGCGATCTGGACTTTATGGATGGATCACAATGGAGTAGCCTTTCAAGCAGAATGACCATTAAAAATGTAATTCAGTCAGCAAGGACTCTACTTGCTATAATTTCTTTTTAATATAGTTGGAGTGAATTTTTGTTTTTCCTCCTTTTTTTACCTCAAAAATATCTTGGAGGGGTTGGTCTACTCCATTTTGTAAGGTATCCCCAAACCTACGGAGGCTTACTGTCAAAATGATTTTGATATCAACTATTTTGAGGCCTCCAAGTTTTGAGAGGTAATTGCTTTACGTTATTGTCGCTCATTCAAATATTGCCTATGTTGGTAGTAGTACAAAGTTGATATATGGGGATGTCGGTACACCACTAGCTATATATACTAATCATGTATTACTTGAAGAGCTCGTATAGGAAGCTCTTATATGTTTATACCTAATTGTTTGGACTTATTTAGATGTTACGCTAGTTTTAAAATTTGAAATATCGATATCATATTTGATCTGCCCAGAAAAGGATTATATTGGGATATATCTGGATATTTCTTTGATATCGCTGGAAATTTTGGAAACAACGTAATTTTTTTCCCACAAATTAAGATCATCTTAGGTCTTAAAACAATAAATAACATACAAATATACACTTGTATGGAAGAACGAGGTATATTTAGCACACCAATACACTTTATATCGCATATACTGCTATTGTCAATGCTGGTTGTTGACTGCTGAGAAACGATGAAATTGAAACAATGACAACTTTGTAACAAGGAGATGTATTTAGCACATTTACTTTACATCACATTATATATTATATATAAACAAAATGTCGAGCTATATCAGATATCATAAGAACAAGATAATGAGCATAACAATATATATGCACACTTTCCATGATCAGCTCTAGATTTGTTTCATCACCATTGTCAAAAGGGTGGCGGATCCCCTTGTTCCGTTCAAAATGAGGGTCTCGCTGCCCAGTCAAGGAGCCTGAGGGGGGGGGGGGGTCTAGTGGGAGCAGGTGCAAGAAGAACCTAGGATTTCATGGTTAACATCGTGCTCATTTATCTTAACAATGTCAATTCTGGACCAATACTTTGTAACTAAGGTGCATCATCTCATCAAACAACCCCAAGCATTTCCAAGAAGCTTCTCTGGTTACATAGAGGGCCACTCTTGAAGGACCTCACAACATAGGCAACACTCTCGAAGAAACTAGCAACATAGGCAACCCAAGTTTCTGAGTTCCTAATCATCTGCCACCACTTTGTTGTCAATTTCATTGCATGTGATGTGAGAGAAGATGAGTAACAGCTCCTTACCCTGCAGCTTCCTACCGTATCTACTACCTCTTTTTATGCTAATGCTGTCGCTGACACCCTTTTCCAGATACATGGATATTTTGCATAGAGCAAATAATTCAATACAAGCACTATCACTAATGGTTACTGAGATACTAATTAAGCCGTATAATAAATTCATATGCATCATCTCTATGATGGTTGCAGGTTCAAAAGAAGAAATTATGGGAGACCGTGCAACCTCACCTCAAGACCACCGAGACCTGCGAAGCTGTTCTGCTTGGGATCCATCCAATGCGAACGTCGACGGGCATAATAAGGAGCAGCTCTTTAAAGAGTGCCAATATATCCTGAGCAAGCTGTCAGCAAACAGAAGGATCAAATGGCATTCTGAGTCCAGTTTTTGTCCAGTCAACACGGCCCTCTTGTCGTTGTAATTATATTGAGATACTGATCGCAATGTGTTAGGACAAGTTGTCCGATTTCTGATATAAATCAATGCCATTTACTGAAGAAAGAACTGGAATATGATTTCACGGAGAATGCATTTTATACACATTTTCCTTGTGAAGACTGCATGCGATTTAGGATCTTCTCGATTGGATTCAGAAGGGTTTGGATCTTCTGCTCCGAGAAGTGTTATGACATCGTTGAAGATACAAGAGAAGAAATGGTTTGGGACAATAGACCGATTTCTTTAAAATGATTTTTACATGGCAGGGAGGTGCATCCAATGGTAAGAATATGTATCTTGCGATAACATGGTGTTTTCAGTGGTAAGATTTGAAATCGCTTAAAGAGAATGGTTTATTGTCCCAATTTCCTGGATCTCTGATGGACGGTTGTGTTAACTAAATCAAGCCCTGCTGGGACATTGCTCCGCAAGACAGTCTCAGACTCTCAGATTACTTCTTAATTTTGTCTTTTAGGTTACTTTTGTTTACTTGCACCATTTGCTTCGGAGAAAATAACAAGGAAATTGTAACGGATCGAATAGATGAATTATATAGTTGCACGAAAACAGCCATCTACCTCCAGGAACCGATCACATCTTTCTTTGGCCTAAGGCTACTGATCTGTCTATCATACCACAAAGATGACACTACTTGCATCCTTGTGACTATGGTTGTCGAAAAATTCTCGGTATTCACTTAGATTCGATTAAATTTAACATGTGTATTTACATATTCATGCATGAATCTATATCAATTCAATGTCTGCATGTTTGTATGGATAAAATGTATGAAAATATGTTTACTATTTATTAACTAGTCAATATAAACTTCCTTGTATATTGAATGAACTTTAATAAAGGTTTGAATAACCAAATCATCAACAATCAAAGATTCACTCAAGCAAAAAAGAGGATACAACATGCATTATTGAAGTTTTATTCTTAAACAACACTTAGCCGATATAAAAATGAGTGTAACATGGATTATTATTCAAGGTTTGTTCAAAATCGAACATGTAACAAATCGAATCAAACCTTTGTGAACCAAAGTCGAATCGAAAAAAACCAGAGTACCATTTTCATCTTTTATCGAATCGAATCAAATCCAAATATTTAAATACTGTAGTAGACTCGAATGTTTTCCTGAGGGAAATAGCATGCACTACAAAGATGATGTAGGGGTGTAATCGAACATAATTTAACGAGAGCGTTCTTCAAATTTTACAGAAAAATAGCTGATCAGACAAATCATTGGAGAAACACCAACTTCTCTTTATGCTCATTCTGCAATCTCCTCAAGATGTGATTTAATGACAAAGTATGCTCCTTTAGTCATTTGCTTCTGATTTCCAGATCATACAATCCATCCTACACCATTACCATACTTGAATCACATTGGAAAAAGGAGTGGAAATAATGTTAAAAATCCAAAAATGTGAAAGAAAAAATACAATGGATTTATTCTGTAATGCAGATGGGAAAAAATGGACTAACAAAAAATTACAGGAGATCTAGACTGAACTAACTGAACAGAAGGCACCCGTGGCAATCGGTTAGTAAGTTGTTGTCCAGAGAATCACTTGGAAATGGCCAAGAATCGCTATCTAGATGCATCAACATCGACAAATATCAAGACAATGCTGCTGTTTCCGTCGCAACTGCTAAGGCCATAGAAGAAAGATCTTCGAACACAGTATCTATTTCCGGTCTCTCTGATGCTGAACGTATGCACCTAAGTGCAACTCGCAGCATGCCTTCGAGTAATCTGTGATTAGATCCCTCCCCACTGGATATTGTCATGTCAAAGCATTCAAAAGAACGGTTTTCACGTGCCAACAATCTTACCCAGTCAGTTAGATCCACAATGCCAGGGTTACTGGAGACGATCTCACCAGCACCTTTCCCTGTCAACAACTCGAGCAATATGACACCAAAAGCATATACATCACTCTTGAGGGAAGGGCAGGGCTTGCTCATGCTAGCAAACTCGGGCGGGCGGTATCCGAGAGCACCAGCATTCAGCATCTGCTCTGCCATGCCTGCAGGAGTCATTATCCTGTGGAGGCTGTAGTCCGTGAGGAGGGCGTGCAGAGATGGAAGTTGCAAGATGACGTTTGTTGATTTAAGGTTGCCGTGTGGTATGGATTTTTCGTTGTGAAGATAATTCAGACTGCGGGCAATGTCTACCGCAATGCTTAGCCTCTGTGGCAGAGACAAGGGCACTAGCTTTCTTGGCTCGTATTCTGCGAAGCAACATAGTGAAGATGATGAAGAAAACATGGTAGACGAGTATTATAATATCTCGGGTTTCGTGTGATACGAGTTTTAGGCTCCATCTTGTTACAAGTGAATATTCTTGAAAGGAAATCAAAGAGTCGTAATCGCATTATATCATCGAATTTGCTTCATAATTGCAATCAGCTTTGATGGAATACGATATAAACTAGTCGAAAAATAACTGCTCTTTGTTGTTCGAAAACAATCCATGCAGCTAATCCCACTTTATCGGTAAAAGGAATCATGCAAGTGTGTGAGTTGTGAAATTTATTTTAACTCTGCATGAAATGTGTAGAAAGCAAGCATGTAGAGTATCGTCTATGGGAGCAAACATGGATAGATCACAAAAATAAAACCCAATATAAACAATTAAGCAAAGTGTTTTTTTTGTTGGTTTTGCAGCCTTTCAGAGTTTTATTTGTTTTTGTGGGTTTTATTTTGTATGTGATTTTTAATTTGATTTATAATTTTATGAGTTTAAAATTTTGCAGATATTTTTAGTTAATTTTTATATTAAATATATAGTAATATATGTGAGAGATATAAAAAGGAGATAAAATGGATATTTTTGTATTTTTAAAATAAAGTAAATAAACTCAAATTTCTAATTGGATTTAACTATGGTGGCTTCAATGGCATGTAATATTGGCTAATGACTGATACTGTACCACAGTCCCTTGGTAAGTGGCAAGATCTTCAACATGAGTTAACTATTGTACTACATACAGAATGCATCATTCCCATTCAGTTATTTACATGATTCTGTGTTGAGTTACGACTCTGAAAAATATGTTTTTTAGGCAAGATCTTTACTCTAGAACAAATGAGCAATATGCGCCTTTTAACCGCAAAAAAATACAACCCCAATGGTGCAATTGTTGGTAGGGGCAGCATCAAGAAGAGGGAAGAGAGGGGATGTGGTCCATGTCTATGATTCGATCGCCTGTGCCAGGGATGCGTGTTGTGGACGGGAGGGTGCTCTTGAGGTCGCAGCATGGTTGGAGTATGGCATGTATATTGGCAACAATTGTTGATCAACGATAGTATGGTGGTGGCTCTGACGGCCTTATGACTGTGTCAACTCAAGAGGTTGCCACTTTGGTGTTGGGACCATAAGCCTGTATAGAAGTTTTGTCTCACTAATGTAAAGGTTTCTGTCCATGCGTTTGTATCATTGTATGGCCTCGAGCGAGGGAAGGACCCTCCATATATGACGGAGATTGAAGCCTCAAGTGAAATACGCCTACTGACCGCTATATCACCTGGAGTTGGTACTCTTTCATTTTTTATTCTACATATAGTGAGTTGACTCAGAAGGCTTAATCGCAAGCATGGCTCACCACAGTTGCGATCCCCCCCTCCTCCATGGGATGTGTTCCACTAGGGGAGATGAACGATGATCAGCATCTCCACGAATTGGTCGAGGTGAATCAATTGTGAAGATCATGTGTAACGGTGGTCTGCACCATATTATTGATTTGCATGTAACGTGTATGATCAAATGTATGATCAAATGTGCATGCAATTTATGAGCATTATTTGCATGGTCAGTTTTTTTGGGGGATTCAATTCTTGTAACCGCACTCACTCTTCTTCCTATAAAATCCATAGGATTTTGTGAGTGAATGGGTGGGCAGCAAGAGTCTTTGTATTCTCCACATTACTAGTGAATTCTGGGGCTCCTCCGGCCGTGGATGTAGGTCAAGTTGGCCGAACCACGTAAATCTCCGTGTTCATTTTATTTTACTCCTTCTCTTTATCTTGTTGTATGTCAATTTGTGGTCTACTGGTTTGAATCGAAATTGTAGTTTGCCTAACAAACTGGTATCAGAGCGGCACCATGACTATAACAAAAACATCAATCGAAAAGTTTGACCGAAATGTCAACTTTGCGATGTGGAGGTTCAAGATGGAGGCCATTCTCATTCAGGACAAGTGTGAGGTGGCACTCGAAGGAGCAGAGAAGAAGCCAGCAGAAATGAAGGCAGAAGAGTTTGCAGTTTTAGATAAACAGGAAAGATCTGCAATTATTTTAAATCTCTCTAACGAGGTTTTACAGGAAGTTGCTACGGAGATGACTTCCAAAGGAATGTGGGATAGGCTGAAAGCGATTTACATGAAGAAGACTATGGAAAATCGGTTATATTTGAAGCAAAAGTTGTACAATTTAAGAATGATAGAAGGTACATCTATACTCTCCCATCTCGATAAATTTGATTCAATTATTATTGATTTGGAGAATGTAGATGTTAAGATCAGTGAGGAAGATCAGACCATATTACTGTTATGCTCCCTTCCCTTATCATTAAAACATTTTCGAGATACTATGATATATGGGAAAGATACCATCTCATATAGTAGTGTCAAATCTGCATTAAAATCAAAGGAGCAGATAGATAGGGATATAACCGGGGAAACAAGTGGTAGCCAAGCAGAAGGTTTGCTTGTACGAGGTAGATCGGAAATTAGAAATGCTAATAGATCCAAAGGAAGGTCAAAATCCAGATACAGAAATAAAATTTGTAATTATTGCAAGAAAATGGGGCACATTAAGTCTGACTGTTTCAAATTGAAAAATAAAGAAAAAAATAGTTCTCAGCAGAACAACAACGTCGTTGAAGCTGGAGTAATTGCATATGAGAGTAATGGAGATATTTTTTTAGCCACAACAAATGTTGTTGAGTCTAGCAACGAGTGGATCTTGGATTCGGGTTGTTCTTACCATATTTGTCCTAGTCGGGATTGTTTTTCCACCTATGAATCTTATGATGGTGGGAATGTTTTGATGGGAAATAATGTTCCCTGTAAAGTTATTGGTAAAGGTACAATTCAAATCAAGATGTTTGACGGTATTATCCGTACACTCACTGATGTTAGACATGTTCCAGATTTAAAGAGGAACCTCATCTCTCTAGGTGCTCTTGACGCTCAAGGGTGCAAGTTCTCAGCTGAAGGTGCCCTTATTGTAATGAAAGCTTGCAGGTCTGGAAATTTGTATACTTTGCAGGGATCTACTATTACAAATATCGTTGCAGTTTCTACAACCTCGGAGGCAGATACCACGAGATTATGGCATATGAGGCTTGGGCACATAAGCGAAAAAGGCTTAACATTGTTAAGCAAGAGAAACCTACTTTGTGGAGAAAGTGCGGGAAAATTGGACTTTTGTGAACATTGTGTTTTCGGGAAGCAGAAAAGAGTCAGCTTCAGTTCACCTGTTGTCCATAGAACAAAAGGTACGTTGGATTATATTCATTCTGATTTGTGGGGTCCTTCTCGTGTACTCTCTAAAGGTGGAGCTAGATATATGTTGACTTTCATTGATGATTATTCAAGAAAAGTCTGGGTTTACTTTCTTAAATAGAAGAGTGATGTTTTCTTGAAATTTAAACAATGGAAAGCTTTGATTGAAAAGCATACATGAAAACATATCAAGTGGTTGCGCACGGATAATGGTTTGGAATTTTGTGGAAATGAATTTAATGAATTCTGCAAGAATGAAGGAATTGCACGACATCACACCGTCAGAATGACCCCTCAACAAAATGGAGTGACCGAGAGGATGAATCATACTCTTTTGGAAAGAGCTCGATGTATGATCTCTAATAGTGGGTTGGCCCTCGATTTTTGGGCAGAAGCCATTTCTACAGCTTGTTATATTGTCAACCGTGCTCCTTGTGCTCCTCTTAATTTCAAGACTCCGGAAGAAGTTTGGTCAGGTACTCTTGTTGATTACTCTAATTTAAGAATTTTTGGGTGTCCTGCTTATATGCATGTAAACGAGGGAAAGTTAGAGCCAAGAGCTAAGAAGTGTATTTTCCTTGGTTACGCTTCAGGTGTGAAAGGATATAGATTATATTGTCCTGATCCCAAGTCACCCAAATTTGTAATTAGTAGAGATGTGACGTTTGATGAATTATCTATGTTATATTCTAGAAAAGAGCACTCTAATTCTTATAATTCAGAAAAGGAGGATAGTGCACGGAATGAGGTGGAGATAGAGATAGGTAATGCAGGTCCTTCTCAGAGTCATGTTACAACCCCAATTTATCTAGAATATGAACCGATCCCTGATCTCGTTGAAGATGAACTCATAGAGCCAGAACATTCCATAGCCAAAGACAAACCAAGAAGGGAAATTCGACCACCACAGAGGTATGTGAATACAATTTCATATGCTTTATCAGTGGCACAGGAAACATGTGGAGATGGTGATCCTTCCACCTACTCAGAGGCAATCCAAAGTGCAAATTCAGATAAGTGGGTGGTAGCTATGACTGAAGAAATAGAATCTCTGCACAAGAATGGTACTTGGGTTCTCGTGCCACTCCCGAACAATAAAAAATTAGTTGGGTGCAAATGGGTCTTCAGGAAGAAAGAAGGAACTTCAGGTGTTGGGGATGCAAGGTATAAGGCACGATTGGTTGCAAAAGGCTATAGTCAAGTACAAGGTGTAGTCTTTAATGACGTTTTCTCACCTGTTGTTAAACATAGCTCTATTCGTGTATTGCTTGCATTGGTAGCCATGTATGACTTGGAGTTAGAACAACTTGATGTCAAAACTGCATTCTTACATGGAGATTTAGATGAGCAAATCTATATGAAACAACCTGAAGGTTTTGAAGTTGAAGGTCGGGAAGACCAAGTATGTTTGCTTAAGAAATCCTTGTATGGATTGAAACAATCTCCAAGACAGTGGTATAAAAGGTTTGATACTTTTATGATTGGTCATGGTTTCTCTAGGAGTAAGTATGACAGTTGTGTTTACTTCAAGAAAACGATTGATGGCTCATTCACTTGCTATTATATATTGATGACATGCTCATTGCAGCTAAGAACTTAACAGAAATTCACCAGTTGAAGGTTTTACTAAATAGTGAATTTGAGATGAAAAAATTGGGAGCAGCTAAGAAGATTCTTGGCATGGAGATCAGACGTGATAGAGGAGCTGGTAAGTTGTACATAATGCAAGAAAATTATCTTAAGAAGGTTTTGCAAAAATTTGGCATGCAAGATGCCAAACCAGTTAATATTCCCCTTGCTAGCCACTTTAGGCTATCTGTTACTCAGTCACCAACATCAAAGAAAGAAAAAGAATATATGGCACAAGTTCCCTACTGTAATGCAGTTGGCAGTATTATGTATGCAATAATTTGTACTCGTCCTGATATTTCACAAGCTGTTAGTATTGTTAGCAGGTATATGGCTAACCCCGGGAAAGAGCATTGGCAAGCAGTGAAATGGATCCTCAGATACCTGAAGGGCACTCTAAACTCATGTTTAGAGTTTGGTAGAAACCGAAATCCGATGGTCGGTTTTGTAGATTCAGATTATGCTGGTGATATCGATAAACGCAGGTCACTTACAGGTTATGTATTTTGTATTGGAGGTTGTGTGATAAGCTAGAAAGCTACTCTACAACATGTATTGGCTTTATCCACAACTGAAGCAGAAGATATGGCACTCACAGAGGCAATCAAAGAAGCACTATGGTTGAGAGGATTATATGGCGAGTTAAATCTACAGCAGGGTATTACTACCATTTTCTGTGATAGTCAAAGTGCTACATTTAACCAAAGATCAGATGTATCACGGGAGGACAATGCATATTGATGTAAAGTTTCATTTCATCAGGGATGTCATTGCTGATAAAAAGGTCCTTGTTCAGAAGATCAATACCAAGGACAATGCTGCAGATATGTTTACAAAAGTTCTTCCATTATATAAGTTCAAGCAGTGCTTGGACTTAATCGGTGTTTCTGAACTTGAAACGTAGCCCGCCAGGGCCTTGCCGGAGGAAGGGATTTTGCTTCAGACCAAGGTGGAGATTTGTAACGGTGGTCTGCACCATATTATTGATTTGCATGTAACATGTATGATCAAATGTGCATGCAATTTATGAGCATTATATGCATGGTCAGTTTTTTTGGGGGATTCAATTCTTGTAACCGCACTCACTCTTCTTTCTATAAAATCCATAGGATTTTGTGAGTGGATGGGTGGGCAGCAAGAGTCTTTGTATTCTCCACATTACTAGTGAATTCTGGGGCTCCTCCTCCGGTCGTGGATGTAGGTCAAGTTGGCCGAACCACGTAAATCTTCGTGTTCATTTTATTTTACTCCTCTTTATCTTGTTGTATGTCAATTTGTTGTCTACTGGTTTGAATCGAAATTGTAGTTTGCCTAACATCATGAATGAATCTTTGGGAGTTGCCAATCAATGTGTGCCTAAGGTGGCAGACCACGTATGATGCATCTTCCCCCATATTTGGATTGTGCTATTGGTTGTTTTTCCTACTTATAAGCCCGATATTGTACTACTGAGTTGGACACTTCAAATAACATGATACTTCTTGGCAGAGCCAATCTGTTGAGAAGAGGGCAGAGCAAGATGAACGCTCTTTGTGAGGGGTTGCAAAGAAGATGTTAGGATTAGAGTTAAATTAGGATTAGGAATATTAATGGGATTGACTCCTAATCGTAATAGTAGTTGAGTTGTATTCTATTTATAGTCCTATTGAGAATATGACTATGAGGTTGTAACTGGGCTATATATAGAGGGGGTGGAGACATTGCTTCAACACCACCATAAGAACAATGTAACCCCTAAAGAGAGGGGAGAGAAAGAGAGAAGAGAGGAAGAGAGCGAGGGAATGGAGAGAGTTGTACTCGTTCTTCTTTTATTGATCTTTCTTTTCCGGTGATCACAAGAGGTGACCAACCATCGCTATGTATGATTGTTCTTTCTTTCACGTGCTTTCGCAGAGGTGGTGGTCGATTGCGCATCTGTATCCGCTTTTGTATCCGGGAAGGTTCGTATCCCCAACAATCGGTATCCGAGAGGAGACGATACTGGTGGGTCGATTGTGCATCCACTTCCGCATTCGTACGATAGTTCATATCGTCAACCAGTATCCGAAAGGAGACGATATTGATGGGTCGTGTTCCCATCAACTGGTATCAGAGCAGAGTTGGTATCAGATCGTAGCTCAACATGTGGTATCAGAGCCGGATTCAGTGTTGTTGAAGGGACACAATGCGATGGATCAGAGTGAGGTTCAACATCGAGGAGATGACGCGATATAATAATTGCATAATCTTCAGAATTCGTGATATGTTGATCTTTTGGAGAAATCGACCAGAGATGTCGAAGAATTCTGCTAGCGATGGCTGTCATAATGTCATGCAAGGTGGCACGTCGAGAGCATCCAGCGACGGATGCGCCACCCAGAGGTGATGAATTCCTGCTAACAAGACTCGCAGTTGATGATGATGGCTCAGTGCAAACTCAAAACGATGGAGAGATTGTGATGGAATTCAACTCAAGGGGAAGATTGCTAGGATTAGAGTTAAATTAAGATTGGGAATACTAATGGGATTGATTCCTAATCCTAATAGTAGTTGATTTGTATTCTATTTATAGTTTTATTGAGAATATGACTATGGGGTTGTAACTGGGCAATATATAGAGGAGGGTGAAGACATTGCTTCAACACCACCACACGAACAATATAACCCCTAGAGAGAGGGAGAGAGAAAGAGAGACGGGAGGAAGAGAGTGAGGGAACAAAGAGAGTTGTACCCATTCTTCATTTAGTGATTTTTCTTCTTCGGTAGGCGCGAGAGGTGACCAACCACCATTATGTATGATTGTTCTTTCTTTCACATGCTTTTGCAGAGGTGGTGGTCGATTATGCATATGTATCCGCTTCTGTATCCCGGGAGGTTCGTATCCCCAACAATCGGTATCCGAAAGGAGACGATACTGGTGGGTCGATTGTGCATCCGCTTCCGCATTCGTACGGTGGTTCGTATCGCCAACAACCAGTATCCGAGAGGAGACGATACTGCTGGGTCGTGTTCCCATCAATTGGTATCAGAGCAGAGTTGGTGTCGGATCGTAGCTCAACATATGGTATCAGAGCCGAGTTCAGCGTTGTTGAAGGGACACGATGCGATGCATCAGAGTGAGGTTCGATATCGAGGAGATAATGTGATGCAACAGTTGCATAATCTTCAAAAGCCGTGATATGGTGGTATCTTGGAGAAATCGACCAGTGGTATCGAAGAATTCTGCTAGCGGCGGCAAGCAGAATATCATGCAAGGTGGCACGTCGATAGCACCCAATGACAGGTGCATCACCCAGAGGCGGTGAATTCCTGCTAAGAGACTCGCAGATGATGATGGCTCTGTACAAACTCAAAACGATGGAGACATCGTGATGGAATTCAACTCAAGGGGGAGATTATTAGGATTAGAGTTAAATTAAGATCAAGTGCTAAAGCGGAATACCGAGCTCTTGCCAATGGCATTACAGAAAGTCTATGGCTAAAAATTTTGCTCCATGACTTGGGAATCAAAGTTAGTATGCCAATGCAGATGTTTTGTGACAACAAGGCTGCAATAAATTTGGCCAACAATCCCGTAATGCGTGACAGAACGAAGCATTTGAAGAACGATAGACACTTCATCCGTGCGAAGATTGATGATGGATTGTTGTGTCTACCTTACCTGAAATCTACTGATAAGGTTGCTGATCTCTCACAAAGGGGTTGCCTGCGGTACAATTGAATTGAATGTAGGTAAGTTGGGCATGGTGGACATGTATGCCCAACTTGAGGGGGGATGTTGAGTTATTATACTTATATGGGTAAACGGATCTTTGGATGAAAGACCGTTTACCCATCCTTCTCTATATATTGTACTCATCCCTCCTCATTTGAAAATAAATTTTAGTGAAGAGAGCCCTAATCTCTAGTAAGGGAGATTAGGGATTGAGAGCCCTCGTGGTTTTTCCCTCTTCGTAGGGTTTTCCACGTAAAGTCATGTCTCCATCTTTGTGCGTGCTTTGTGTGCTTAATGCTAACAATCTTGATCCCTAAATATTTATCTGGAACCTAATGTTTAGGTCACTGTCAAAACAAAATGTTTTTGTATTTATTCATACACACAATATATCAGAAACTACATGTTTTTTCCTAAAAAAACTAAACATTTTGTTACGAGTATCAGAAACAAACTATCAGAAACAAACACACACTAACACGATCAATCAAGCAAACATGCAAACACACATATTTACAAGGTTAACCTGAAATCAGGCTACGTCCTTAACCGGTGGCGATAGGTTAAAATACGGAGGATACATAGAACCCTACTCCAGATGAGTTTATATAATAGTCCATGTACAAAAGAATCCGGATACAGTGAGACCCTCGTGCTGGTAGGATATGGTGTGACAAGGGGAGCATCAAAAGATTATTCAACTGTATCCAGCAACACAGATGGTGAGGATTCAAGGCATATCAACACTTTTATTTGGATGATTGGATTTAAGGAGAATATCTTTTCGGTGACCAATTCTGATACAAATATTGTGTTAACGTGTGGAGTTGATTTGCCAATGCTTCAGTTAGAAAGAATAATCTCTTTCATATCACATGATAACCATTGGTATACGTAGGAGGAGAGACCTTCTAAATGGGATAACCTCTCCATAACGTGCCAACCAGGTGCCAACCAGGCTGATCCTAAATATTTATCTGTACTGTAATTGCTATTGTCGTACTAACCATTCTTGCCAGTTGGATTGGGGTTTATGATCATGTTTTGCAACTCATTTGCAGCCCATTTGATCCTCTCTATATAGTGTACCTCCCCACATTTGCAGACACAGCCTTGTTTTGTTTTTATGAATGTATTATAGTATTGAAAATGTCTAAACCTATGCAAATGTATAAGAATATATGCATAAAAATTGATTTATATAATTAATTTTTTTTAAAAAAAATCAAAACCAGCTAAAACCTGACTAAATCCGACTAATCACTTGACTATCGATTAATCCTTAGTCAGTGACTCGGCCGATCGAGTGCCGACTACCGACTACTAACTTCTGCAACCTTTTTATTGATAAATCATTTTTCTCTTATTGCGATATGCCCCCATCACCTAAAGTGCATCACAGTGAATGACGCCACAAAAATGATTAGAATTCAACTGATCTCAATAGAAAAGATGGTCAGAATTCAAGGCATATCAATAGTTTATGCTATTCAGATCTGTACTATTATTAATGCTAATGCTATTGGTTATTATAAACATCAACATAGGGTTAATTTATTGTTATATGCCATTCATTCACAGTAAATGTTATTGTTCTGTAAATGTTATTGTTCAGTATATTTCTGCTATTCAGTTTTATGAATGTTAAATTTTTTTAATAAATGTACTATTCTTGTTATGTTTTCTGAATGTATTATAGTATTGAAAATATCTAAACCTATCAAATATATAAGAATATATGTATAAAAATCGGCTTATATATTTAAAATAATTTTAAAAAAATCAAAACCCACTAAAACCCGACTAAATCCGATTAATCACTTGACTGCCGATTAATCCTTACTTAGTCAGTGACTTGGCCGATCGAGTGCCAATTACCGACTATTGACTTCTGCAATCTTATTTATTGATAAATCATTTCTCTTATTGCGATATGCTCCATCACCCAAAGTGCACCACAGTGAATGATGCTGCAACAAAAACTTTTTTATTTTAAAACCACTGATAACTGTACATAACTAAGTAGATCTCTTCTGAGGTAATCTCTTCTTAATATGAATTAGAATATCCAATGTCAGTCTAATTTGGACTACATTGAGTATGCAGTGTGTTGATAACAATTACTTCAAATTTAAAAATGATAAACAAGTTCAAAGCTACGAGGATCTAATGCAGAAAGGGAAAACAATCAAAACTGACATCAAAATTTTACTTAGTTTACGAAAGCATACCACAAAGATGCGCCGTCAGTGAAACCGCATTGATGTGATCAGATATAATTAACCTCTCATGATCCCTTGGACCCCAATAATAACCTTTCAAGGACACAATATTTGGATGCCTAACATTTCCAAGTTTTTTCGCTTCTCGAGAAAAGTCTTTCTTTCCCTTAGAAATACCTTCTCTTAACCATTTAACAGTGACAGCATGCTCACTGTCAATTGTAGCCTTGTAGGAGGTTCCATGACAGCTTCTGCTAATCATTTCAGCTGGCGCACGTGAAAGTTCCTCTGATGTAAACACAAATGAATGATCAAAGAGATGGAGATCACCTGCTAATTTATCTGGGGAACATACCCTTAAAACTGGAGGTTGCTCAGCCAAATGTGACGGAGATTGGAACAATGATCTAGGAGACTTTTCCCCATCTTTTGGTGGGGATATACCAGTTGTAATATCTGAATGTCCCTTCGACATTGCTTCTGCTATGCCATGTACCGTAGATCCTGTTGATGCTGGCACAAGAACAGCAGGCTCAGGCAATAGTTGTGAATCACAAGATGAGAGCTGAATATTTGGATGAGCTGGTGGATCTGCAGTTTTCTGTATCTGAAGGGTATGGGATTCTGGAGACATCTGTTTACCATCCTTTTTCTGATGACTTCTTTGAAAATGCGATCGGAAATATACTAATATAGACAGGAGAACCATAATAGATGCAGTACCAGCAATACCCACAATCAGTAAATTTCGAAGCAACGTCTTCATGTGGCGAGCATGTGATCCAGCAGTGCTGGAATTGGTTGCAGTGAAATGCCCTTGGGGAAGCATCAAAAGGGCATTTCCAGGATGGAATGAAGAATCGGGAAACTTCACTAAATTTAATGGAATGGTACCAGATAGCTCATTGTGAGAAACATTGAAGCCAGTGAGTCCTTCTGGGAGGTTACTGGGGATTGGCCCTTCTAAGTGATTGCTGGACAAATCCAGATGTGTCAGTTTATAAAGCTTTTCTATATCGTCTGGAATCTTACCAGAAATATTATTGTCTCCGATGTTCAGAATTCTCAGCTCATTAAGATAACCGATTCCAGGAGGCAAAGCCCCACTCAATGAGTTCTTTGACAGATCTAAAGATACCAAGCTTGAGTTCTGAAGAAACAAAGGAACAATCGAGGACATGGCTTTGGTTTCTCTTTTAGAATTTGGAAGTGGAAGTGATCCATCGAAATGGTTCCCAGAAAGATTTACTTCAGCCAATCTAAAAGATGTGAAAATGCTTGGAGGTAAAGGCCCATGCAGCTGATTCCTACTCAAGTCTACAACCCCCAGCTCAGGGTATGATCCCATTACTGGTGGTAATTCTCCTACCAACATATTATTTGATACCTTCAAGGAATTTAGCCTTAAAAATGGCGAGGTCTCATTCGGAAAAAATCCTGTCAGCGAGTTGGAACTTAAATCAATAAATTCTACATAATTTCCCCAACTCCTTATGGCAGATATATTTCCATAAAGCCGGTTATCACTCATATCCACACTGGAGCAACTACCAACTTGTCCTGGCAGAAGACTGTGCAGTCTATTTGCAGATAGATTAAGTATCTTGAGAGTTTTTGAGGTAATACTACGAACTGGACCTGCACATAGGAATTAAATGTTAATCCACAGTTGTTGAATTGCTTGTCAAAGAAAAAAAGCCCTTGAATTGTACAGTCGAGAGGTATAAAGGTCCTTCTAAACAAGATGGAATTTTCAGTCTGTTACTCTAAAGTGCAAGTGGCAGATTACAATGCTTGATATGATTAATTAAGAGGACTGAGGACAGTAATCAAACTTAAGTTATCCTCGAAAAATAAATTTGTATTGGACTGATGGATTCGAAAGTATTAGCAATCGTCCTTATTGGAAATATGCATCAATAGATATCTAATGGAAATATAATTTCAGCCAATACGCTATTCTTTCCTTTATGTGCAATCACAATGCAAATATTACTGAAGTAGTGTTGGATGTTTCTGAATGGCCCAGAGACTGCTTTCTTTAGCTAATCCTTAGGAGCAAAGGGTGAACATATGGTCTCTAAACAGAACAGGAAAATAACGCCTGAGTTGTAGTATATAATAATAAGGGATATTTACACACATAATGCTGAATAGTTTCGTATTTAAACAATGAACTCTCAATAATTCATAGTTACACCCAGGATCTTGAATAATGCTCAACCCTTACATGACATAACCCTGTGTCAAGTTCCATCCATTTTCGTCAACTTGGACGAATTCCGTTAATTTGAACAATTTTACCCCTTCAACAAAATCACATTTCCAAAAAATGTCCCGTCCCATCTTCGTCAACTGAGGCAACATACCACTTTCTCGTCATCTTCCTCTTCTATCATCTCGCCGCTGCTGAAGGGGGTTTTGGAGGGGGCTGTGGGCGGAGGAAGGGAGAAGGTGGTTGGTGGAGGAAGGGGAGGTGGTCGACTGAGGAAGGGGAAGGGGCAGGAGGAAGAAGAGGGAAGGGGATGAAGGGGGAGGGGGCTGGAGTAGGAAGGGGGATTGGTGGGTTTTTTTCTTTTTCTTTTTTGATTTGGTTTAATTCAGCCATTGGATTGAGGAGATGTTAGATTAACTCAATAGTCTGGTGAAGTTAATGGACTAAATTGACGGATGGTTATGGGTGTAGGATGGAGCACTTATGCAAGATCCTGGATGTACTTATGAATTATCGAGGTCCGTGGTGTAATTACGAGAAACTATTCAGGATTTTGGGTGTAAATATCTCTAATAATAATCGGATATGCCATATGTAAATTGAAATACATGTGACCATATTAGTTAGTACACAGAGTTTTTGAGTTTCTGGCTACTATATTGTCAACATTCCCTAATATCATGAAAAATGCATATAAATGAAACGGAAAATGTTCATGTTGATATGTGAATGTTGTGCCAATAGTTCAGATTTTGAGGAATCTGGAAAAGCTGGGGTCGCTCCAATAAAAGGAAAATAATAAAACACATTTAAGGTGGTACTAATGTGTTAAAGGGAATACTAATAAGATGTTCCGATCAGAATGTTGTGGGAAAATAAGTTCTTGAATAAAACGGAGACCCACAGGTTCTCTTATATAGGAGAAAAACCCTGGGTTAATTACACAAACGATACATGAAGAAAATGTAAACTATAAAAGTACTGTGAGATACAACTATCTCAACACTCCCTCTCAAGTTGGAGCATATATGTCTATCATGCTCAATTTGGAACAACATCTCTGAAAGGGACCTCTAGCAAGCGCTTTGGTGAAGATGTAGGTCGTCTGATCCCCAGTAGACACATGAGAGGTGGATATGAGACCTTTCTGTATCATATATCTAGTGTAATGACAATCCACCTCTATATGCTTTGTCCGTTCATGAAAGGTGGGATTATTGGCAATAAATAGGGATGCTTGATTATCACATACAAGCTGCATAGGTAAAGGAACCTCAATAGTAAGATCAGTCAACACCGATCTCACCCACATCATTTCAGCACATCCCTGGGCCATTGCCCTGTATTCCGACTCTCCATTTGATCTAGCCACCATTGTCTGCTTCTTGCTTCTCCATGAAACAAGTGAACGGGCGATGAAAATAGCAAATCCAGAGGTGGACTTTCTGTTTTTTGGACAACCTGCATAATCTACATATGCGCATGCTGTCACGTCAAGGGATGTACCCCTACAGAATATAAGACCCAAACCAGGTGAATTCTTCAAGTATCTCAAGATCATATGAACGGCATCCATGTGCACCTTCCTTGCTCCATGAACTGACTGACTTTGCTTACGGCAAATGCAATGTCTGGCCTGGTGATAGTGGCGTATAAGAGCTTCCCGACAAGCTCTCTATAACTCATTCTGTCAACCTCCTCTGTGTCCTCATCATACAATCTCTTACTTGCATCCATAGGAGTGGTAGCAGGTTTGCATCCTGTCATACTTGTCTCAGAAAGAAGATCCATAACAAACTTCCTCTGAGTCATTACAAGACCACGCTTGTTCTTGGCGAACTCCAACCCAAGGAAGTAACGAAGATTGCCAAGATCCTTAGTCACAAATAGTTAGGTTAGGAATTCCTTGACAACATGAATGCCTTGTTCATCATCTCCTGTAACGACAATATCATCTACATAAACAAGAATAGCCATTGTACCTCTTCGTGTCCTCCTAACAAACAGGGAATGATCCGCAGTGGACCGCACAAACCCTTATTGCTCTATCAACTTCGATAGCTTCTGGTACCGAGGACTTTGCTTCAGGCCATAAATCGCCTTATGAAGTTTGCACACCTTCTGAGACTCCCCATCAGTAGCAAATCCTGGTGGTTGTTGCATATATATACTTCCTCTTGTAGATCTCCATATAGAAGTGCATTCTTCACGTCAAGCTGGTAAAGAGGCCAGTCCTTGGAAACTGCAACTGATAGAAGAATGCGGAGTGTCGAGTGTCTTGATACTGGAGAGAAGGTGTCTTGATAGTCCACCTCATATGTTTGGGTAAACCCCCGGGCCACAAGTCTTACCTTATAGCGGTACACACTACAATCTGCCCTTTTCTTTACCGTGAATATTCATTTGCAGATCACAACTGATGCACCAGTCGGGGCCGAAACAATACTCCAGGTACCCTGTGACTGAAGAGCGGGCATCTCTTCTTCCATAGCAAGTCGCCACCTGTTGTCTTGAAGTGCCTCATGATATGTACGTGGGATAGTAATAGCAGATAGTCCCACTACAAACTTCATGTAGTCCTCTGAAAGATGATCCATTGATACATGCGCAGCAAGAGGATACTTGGCACATCCACGTCGAGATTTCCTTAGGGCAATAGGTATCTCTAGGTAATCAGCTTCATTGTCCTCTATACTTAATTCTTCATGTGTATCATTCAAAACTCCAGTGCTATCAGTAGAAATTGTACTTTCATGACATACCTGAGGCGTGAGGGATGATGTGGATTGCGCATGAGCAGAGGTGCGAGTAGAAGACGTGTGAATATAAACGTGTGGTAAAAACATGGACTTGCTTGCAGGAGGAGGAGGAGGTGGTGGTAGTGGAAGTGGCGACTGTGGTGGAGGTGAAGAAGGACGAGGAGTATGTGACAGAGAAGATGGAGGAGGAGGAACCACAACATCCTCTCCAGCATCAGTATTAGACAACTTACCACCTATAGGAGAAAAATACATAATGAACTCAAAAAATGTGACGTCAGCACTCACATAGTATTTTCTCCCAACCGGATCAAAGCATCTATACCCTTTTTGGGTACGGGAGTAACCGACAAAGACACATTTGACAGCTCTAGGTGAATGCTTGTCACGACCAGGGGTGAAGTTTTGTACAAAGGCCACCGATCCAAAGACTCTAGGGGTGAGAAAATAATTCCTTCTCAGGAAATGCAGTCAAGAAAGGAATGTGCTCTCCAAGAACAGTGGATGGCATGCAGTTCACTAAGTAGCATGCTGTTAGAACCGCATCCCCCCAGAAAGAATGAGGTGTACGACTTTGAATCAACAACGTTCTCATGACATCAAGAAGGTGTCGATGTTTACCTTCAGCCACTCCATTTTGTTGGGATGTATAATTGCACGAAGTCTAATGAACTATACCACGAGACATGAGAAACTTGGCTAAGTTTGAAGAGGAAATATCAGTACGAACGAATTTGACATTAGCAGAGAAGATATTGTTGACTTCAAGAAGGAAAGTTTTAATAATGGAGCTAGCTTCAGACTTATTAATTAACAAGAATACCCAAGATAGTCTAGAATAATCATCCACAGCAACCATATAGAAACGATGTCACTGATGATCAGGAGCACGACTCAGACCCCAAATATCGAAATGAAACAACTCGAAAGACCGACTATTATGACGACTTGAACGACTCGGAAAGGAGGATCGATGATGTTTCCCAAGTTGGCAGGCTTCACAGTCCAAAGGTGTACGAGCGGATATTTGCGGGAGCACATGAATCATCTTTTGAAAGGGAAGGTGGCCAAAGCGAAGATGCCACAAAAATGGAGAAACATATCCAGAAGGAAGAGAGGCCACTCCAACATACGAAGAAATGGCAAGTTTATACAAGCATCTCTGCTCACGACCATGACCAATCACCTTGCCAGTCAGTATTGTTGGAAATGCGAGCCCACGGTGAGCCATTATGCAATAAATGTTATTGCACATATCATTCCCTGATCTGAAATGAAGAATGAATAATTTGCATAATAGGTCCCTTAGTACAATTAGGGTTATGTACCATGGCCATCTTAATAATCATACAGTTGTTGATTCAACTATTGAATCATAAAGGCTGGTACTTGGATGAATATCTAAAGAGTTAGATTGAGGACTCATCAAGCACCGTCAAATGATTGTTAAGAGATGATCTCCAACATGAGTAGGAGATGGCAATCCTTATCTCTTTAGGTTGATATTTGACCGACCTCTTGATGCAGGTCCTCTGCATAGGAATAGAGATTCGAAGGTGTCAGATTAGTTAGGTCAAAGAGTTGACTTAACGAGATCGAGATAACCAAAGTCCTATATCGTATGCTGTCATGATATAAGCACACATCCTCTGATCGGAGACAGATGTGTTACTATATGTCTGAATATGTACATTTGGCAGACCAATAGGTTGATGACCTAACCAAGGTCTATACACCGGCGCGCTGGTGTGCATATAAGGGCATATGAGTAATACGATCTCTCAAAGGGATCATACAGGTTCGGTTACTGAACCGGAAGACATGAGCTCACTCATGAGATATTGGGAAGAATCAAATTCCATGCGCATGGTCGTCTCGCTTTGGAAGCTTGACTGAATTTGTAGGTTTGATATATACTTTTGGAAAGTATATGATCAAGACCTAGGTATGATATATGCTTTTGGAAAGTATATGATCGATACCGACTCCCAATGATCGAATGAGAAACTTACTAATAAAACCATGAAGTAGACAGTGTAAAGTTGATCTAATACTTCGGGTTTATTGTAGGTCTTCCAGTATGCAGGATGTACAGAAACTGGGAATACCTGAGGGTGATGCGATCATAAACGACTGTATAACCATGACGCTTCCATTCCTAGGGAGTGATGAAACGGGTCTGGATTTTAGTGACTCCTCTCAGTAGAGAAGTAATCTTATCTTGATCCAATTATTGGACATTGATCTGAATATGATTCAGATGCAATGAGAAGATTAGATTTGCGGTCTTGATTCAATTAAGCATCTATGAGAGGCCCACGATCTGGATTTGAGATATGATCTCAATATCCAAGTCACTATACGTGGAACAATACAATCGCCATGTTCTTATCTCCAAGTATCTGAGGAGAGATCGCGCTATTCTTGAATGGTTCAAGAATAATTCTATAAGATCTAAGCAATGAAGAAATGATGATTAAATGTGATTTAATCATATTGATGTATAAAGAAATTATCCAATGTAATTAAATGTGACTTAATTATTATGGATAAGAATAATGTGGATAGAAATATCCAATTATTCATAATATATTATAAATATGATTTATAATGTATTAGAGAGAGCTAATTATAATTTGGGTCATATGTGGCTGCCCCCTAGGGGCAGCCAACATGGCTGCCCCCGCCTTATTTGGGCAAAATTTTTTATTTTTTTGAAAAATAACACCATTTACATTCATCCCTATATCCCTCCTATATACCATTCGAATTTCGTCAGAAACAGAGACTCCTACGGCCTCCATCCGGACAGTAATTTTTTAACGGTAACATGATTTTTTTAAATCGATACCATCGAGATGGAGGCCGTAGGAGTCTCTGTTTCTGACGAAATTCGAATGGCATGTAGGAGGGATATATGGATGAATATACATGGTTTTATTTTCAAAAAAAATAAAAAAACGCCGAAAAATGGGGCGGGGGCAGCCATGTTGGCTGCCCCCAGGGGGCAGCCCCATTTTTTCCTTATAATTTATATGTGTTGATTAATTATTATGTGTATTGGATACACATTGTGTAATTAATTGACAATGTAAATTATATGTTGTTTTGGGTTGTAAATATGATTCACAATTTTTCAATGGCAAGATTGCAATATTCTCAAATATAATTGTGAATTATTTTTTGAAGAATAAATCCCAACAAAATTTGTTGGAAATAAATAAAGGAGAAATCCAAGGAGATATGCAATCTCATAGAAATCCATGAGATTGCTCTCAACTTGGAAGGAGGTGGGCGACACCCTATTCCAATATGGAATGGGTGGCCGTCACCTATAGATTGCACATGGAGATGTAATCTCCATGTGTAATCTCTCTTTATTTATTCGTTTGATTTAAGACTAATTTATATTTGATTTTATCAAATATATTTTAATCTAAATTTGTTGGTTTTACCAACAACAATCTTGACCATTGGATTGACATAAATCAATCTCATCCATTGATTTTACATGTCATATGGATTGAGATTCATGGATCCCAAAACCCTATAAATAGAGAGGCATACCATGCTCTCTCTTTACATGTGATATCAAGGCTCTCTCTCTCTCTCTTTATTTCTCCATACACGACAGCCCTCTCTTCCTCTTATTGGTGGTCGTCCACCATACCCTAGAGGAGAGAATCGTCGACGCTCTCGCCACCGCACGTCGCTTCGACGTTCTTCGGTTCTCCGTCTTCTTGGAGTGCTGCACTCACAAAGGAGATGTTCGATCTCGCGCGACGAGATCAGGAGCAACTACGCTTGGATCAACTTCTTGGATTGCGAGGACAACGCGGTTCATCCCCGCGCTCGCAAGCGGTCTCACCGACGATCGGACTTGAGACAGGAGGTCTCTTCTCTTAGAGACTCGATCAACCACGCTTCAAGAGGTATTGCATTATACTTGTTGTGGTTATAGATGAAACGATCTGAGAATCGTTCTCGGATCTTGTGGTTTCATCGGATAAAAAATTTTAAATCCCGCTGCACCGAACAACTAGTACGACTAGTCGTTCTTCGTCATATCCGATACGACGCTCACGCTTCCGTGATGCGCTTGAGGATAAATTCCATATCCTTCAAGTGGCATCAGAGCCTTAGGTCGACGATTTCGAATATGATTCGAAAACCGAGAACGACTTGGATTTGTTAAGGTCGCGAAAGTTTTTATCGCATTTGATTTCGCAGATCTGTTTAGTAAATATTTTCGGTCACGTTTAAAATGTTTAAGCACGAATTATTTGCTTGGATTTTGTTCCCCATTAAATAAAGAAACCATAAGATCTGAGTTTGCGTAAATCGGATTTCGTATGCTCTAGATATGGTTGTTTTAATGAACATGTATACACTGTTGCGGGAACAGTAGATTTTAACATGATTAAAGAGTTAATTACTATTATCATCTGCCTCGAAATGCGTGAAACATCACTTGGCTTCTGTCTTAAATCAAGTTAGCAATCTTTGAAAATTGAGTTTGTCTAATTTGGATTTAAATTGATTGAGATATGTTAATTTTAGTGAGTTGGGGTCATTACTGAAATTACAGTCCTAATCTAGAACCAAGTGATTGTCAATTAGTGAAATTAATTGTTAATTTCATGAAATAATCATGAAAAATATTTGTGAAATATTGGAAGATGATTATTTAGATAATTGACTTGACCTCAACAAATTAATTGATTGGATTTGATCTAAATCTTAATTGGAAACACAATCATCAAACTTGATATTTGATTAGTGATTGTCATTTAATCAATTAGTAAAATTAAATTGTTTAATTTCCTAGAATAATTGAGCATAAATATTTGTGAAATATTTGATGATAATTATTCTCTTAAATGACATTGCCTTAACCAATAATTGATTAGATGTGATCTAGATCACTAATTGGTTACATGATCTACATGATCAACATTCCAACAAACATGTTGCTTGAATAGGACCTGGGATTTGTTTAGCAATCTCATTATAATGTTAATCAAAAATTATTTTGATTATTATTATATGGTATAATTTCAGTTGAAGAACCGATGATCATCTCAAATACAAAGTGATTTATTTTGCATTATCCTTTCCCGAGGTGGATATGGTGTCTAGTCGGAGAGCATTGGGGTTGCGGGTTGCAACGTATGTGGTTCGTCCCACTTTCGTCGGTACTGGCCATGACAGCGGGTAGGGTTAGTATAATGCTTAAGAAATCATGATGTATTTCTAATTATTAAAATTCGAAATAATACGTATTTGAGATAATATCATAATTCAAGTAACAATAAAATGTTTTTTGGATATTAATTGGATCATTAATTTAATATGATTAGATTGATTGGAATCCAATTAAAATTAAAACACTCTACTATGAATAGAGATGTTATTTCCCTTGGAAGAATTAATCATAATGAATATGATTCATAGTGATTAATTAGAATTTGAATATGATATGGAGGATCACATAAGTGACATCTATGGTCTCATGTCAAGGCGAAGGGTTCCGTCGCCAGGGATTGTATGTGGGAGACGCCTGTCCGAAGTGACAGCTCCTGTATGCAAGCGCATCTGGACCGGGCTCTTTGCTTCTCGAAAGAGTAAGGCCGTATGCGTAGTGACCCCAATGTCGGATCCTCATATTATTTGGGTGATATTGGATTGCGCATAGCGAGTACTATTCCTGTTGATGGTTGATTCAATTAATGACGGGTCGACATCGCCTTAGGGGTGGTGGGCCCGGGTGTTAAAGACCGAATTGGAAAATGCAAGTTGGACTTGCAAGGCGGAATGTGTTCCCGCTTCTTTTTATCCGAGTTGCAGTTCTCATATTATTGGGATGTAACAAAGATAAGGAAGGAGATCCCAGATCTTGCTGAGATATAATGGTAAGTATATCTCTTACATTGAAAGTGATTAAGGGAATGAACTTTCAGTGTTGACAAGGCAAGACAACTTTGATATAAAAATTCCTAAATCAAAGTAAAATGTGTATGTATATATATATTTATATAAATTTATGCAAATTTCTTATTTCAGATAATCCTTCATTAAACCCACTCAATGATATACTCAATGATAACCAATAAAATATCATGGATTGATCTCATGATCCAGATATTGCACTTGCAGTTGGACACATAATATATGTGGTTGCAATGTGCAAGTTTCCTCATAATAATGAGGAATGACAATTAAATGGATAATAGGACTACAACCCTAGGGTTTGTATGTCTCTATAGTCTTGATCTCTCATTGGATGTACTTTGGAAGTGACATGCCGATGATGATCGCAATTGTCAAATAATCCTTATAAAATTAATGAAGATATTCTGGCATACATATGTGCTCTTGACATTTATCATGAATGATATGGTTCACTGCATCATGCAGAATGGTGGCTCTATAAGAGATGATGTATTCAAATTGTTTGAGTACCTACCTGAACCTATGTTTTAAGAGTTTAGATGGATGTAGATACGATGAGTGTCATCATTATATTGTCTATACTCTGATCATTCATGATGCTTCATATTATTCATATTATATGAATTTAATGAAGCATGTATAAATGTTGAAATGATCTTACATTGAATTCTTTTGAATTTAACGTAAGAGATCCTTAGTCTTAAGCAATGGTTGCTCATAGATAAAGGGAGCGCAGTGGAAGCATGGGTTGGACCCAAGTAAGAAGTATAGTCAAAGAGTTGACTATACCTCTGTGACTTCCATATGAAATCCAAAGAGTTGGATGAATGCCAATACTGCAATAAATTGATGAGTTGATAGTACTACTATCAAGTCTGTCTAGAATCCTTAGAGAAGGACTCGGATAGAGCATCAGAATAATCTACATAAATCATTGACATTGACTTACTTATTGAATAAGATAAAGTTTAATAATTGTATCTCAATCTTCTAACAACATTTGCAATGGGTTGCATATGTTTTAGAAGACTGGAAAATTTTGATCTTAAGGTTTATAGTTATCCAGATGGACATTGATGCAATTGTTGCAACATTTCCATTAGATCACTAGACTTCATAATTTCAGTGGGAGAGCCTTAGTCTTAGAGAATGTCTCTATGACCTAGACATTAGAATGCACTCATTGTTTGTTTCTAAATGTTGGAAATAAACATGAATTCTGGAATGGACCTATCATAAAGAGTTATGATGAAGATATTTCAGAAAGTAATCTAAAATCTAGTGGACTCCAGTAAATTAGAAAATTAATGAATGGTTCATTATCATTTCTAAATGCTGAAATTGAACCTTAAGATAAATAGGAGGATGAAGATCATTTGACAATGATCGAGCATCAAGCCTTGGACATTTGTCTATTGATTTGATCGATAGACTAGTAAGAGATGAAACTTTAGAATGTCTAAAATTTCAAAACTTACATACTTATGAATATTGTATTCAAAGAAAAATGTCCAATACACCCTTCTTTGGGAATGGTGTAAGATGTCAAGGTATTTAGGATCTCATACATATTGATGTATGTAGATCATCTATATCATAGTAAACATTATGGATATGTGATATCTATTGATGATTATGTATGATATGAGATTTCTTCTCTTCACCTAAGAAACCTTTGAAATGTTCAAAGATTTCATTATTTTTGGTTTAGAACCAAAGTTTGAAAGACGATAAAATGAATTTGATCTAATCTAGGTAGCAAGTACCTACTAGATAAATTCAAAGAATACCTTATGGAGATATGATTATCATTTCTATCTCAATCCTCCTAACACACCTTGACTCAGTAGAGTTATAGGGAGATACAATTGGATCATGTGTGACATAATTTGATCAATGATGAATATTAGCATAATTTCCTCTTAGTTTCCAGGTATATATGTAGTAGAGACTACATTATATATCCTTAATAAAATTCCATGCAAGTAAGCTGGAATTAAGCACTAAAGAGTGCTACTTCATTAGGAAAATAAAGGATGGTATTGGATACCTATTTTATGACCATGAGATTCTTAAAATATCTCATCTCTGAGAATATGATTCTTAGAGGTTGAGACTCTTGAGAATCAAGATGAAAATGAAGTGTACGAACTCATTTAATCTTGAGAAGATAATGAGGCTCCTGAAATTGGAAACTAAAAGGATAATTGAATATGAAACACTAATACATCTTCAAATGAGTTTGAGGATGGATTCCATGTGTCAGAGAAATCTGACAATGATCGAACTTTATGTGATGAAGCTTTTGAAGATCATAGCATGGATAGATGGATGTTAGCAATAAAAGTCTAATGTAGACTTCATATACAAGTGTTGTATATGGACCCTCAAGGATCCACCTATATGGGTAAGACCTGTAAAGGTGTAAATGGATCTTCAAGAGAAAGGGAACCTGATGAGAAGGTAGAGATCTTCAAAGCACGGTTCGTAGCCATGAGCTACACACTGGAAGAGAAGACATTGCTTGCGATGAGACTTGCTCTTCGGTGACCATGCTTAAAACCATCAGAATATTGCTAACCTTAGCTACACAACTTGACTATTGCAACTTCAAGATGTAAGTCAATATTGCATTCCTCTACAAATACCTCTTTGAGGATATTCACATGAAGTAGCCCTAGGGATTCATGGTTGAGGAAAGCAAGGTGTGCAAGCTAAGGAATCCATCTATGGACTCAAATAAGCTTCTTGAAGTTGGACCATAAGATTTGATGGAATTATAATTGTTAAGATTTCAGATAGAATCTTGATGAGCCATGTGAAGCTTAGTGGGAGTGCCTATGTGTTCATCGTGCTAAATGTAGATGATATCATAATCATTTAAAATGATATAAGGATAATAATAAATGTTTTATAGACTGGCTATTCCATATCTTGAAATATGATTTCAAAGATACCTCTTAGATCTTAGTTCTGAAGTTGTTCAGGAGCAAAGAGAAGAGGATATTGGGACTGTCACATTAATAGTACATCTTGGACATATTCCATTTTATGGAAAAATTCAAGAAAGGCTTCCATTCCTTAAGATATGGTATTGACCTATCTAGGGAGACAACACCTCAAAGAGTTGAAGAAGTGAATGCTAGAACTACTTTCCCTTGGGCATCAGTTCTGAGAAGCCGCGTATGTACTGGATGTGTACAAAAGCCAGATAGCTGACATGCAGTGGGAGTAGTAAACTGTTACTAATCCTACTATGGAAATAAAACACTCAGTTGCAGTGATAACAAAATCTTCATAGATGACAAGATTTTTGAGATAGTGATCTCAAAGTCTTATCTTCAAAGCTTAAGACTTTATAGATAGAGATCTAAAAGGTCTTAACTGTAGATACCTTAAGAGATAGTGATCTCCAGGAATAAGGGTATTTTGATAAGGATTATGGAAATACTGGTTGTGATAATTGTTAAGTCATAGTGTCAAGGACACTATAGTTTTTTAACAAGATTGAGTATTGATTGCATAAGATGCAACATTCGTATTAGATGCGAGCACTGTTACTGGGGATATGCAAGTGCCGTAAAAGGACTTGGCGTAGTCTCGCGGGAACAGAGTGACTGATCAGTTTACCTAGCTATTTTCTAAATAGCCTATGATTGTCACATGAGTGTGGGATTAAATGATTAGCCCATTAATGGCTCTTTGGGCTAGTGGGAGATTGTTGGAAATGCGAGCCCACAACGAGCCATTATGCAATAAATGTTATTGCACATATCATTCCCTGATGTGAAATGAAGAATGAATAATTTGCATAATAGGTCCCTTAGTACAATTAGAGTTATGTACCATGGCCATCTTAATAATCATACAGTTGTTGATTCAACTATTGAATCATAAAGGCTGGTGCTTGGATGAATAATTGAATATCTAAAGAGTTAGATTGAGGACTCATCAAGCACCGTCAAATGATTATTAAGAGATGATCTCCAGCCTGAGTAGGAGATGGCAATCCTTATCTCTTTAGGCTGATATTTGACCGACCTCTTGATGCAGGTCCTCTGCATAGGAATAGAGATTCGGAGGTGTCAGATTAGTTAGGTCAAAGAGTTGACTTAACGAGATCGAGATAACCAAAATCCTATATCGTATGCTGTCATGATATAGGCACACATCCTCTAACCGGAGACAGATGTGTTACTATATGTCTGAATATGTATATTTGGCAGACCAATAGGTTGATGACCTAACTAAGGTCTATACACCGCCGCGCTGGTGTGCATATAAGGGCATATGAGTAATACGATCTCTCAAAGGGATCATACAGGTTCCGTTACTGAACCGGAAGACATGAGCTCACTCATGAGATATTGGGAAGAATCAAATTCCATGCGCATAGTCGTCTCGCTTTGGAAGCTTGACTGAATTTGTAGGTTTGATATATACTTTTGGAAAGTATATGATCAAGACTTAGGTATGATATATGCTTTTGGAAAGTATATGATCGATACTGACTCTCAATGATCGAATGAGAAACTTACTGATAAAACCATGAAGTAGACAGTGTAAAGTTGATCTAATACTCCGGGTTTATTGTAGGTCTTCCAGTATGCAGGATGTACAGGTATTGGGAATACCTGAGGGTGATGCAATCATAAACAATTGTATAACCATGACGCTTCCATTCCTAGGGAGTGATGAAACGGGTCTGGATTTTAGTGACTCCTCTCAGTAGAGAAGTAATCTTATCTTGATCCAATTATTGGACATTGATCTGAATATGATTCAGATGCAATGAGAAGATTAGATTTGCGGTCTTGATTCAATCAAGCATCTATGAGAGGCCCACGATCTGGATTTGAAATATGATCTCAATATCCAAGTCACTATACGTGGAACAATACAATCGCCATGTCCTTATCTCCAAGTATCTGAGGAGAGATCGCATTATTCTTGAATGGTTCGAGAATAATTCCATAAGATCTAAGCAATGAAGAAATGATGATTAAATGTGATTTAATCATATTGATGTATGAAGAAATTATCCAATGTAATTAAATGTGATTTAATTATTATGGATAAGAATAATGTGGATAGAAATATCCAGTTATTCATAATATATTACAATTGTGATTTATAATGTATTAGAGAGAGCAAATTATAATTTATATGTGTTGATTAATTATTATGTGTATTGGATACACATTGTGTAATTAATTGACAATGTAAATTATATGTTGTTTTGGGTTGTGAATATGATTCACAATTTTTCAATGGCAAGATTGCAATATTCTCAAATATAGTTGTGAATTATTTTTTGAAGAATAAATCCCAACAAAATTTGTTGGAAATAAATAAAGGAGAAATCCAAGGAGATATGCAATCTCATGGAAATCCATGAGATTGCTCTCAACTTGGAAGGAGGTGGGCGGCACCCTATTCCAATATGGAATGGGTGGCTGTCACCTATAGATTGCACATGGAGATGTAATCTCCATGTGTAATCTCTCCTTATTTATTGATTTGATTTAAGATTAATTTATATTTGATTTTGTCAAATATATTTTAATCTAAATTTGTTGGTTTTACCAACAATAATCTTGACCATTGGATTGACATAAATCAATCTCATCCATTGATTTTACATATCCCATGGATTGAGATTCATGGATCCCAAAACCGTATAAATAGAGAGACATACCATGCTCTCTCTTTACATGTGATATCAAGGCTCTCTCTCTTTATTTCTCCATACACGACAACCCTCTCTTCATCTTATTGGTGGTCGTCCACCATACACTAAAGGAGAGAATCGTCGACGCTCTCGCCACCGCGTCGTTGCTTCGACGTTCTTCGGTTCTCCGTCTTCTTGGAGTGTTACACTCACAAAGGAGACGTTCGATCTCGTGCGACGAGATCAGGAGCAACTATGCTTGGATCAACTTCTTGGATTGCGAGGACAACGCGGTTCATCCCCGCGCTCGCAAGCGGTTTCACCGACGATCGGACTTGAGACAGGAGGTCTCTTCTCTTAGAGAATCGATCAACCACGCTTCAAGAGGTATTGCATTATACTTGTTGTGGTTATAGATGAAACGATCTGAGAATCGTTCTCGGATCATGTGGTTTCATCGGATAAAAAATTTTAAATTCCGCTGCACCGAACAACTAGTACGACTAGTCGTTCTTCGTCGTATCCGATATGACGCTCACGCTTCCGTGATGCGCTTGAGGATAAATTCCATATCCTTCAAGTTGTCTTGAAATACAAGAGAAGAGGGGTCAAAGATGGCACGACAATGTAAATCTTTTGTAATTTGACTAATAGACAAAAGATTCATCTGAAAATCAGGAGCATATAAGGCGTTCTGTAAATGCATACAAGGAGTTAACACTATCTCCCCCTGACCAATTAATAGTAGTCGAACTCCATTGGCAATAACTACAGATTATCCAGGAGGTATAGATCTGTAAGAGGTAAACTGTGTCCGATCTCCACACATATGATGAGACGCTCCCGAGTCCATAATCCAATTTGTCGCATCAGAACTGTTACAATTGGTAAACACATAGGAAATACCTGATGAACTGGATGATGCTCTGGCAGTAGCTGCATCAGAAGGACCTGCAGTCGGAGTCGTGGGAGTGGTCATCATCTCTCGAAGTCTCGAGACAAAATCATCAAAACGGCCATCTGTAGTAGGTGCAGGAGAAGGATCAGTCTGCTCAGCCATGCGTGCAGACGTTGGATATCCATGCTTCTGAAAGCATTTCTCCTCCGAATGACCAGGACGATGGCAGTAGGAACATAGACTACGCTGACGTCATCCACCTCTACCACGTGGGCCACGGCCATGAGGATGGGAAAAACCTGATCATTCACGATAAGCAGCCATAGCTGAGGAAGTGGCCTGCGTCGTAGTGATAGGTGTGGTAGTGATCCTACTCAGACGTTTGTAGACCTCCTCCATCGGTGGTATCGTCTTACCCGTCAGAAGTTGAGTACGTGTTGCATCGTACTCAGAGTCAAGAGATGATAGAGTCATTGTAGCATTCTGATATTGTTGTTGCTGCTCAATGATGGTGGTAATGGGCATGAAGCTATGTAATCGTTCAAACATGCCCGTCAGATGAGAGAAGTGTGTATGGAGTAGTCGACCATTTTGTTTGGTCGAGAAAATGTCAAACTGCAGTTGGAGAATCTTGCTTTCATTCTTTGCTTGCCCATAGGTATCTGCTAATATGTCTCACATAGCCTTGGCCGTGGGCTGATTCACAATATCGTTGGCAGTCGCCATAGTAAGTGTCCCAGAGAGCCATAAGTGCATATGCATCATCTTGCTTCCAAGATGCATTAATCCTTATCTTGTTTGTTGGTTATATGTCCGTCAAAATATGCTCCTTATTATAACATTGCATCAGAGTACGAAACTGCATGGACCATAACTCGTAGTTTGTCCCGTCCATTTTTACTATGGGAGCATGGCCCTTGAATGACCCAGAAGAAGAAAATACATCACTCTTGACGTCGGACATGATATCAAAGATCAGAACCACGAATAAGCAGGATGGTAGACTGGTTAGATAATGTCTACACAATCATAAGGAGGAATGGTTGTATCGTAGACTTATACAACCATCCTCAAAACCTCTTTGTGAAGGTTAGAGTCGTAGAACGTGTTGTAGAAAATCACGTATTTTGACGCAACTCAGATCTCGTATCGCACATCCAAGACGCAAAAAGTGCACGAGAATGTCAGGCCGGGCGCGTCTACTGACTGTAGCAGCCGAAAGGGCCCACGACCGTGGTGGAGCGGCATGGCAATGCTCGGCGAGAGGGCAAGAAGCCCTGGGATGCGCGCAGGAGGGTTGGGATGCCCTACGAGATGGCGCGCAGGGGATGGGCGGCCCTGTGGCGACGGCGCAGGGGCTGGAAGGCCCTGCGGCAGCGACACGAGGGGCCCTGGGGGTCGCCCGGGAGGCACTAGGGGCCCTAGGGGGCGTGGGGCCCTGGAGGCACGGGAGGGGCCTGGGCAGCGCTGGGAGAATGCCGGGAGGCGGCAGCAGCAGCGTGAGGGGGGCAGCTAGTGTAGGGTTAGGGTTAGGGTGGGATAAGGGAACCTCAATCTAGGACCTTTGCTCCGATACCATGTTGTGGGAAAATAAGTTACTTGAATAAAACGGAGACCCACGGACTCTCTTATATAGGAGAAAAACCCTAAGTTAATTACACAAATGATATTTGAAGAAAATGTAAACTATAAAAGTACTGTGAGATACAACTATCTCAATAAGGAAGCTGAGAAGTTGATAAAGAGCATACAAGAGGGTTAACCCTTGAGCATAATAAGATGCATATGTTCATTGAAAACTGCATTTTTACTAGCCACCAAATTATTACTCGACTATACTTGCACATATTTTGAACATTAGCCTGACCCAACTTTGTGCTATGTTCAGGTTTCGTATGTATATCATCTGCAGCCCAATTTGTCTAAAGATGCTGATGGCATAGAACTAAAAGTAGGTGCACAATTTGACTATAAGTGACGATGTGAATCAACAACTCAACATCTTTAAAGATTCCTTAAGAAAGTGCATCCAAAGGCAAGAACAATTGCGATTGAATTGCAGAAAACTACTTATACTTGATCTCCAACCTTCCAAAGCTTGTCTTTACTTTTTAAAAAAGCATATCAATATAAAATCATTTTAAAATAGTGCTTCAAATGATGACAAATAATCACCTTCAAGTTGGTTATCACTGAGATCGAGCTCACTCAGCACCATAGAACTTTCTTTAAACAGAGCTTCAGGCAAGGACCCGGAAAAATTATTGCTTGCAAGCTGAAGAATCCGAAGGGAAACAACAAACTGAAACGGAGGAATGTTTCCTGACAAGTGATTTTTACTAGCATCAAACACCTCCAAGCTATCAAAAGTTGGCACCATCTCGTTAGCAAATAACTGACCAGACAATTGATTACTGCTTACATTTAAATACTCAATCACACTGGTGAACGTCGAATTGTCGCTAAGTGCACTGAGGGAGCCAGAAAACTTGTTGTCACTAAGATCAACATGAATAACACTTTGCATGTCAACCAAGAAATCCACCTTTCCAGACAAGCCATTCGAATGCAAATCTAAGTACTGCAACTCCTTGAGATGCCCAAAACCCCCGGGTATCATGCCTCCAAACTTGTTGACAGACAAATTGAGATACACCAAATTCACCAGATTTGTCAATTCATTAGGAAGAGATCCGGAAAATGCATTGTTAGAGAGATCCAAATACTGCATGGACTCAACCGATCCAATGCCGTGGGAAAGAATTCCTGAAAACTGGTTGTTTGAGACCGAGAAGTTGCGAAGACTTTGCATTCCAGTTAGAACAGAGAAATCAATACTCCCTACCAAATCCAAATCATCCAGCACTATCGAAACCACATGGCCATCACTGCATTGCACACCATACCAGTTGAACGGGCAGCCATCCGATTCGCTTACCTTGTCAGGGTTCCAAGAATCAACCAGGTGGCCAAGAGGGTCTTCCTTGATTCCTTTTCTCAACTCCACGAGAGCGGTCCGATCCAAATATCCTTGGCAGCCACCAGCCCATAAAAACAGAAAAAAGGAAAGAACGCCAAAGAACAACCGCATTCCTTCCGAACAATCGCAACTGACTGACAGGACACACGATATATACACAAGGATGGAGAGATGGAAAGACAAGAGTAGATCCCGAATACAACAAAGAAGAACTAAAAACTACAGATTAGAAAAGATCCGACCTTTGCAAGAGAACAGTACGGGAAGAGCACTTGTGCCTCGAAGAACGAGAAAGGAATCCAAAGGGGAAAAGCACACTACATTACAAAAAAGCAAACAGAGCAAAAAAATTAAGCCAAGCTCATCACCAATGTCCTCAACCATCTTTCCAGAGCTTAATCCAATCATAATGCACGAAAGCTTACGCCAAATCCCGCCACTTAAGCATAAAATACCCACAAATCACACGAGTACAGACAACCCAAACTTCTCCAGACGTCAAGAAAGCGCAAGTCAACGCTCAAGCTCACTTGGAGTCAAACCCACACAAATGGCACCGAGAAGCAAGAAACAAGTGACAACCCACAAATCTGAGAAGACCCAACATGCGGAATTCGAGCTCACGGCAACTCACAGCCCCGAGATCTGGAGGAGTGCAGCTCCCACAGGGCAAATGGGGAGGAAAGGTTGGATTTTGCAGCAGACCCAAGTGGCAAAAAGGCAAGCCACGCCTACCATTATCCACGAAAAGGGGGAAAGGGAGGAGATGAAGATTGCACAAGTACCTATGGAGGGAGAGAAGATTGAGGTGCTTTGTTGTTTTATTAAGGAGGGGTTGCGGAGGAGATGAGCTTTATTAGAGGTCAGGTCAGGTCAGGGAGCACCACTAGAGCACCCCTTTGAGAATGGGGAGAGGAGGGGAGAGGCCAATGATGGGGGCAGAAAGGGCCCCATGTTTTCTTTCTTTTTCAGAAGTTCGCATCCCCATTTGCTGATCTGCGTTGCACCTCTAGTAGATAGAAAGAGTTAAAGCGCCAGTTGGAAGTGGAACTATAATCTTATGGATATAAATAGTGATATGATGAGGAAATCACAGATCCATTGTCGTCTAGTCCGGTTAGGATACCTGGCTTTCACCCAGGCGACTCGGGTTCAAATCCCGGCAATGGAATATTTTAGTTTTTACTATTACATGGGGTGTGGTATGACCAATTTTGTAGGCACCTACATGTAGAGATAAGTTGGCAGCTATGCTTGAAATACTTTATTATTCAAGGTCATTTATTTCTATTTGATTATGGTGTTTTTATCACTCATGTCCTTCTTAACTTCTGCAATATCAATTATACCCTTCCTTTTGTAATATCAGGTGTGCTCTCGACTTCTTACAAAATTCACGGTTCCACTCTTTTGTAATATCAGTTATGCTCCTACTTTACTTTAACGGAAGGATATACGGTGATCACAACTGATATTACAAAAAAGGAAGGGTATAATTGATACTGCATAAGTTAGGAAGGATACAAGAGATAAAAACATTTGATTATAGAAAACAAGGCATATCAAAAGATCAGGGTTCATTACTTAAGTTAACCAAGATAAAGAAACTAAATCATCCAAAACATGTCAAATGAATTGAATCCTTTAGATTTTGAATCATAATGGTACAAACTACAGTTATTCTATTGGTATAGAGTTGGTTAATGTGTGTGCGGATAGAGAGAGTTATACTTAATGTTTTCATATTATTTTTTAATGTTTTCTTAATAATTTTTCTATTTCAGTTATCACAAAAATGCGATTGATTATCATCAAATCGTTTTCATGTATTTCATTCCAAAAGAGGATGGATCTTAAAGGCAAGTTCATCTAGAGAGTGTTAGCGTAGAGGATGGAGACACCATGGATAAAACGGATAAACGAGACCTATAAGGAGTAGGTGGTGGACAAGGAGTGAAGTGGTTATAGGGAGATTGAAGGAAGTGAATGCACAAAGGATGAGGAAAAAGTATATCAATAATGAAAGTAAAGAATAAAAATAAGAAGTTTCAACCATTGGATTTTATTTATTATTTTTCGTATCGAAATGGTAAAGAATAATATTAAGAAGTTTCCATAATTGCATTTTATTTTTTATAAAAGTAAATTACAAAAAAGTCCTTAAACTATATATCAAATTTTAATTACATACTCAAACTTTGAAGAGTATCAATGCAGTACATAATCAGCGGTTCGCACAAAATCAAGGCATTTTTTAATCTTTATCATGTCAACCGCGCTTGACCTTGATCTAAACAAAGTTGAACAAACCTCGTGGTCCTCGAGATATAATATTTACAACACGGTGGAAAACTACCAAAGGGACATAAGCAAATATTTATACAATTAGCGAATGTCATCCTATCAAAGCAAGCATCAATCAGTACAGGCAAGTTTGCTTGTCCGATTACCCAAGGGTAACCTAGCATATCCCCAGTTCAGTCAACGCATTCTTGGGTTGGAATTAGTTATATTGACCTCACAATTTCTTTGTTATATTTTTTTAACCATGTTCAAATAAAAAAAATTAACATCAAAAGTGTATTGTAATCATAAGAAAAATTATTATGATATACAATCAATGTAACATCACATCACATTTACCGTTCCAACCATCTCCAACCCTCCCTACCATCCAAACAACACCTAGGGCATGCTTGGTTACTGGGATGGGGTGAGTTGAGGTATCTCATGTGAATAGTAGTTGTTTTGGATGGTTATGAGGGTTGAGAGATGATTGAAATAAGAAATGTGATGTGATGTCAACTTGATTTGTGATGGAATTCTAACCCACGAATACAGGGGATACACCATGTTACCCCAGGATAATCCGGTAACAGAACGGACTCACAGGAGGAAAACTCCAACCCATCCATATTATCAAACATGCCTGGTTTATTTCATCACTTTTGCTCTATTTTGATTATCAAAAATTAAAGAGAATTTGCATCCTCAATTCTTCTATGAAATCATCTCGACATACACTAGTCTACACATGGAACAATGTCCTCTTTTCCCAAAACCAAGCATGTGTATGGATGTTGGATCGTTGATGGCAACACGTTCACACGGTATGACTATGTATGTAACTCAACCTTCCTTGTTACAAGTTAAGAAAGTGAAGATAATCCTTAATGTTAGTGAACGTTCAGGCGTCCTCTTTGTGTTTTCTCATTTTCATTGTGAATAATTTTCTATCGATGTGTTCTTTGTAGTTGCTTGTTTGCATATTGTCTACTTTGTTTTAAAGGAAAGATCTCGTTACTATTGGAAATGACTATTCAAGATGTGGAGCCAACCCTAAATATCTTAGGTTGAAAGGCTACATAGATTTTGTAATTACCACTTTTTGAGAAAAATAAATAGATATATTATAGTGTAAGTGGAGGAGGTTGTAACACCCCAACATAATATTACATTAGATACTCATGAAATGTTGAGTGTGATTATACGAGAGAAGGTTTAACATTTGACAACTTAGGTAAATTTTCAAATGTCATCAAAGTTTTCAAGATTAATTTTCTTTGATAATGGCATGTATCTTGACCTAGGCAGGTTGATGAACATTGAGGGTATCTTCCTACATTATCCCATGTGGTTTAAGATTTCTTCCCCTCACTTAGGTCTTCAACAAGTGGATTGTCTTTTTTAGTCCCACTAAAGGTGTCCTTTGCATTCTAGAGACTGTGGAGTCGTTCCAAAGTTCCCTAGGCTATTACTCACTATTGCATCATAGTTGCGATCACTTTCATATATTATTCGAGCATCCTATTATTTTTCAAACTTGTTTGTGATCGAATCATGTTCTCTAAACGGTCCCTCACTTGAGGTGTGTGTATACAATAAGAACTGAGAGTAATCCATCAATTCTCAGCCTTTGATTGATCATCATTTGCTACTGTTTGAGTGTGGTCAATCACTCTCTTCGTACTAGTAGATGATAGATCTTCACTAGTTCAAAAACTATTATAGTGAGATCGATGGGAGACAGGCAACAAGTTGCGCCGTCAATCCCTTTTGGATGGCAAATCCAATTCTTCGAAATACAACATCTATAGATCTGGGAACCATAACATTGATGTGCATAATTAATTGGACCCTTTTGAGAAGCTCTACTACTTCAGTATCCAAAAATCCGAAAGTGTCAAAACCAAAAGGAATGAATACATGTAGAATGTCAATACATGCCTTCTCATGCTTAGCAACTTTAGCCGAGGCAACTTTCTGTGTTGCGTGTCCTGCAATAAAATCACTCCTTATCGGACTCACCAATGGAGAAACTCCAGTTAGATCAACACATGCATGCTTCCCTCCAGCCCATCCAAATGTTAAAACATCTGCCGGTTGGAGTGTCGATCTCCCCTCTTGAGGATCCGTGAAAAAATTCACAGGTGCTTCTTTCTTTAAAGAAACTCCAGCATTTCTGAGTACATCATAAAGGGCATCCCTTACAAAATCATGTCTATATTTAAAATATGGGAATTCATGACAATGAAGTGCATGCTCCCTAAAAGAGTCCAAGCATGATTTGTGGCATATTACGCAAGGCCCATCATCTGGAAAAAGAGGAATCATAAGATGATACTTGAGGATAATGCGATACTCAGTAGGTGACATATGCATCTCAAGGCCCTCAATAGGAGTAGTAAGGAGGAAGTCTTGAGCATGGTCAGTTGATGAAAGGGAATAATCGAGGGTCTAGATATCTCACAAGGCGAGACATCCAGTCGATGCGGTGACCGCTCAATAAATCCCAAATCAATCAACAATTAACCCACAATGAAATATATGCAATTAAATCTCAAAAATGTGGAGTTAAAATTTATTATAACTCTACATGCAAATGTGTATAGGTGTAAGCACAAGTAGAGGTCGAACACTTGGAGGTGAATGGTTGTGTTGTGAAATTGGTTGTGCAATTATTCAATTCAATGATCATGTTCAATTTTTATTGTTTTTGTGGGTTTTTAATTTTCTATTTTTTTATTTTATTTTTGTTTTTATAATTTTTATTTTGTTTTTATATTTTATATTTTTTTATATATTCTTTTTATTATACAATATAGATATATATATAAGGAGATATATATAAGAGAAGAGAGAGAGGTAATATAAGGATATATATTTATATTAATACTCAATATATATATTATATAAAAAAATTGGCTTTTATATTTTATATTTTTTGGTTATTTTCCTGAATTTTACTAATTTTTACGTATTTTTAATTCCAAAAATGTCCCTAATATGGGACTAATTAAATAGGCCAAAATTAACTTGGGTTTTAAAAATATATAATAAGTGTCAAAATTACCTAAATTACTTTTAATACATTAATAATAATATATAGATAATTATAAAATAGGAAAACATTTTTTTTGGTATTTTTGAAGGGTTTTCTCTTTTTTTAGGATTTTGGAGATTCTTGAAATTTTTATTTTTTTTATTTTTCTATTTTTAGGGTTTTTCATTTTCTGGACTCAATATATATATAAATAGACCCTATATTTTTTTTGGAATTTTTCAAAATGTTTTTCTATTTTTTTGGTATTTTATATTTTAAACAGTGATTATTTAGGCTCCATTTGAATTTTAAAAATTAGGTAAAATGCAAAAAATAAAAATTAAAATGTGGGCGTGAAAGTACACTACATGAAGCGTCTAACCTAATTTTTGTGGATTTTTAGGAGCTAAGTATCTATTTTTAATAAATACATAAAAGACATGAAAATAAAACAGCCTGGCAGGGGTATTTTTGCAAATAAAATAACTACAGGGGGCTCTGTGCAAAAATACCTACAGAAATAAACATTTATTTAAACTTTTGGGGCTATTTTACAATTTACAAAAACCGCCAGGGTTAGAGTGCAATTTTCACGCGCCTCACGTGGGACTGCACGTGAGGCGCGGAAGGACCAAATAGTAATTTTCAGAAACATGGGGGTCCTACTGCAAATATCACAATTTATTTACAACGTTCAAACTTATTTACAGAATTAAAAATTAAATACAAAAAGTACGGGGGTTGGTTTTGCAATTTACCCCAACAGGCGCTGGATCTAATGGCTGGTCTTCGTTCACTTATCCACGTGGCGGCTCCACGTGAGCCGATGACGCTTCACGATCCACGGCGAGGATTAGATCTCGAAAGTGATATGACGATCTGAGCACTGGGGGATCAGACGGCTGATCTTCGACCTGGGCCTTCGTCTTCATCCAACGGCGGGGAGCTGACGTGGAAGAACAGGGAAGCAAGCTCGCTGGGGCGAACTTCTTCCGACCAGATCTCATTCCTCTGCCAGTCTTTGCCGCACCTGAAGGTCCCAAAAGCTTCCTGGAAGGTTGCTCTATCTGCTGGAGGGCTTGGATTGGCCGGAGGCACGCTGGAGCGACGCCACGAGCTTGGAGAAGAAACGGAGCTCCAGGTACCTCTGCCAGTTGATGATTCATCTCCTGGTGCTCTTTAATGCACCTAACCTGCACAGGAAGACCACATGGCTCGAGGGCTTCACCCTCGACCTGAAATTGAAGCTGTTAGCACGAAAATGGGCGAGGTGGCGAAGCTTTCGATGAGCGGCGGAGCTGAAGCTTCGATTTGCAGATCCAAGGAGGGATCCTGGTGGACAGAGTGGTCTGGGCGTGGAGAAGACGGTAGGGAACGAAATGACGGTGGAAGGGTGATCGGAAAACAACGAGGGTCACAGTGGCGAAGTCGTCGGAGTTGGGCTCCGGTGAACTTCGATTTAATTAATCTACGCTATTCTAATAATCTAAATGCGAAATACAAGACAGGAATAAAATGCAGGAATGAAAACCTACCTAAAAAACGTAAATGCGCAGCTCGACTTGGCCGGAGGGCCAAGGAGCAGGACGACTGCCGGAGCGCTGTCGTCGGCGCATCTCCTTCCTCCGCGAACCTACTCGAACCTTCAGGGGACCTCCTGCTGTCACCAGGATGCACGCTTGGCCGAAGGCGAGGGTTCTAGGGCTTAGGAAATGGCCGAAAAAACTGGGAGGAAGAAGATGGAGTTATATATAAACATGGTGGACAACCCTTATTGACCGGCTAAAATTAATGGATCTAGGCTATGTACAAACGAATAAGAGATGCGGCGGGGATCATGATGCGTCTGGGAGAAAATTCCGTGAAGAGACTGTTGTCGAAGGAGCGACCGATCGAGCGGGATAAAAGGAGGAAAACGGGGGAAATGACAGTTCTGGTGCGCCAGGTCCCAGACAGGACAGTTGACCAGGGGTCAACTCAGGCCGCGCCCTCATTGGTCCACCTCGGACGCTAGAGGACAAAATAGGGGACCTTATTCTAAAATGAATTATTTAACATAATAAATGATTTTATTAGATTTTACTTATAAAATGAAAAATGTGTATTAATTCATGTAGTATTTATTTACGATTTTTATTTATGTTTTGGTGTATTTTATTATGGTTTTGTTTTAATAATGTATTTATGCATGTATTTACATGTATTTTGTACATTTTTATTTTTATTTTGTTTATTTTATTTTTTTTATTTTATTTTCTTATTTTATGAATTTATAACTTATTTTTATGAGTATAAATATTTTTATTTAATGTTTTATGAGTTTGTTTACATTTTTAAACAAATAGTTGTATGTATATGTAGGTATACTTATAGGTATTTTACCTATATGATGTATATACTTTATTTATTTAAATATATTTTCTTGATTTTTAGTTTGAATTTGTATTTTTAACAAGTTATATGTAATATTTACAATATTATAAAAATATAGATGAATAAAGAATAAAAGAATAAAATCCCTTTTTATTTATATACATATAGGTAGCATAGGTATTTTGTCTATGTATTTCATAGACTTATTTTATTTTACAAATTCTTTTTGGTTTTATTCTAATTTTAATATGTACATCTATTGTACACATTATTTACAAAATCCTAAAAATATAAGTTTATAGAAATGATGAATGAAGAATAACTTGAATATTTTATTCGGGTAGATTGTACAATAGAGGCCAAAAACCTAACTTTCACAGGTGGATTCCAAAAATTATGAAACCAATTTTATTAAATAGTTCTTGGAAAGCTATATACAATTAAAGGTGAGTTTGGGTGATTTTGAGTTTTTATTTGCAAGATATGGGTCTGTGAAGTTGAGATTCTGGCTTCTTATTCTGGGTATAAAATGTACACTGAGTATTATTTTTATGCAAACTCAATTTTGTATTTTTATTCACATTATTATCTACAACTTTCATGTACAAAATATTTTTATTTGATGAATAATTATGTACAGAGTAGGTGTCAAAAATGCATAAATAAATGAATAAATAAATGAGGTATTTATTGTACTATTGGCCCTTATCTCCCCCTACTTTATTCCTTGTCGATCAATTCCATTCTGGACTTGGTCTCGGGGTTAGGGTCATAAAATATTTGCAATATTTTATTCCTTTTTCTTTTCATCTCTTTATTCTATCATATTGGCACTAAAAGCCTTATTCTATGTACAATAAATACAATAAATATTGAATGCTATTATGTACAAATTGAGGCTATTTACATGCATTTGCTGGAGTTTTTAAGGCCAAAATGATAGAATAAAGGTGATGAAATGGAGATTCATCATCAGTTTGTAAACAACAAAAAAAATTACTTTTTTGCCTAACAATCATGTCAAACTTAATTTCCATTTCTTCAACAATATTGCTAAAAAGAGAACTCGCCAAAGCATTCTGGGCTTTAGGAGGGGACGGTATCCTTGTTAGCAAAACATGTAAGATTGAGATATGGAAGTGTGGTACGTAGGCCCTCCAAAGCATATAGAAAGTCAGAATCCATACCATGTATCCCATTATCTCGTAAAATGTGATCTTGGAGCACCCATGATTGAGCTCTAGCGGCCATGAAAGCATACGAGGAAGCCTCAAGAGTTGAATAAAGACCGAAATCACCAAGTCTGATGAGAGTGATGCCACCTACTATTGAAGGTCACCAAAGAAAGCACATCCACAAACCACAATATCCTCAATAGCTCCGCGAAGCCCTTTGTCAAATCACGTAGCAGCTCGTTCCACGTATGCAAGTTGACATGTCATTAGGATGAACATGAGCTTGGCAGTGCCCATACAAGATTGTAATAAAAGAAGCTCGCTTTGTGGATCCTCCGATTGAGTGAGTAAATGCATTAAGTCAATAGCGTTTGTGGCCCTCATCATAGCCAAATCTTCAACAAAGTCCTTGTCCCTACTCACTGCACCTCCCAGCAACCTCAATCCCCAGCACAGACCTCCCAATATCCTCCAGAAATAATCCTTTGCGGATCTTTTGTTCATCACCCGAAGGCCAAAAAAGTCTGATTTTTCTATATTCAGCATAAGCCCCATCTCTGGACCCTTGCGATGTATAATGTTGAGCACCTTGGATACCTCCAAAGTATCCCCGATGATAGTCCCATCATTAAGATACCAAACATGGAGAAGGAGCTTACAATTATCTCGTATCTCATGAATAAGGGGGTGCAAGGCAAGAGAAAAAAGTAGACATCTTGCTGCACTCCGGTGGTTGACCATAAATGATTGTCTCCAATATATAATCTGGTTGGTTGAGCATATATAAACTCCACCCATGAAGAAATAGATGGGCATCTCCTCCTAACTTCAAAAAGCATCAACGATCTATCTATCATGTTTTAGGCATTAGAGAAATCAATTGTAAGCATGGAGAGAGAGCCGTCATCGTGAAGCTTGTTCAAAAGTCTGTTGGAGTTGTGTAAGATGGCTTCTGCTCCTCCAGATACATCAACTCCAAATTGAAAGTCATTGAGATACTTAAAGATCTCTTTTCCCACCCCCATCATGGCAACTTTGGATACAAGATGCCTCCAGATAGTACCTACAGCAATAAGACGAATGCCATTGTCTGGTTTGAGCAGTGAAGTAAGAGGTGCAGAGGCTACAAACTCAACCAGACTCCATGGACAACTATCGATCCCTCCCCGCAAAAGGGCATCTAAAATGTGTTGAGCTCTCAGCCCATCTCTGTCGCAGTATGTCCCTTTAGGAAAGGATTTGATAGACCGCAAAATAGCATCTGCATCAGCTGTAAGAGGGGTCTCTGACATCAAGGTATCTGGCAGGGAAGGAGGCAGTTTATACGGATGTTTAGCTTCTAAAGTCTTCATGGTGTGTTCATTAAACGGAGCCACTCCCGAAGAGCACAAAACCTTCAAGGCCGCTGAAAAATACCCATCTGACACTTTACGAAGACACTGCCTGATGTTGGAGCTTTGATATTTATAATCCTCTATCGAGTTATTTTGACTATGAAAAGTCTCGGGTAGATCGCTTTTCAAAAAATCACCCACCCATGTGGTGAGAAACCGTCTGCACTGCCCCCATTTAGTGATTGAGCTCGGAATAAGCTGTTGTTGCAAGGACTTTCTATTGCTAGGTCTTCTATCCCGTCTATTCATAGGCCTAAAATCTTGCAGGTGAAACGTGGAAGAAGTAGCAATCTCACCCAAGCATGAATGGAACCTGGCCCAGGAATAACATGATATAATACTATTTTAAGAACTTGAGAGAAAGCAAGACGATAATTGTGAGGAATTCTCTAACTGTGGTGATAGGAACTTTGAAAATACGATCAAGGAGCATAGCATCAATAATCAATCCATCTGTGACATCAGCTACAACATGTAGAAGAGGTTTCAAGATGCCGACAATGTGCCCAGAAACCACCCTCATGTCATCTGTGACTCGAGCAAGACCATCGTCATGATGGCAAGCATGACTCACTGCTTGTATCTTCATGCACCTCCCACACAACCACTGATCAAGGGTCTTCAAAGTCCTTTCTAAGGCAAGATAAAGATCAATATCATTCTTAATGGCATCCCCGCAAAACAATAGCATGCTCGTCACTTCAAAGATGTACCCTCCTGATATGAGAGATTAAGCGCGAAGTCCCTTTACTCCCTTCCCTACCGTCCGGGCAGCAGTGAAAGTTCCAAAACGGTCACAACAAATCATCTATACAATGTGAGCTTAAAGAACAAGATTGAGAGTTCTCGTGATGCGTTTGAGCCACGGAGGCACATGTAATAGGAGGAAACCCTTCTTCCACAATGTCAACCATCACGATGGGAAGAGGAGGCACAACCAAGAAGTCTGAAGGGACTGAGGGGACGTTGGGACGCTGAAGGAAAAGATCGGAGTGAAGGTGGAGGTCACACAGAAAGAGAGGTAGGGAAGGGGGATGGGAATGATGGGGGCAGAGCATGGGAGGGTTGCAAGGCAGAGGAAGGCCACTGGGCGCAGGGCGGGGCCGTTGGGCGAGGGCGCTGGTCGCTGGGCGAGGGTGCTGGGGAGGGGCAGGTGAGGTCACGGGCAAGGGAAGGTCGGGGGCGTGGGTAAGTCGCGGGCGAGGTCGGGGTCGCTGGGCGAGGGGCGGGCAAGGGGAGGTCGGGGCAAAAGCTCGGTGGGCGAGGGGGGGGGGGGGTGAATGATTCTGATACGCTAGGGGGGGCGAGGGGAGGGGCGAGAGCGCTGGGAAGGGGCGGGTGAGGTCGCGGGCGAGGGAAGAACGGGGTCGCGAGCGAGGACGAGGTCGTTGGGTGAGAGGCGGGCGAGGGGAGGTCGGGGCAAGCTCGGTGGGCCAATTTTAGATCAGGTTTATAACTAATCTATCTAAAGCTTGATCAACCACCTATATTCTCTTGATCTAACATCATCTGATCAATGTATGGGTATGGTTAATCATTCTCTCTCTATATATATATATCATCGGTGTTTTTCCAACCATTTGAAAAGTCATCCAAGAAGAAACCAGGGAAAGTTAGCCAAGATAATATCGAGGTGGAGGGAATGGGAGAGAGATAAACAGTGAAGGGATGAAGGAACTGAAAGAATAAAGAAATGGAAAGAGAAAATGTGAATAAAGAAGGAGGTATACAATTAAAAGAGTAGATGAATAAACGATCCATGGTATACTCCAATTTAAAAATGAACGATCAGATTTTGCATGAAATTTGACCATTTTGACGTTTGAATGTTTCCATAGGTGAAGAAGATTCAACTATAATATTTGGACCATCATTAACAATGCTGAAAATTACGTAAACATCGGCATATGTCCAGTATTCCCCGAGAGCTTAATTAAACCAATCAGTTCTTCACATTTAATGACGTTTATTAGTTAAATTATAGCATTGCATCAATAGCTGCGTATGGTTTAATGCCAAACCCCAATTTAGAAACCACATTCACAATTACGAACCTCATCATCAATCTTGACCGTCGGATTCTGATCTAACGATCTTTAGTCGTGTACAGCAGGACATCCTCTCTCCGCGGTTACACCGCAAATACAACACCCAATCTTAGATGGGGGATATTCGATCCGAACCCCACATCGTGCCACGTCAGCCCAACATCCACAACCATAAAAACTACCTCCCCTTCCCTCTGGCGCCCTCTTGCCTTTGCCCACAAGCAAGATGAACCGAGCACCTCAATCCGCCCCTGCTCCGGCGTCGACACTCTTCGTCGCGGTCGTGCTAGTGTTCCTCGCCTGCCATCAAGCCGAAGCACAAGAGGCAGAGACACCGGCACCGGCACCGGCACCGGCATTGGAACCCGCACCTGCCCCTGGAACGGAGGAATGGCACGATCTTGTCTACGCCACCGCGACGTCGCTGCCGACCGTCCTCCAGAAGCCCCCGACGGTAGCCATCTCCTCGACCAAGACCAGTATCCCCGTGTTCAAGATGCGTGCGCAGCCGGGGTACAAAATCCTCGAGAAAGATCTCTATATGCTGTCTGAAGAACAGAACAAGTGAGATCTTCCCTGAGGCGCTCAACACAGCAATCTTGTTTGTACAGTGCCGTCCAAGTGCGCTTTGATATCTATCGTCCAACGATTATGAGATAGTTATATATAATTTGATATTAATGTGTACTTTTCTAGTTGATCTGACCGATCACTGTTGTACTTAATACCATTGTATCTGATGTCTTTTTCTTCTTGTACTTGAGTAAAAAATTTTGATTGAACATATGGTTTTATTTTTCCAATACTAATAAAGTTAAATATGACCCGGAAAATTGAAAAGACGCATCTTACCAATCGAATTAAATTTTAGCCATTAATGACGTGATCAGATGAGAAAGAAGAAGAGTAGCGATCAATCCTTAAATTATTTACACTATTCTTTACGACGCAAGCCCGTGTGTTAGAAGCGTAAAAGCTTCGTGTAATTCTGATGAAATCTATCAAAATTAGGCCACTTTTACGCCCCATTTGCCATCGAATATATCAAAAAAAGCTCCATTATGATATTTTGTCATGGCCCCAAAAAAAGAGAACATGATCTTATGTTTTTGTCTCAAATATTGATCTATGTAAGTCTCATCGACCCTTATAATATGTCAATGTTAAACACAAGTTAAAATCCAGACACTTATTTATAGAATTTAAAAATGAGATGGAGAAATGACTTTTTTTTAACGTTTTCCCAAATCTTTTTATAATTATTGTCACGTGAACCTGCAAAACGGATCTTTTACAACTTTTGATTAAAGTTGGGCGGATATTTTGTTGGATTTTTTAAAGGATTTTGCATTAGGACCTAAAAGTATTGCTCAATTACTTAAGCCTTATTTTTTTGTAATTATATTACGATTTCTATAAATTACACCACGAACACTCAATCTTACTAACTTTTATACCAACCCTTGGACAGGAGTATATATGTTAAATAGAGAAAAATTGTGGAGATGACCGTATAATTAGAAATTGTAGAGATTGTTGTGTAATTGGTCATGATTTTAGGGGTCATGAGGTAAAATTTCCTTTATTTTTATCTCTTTAGGGGTGGCCCCACCCTCAAGTAGGCATTTCCACTATCAGAGGAAAGTTCTCTGAGACCATTTGTAATATTGCAGGCTTAAATCCACGTACTGTTATCGAGGAAAACTGGTATTGATAATTTGTTAGGTTCCGTTCCCAATTGGTCCCGTTGACAATCATCCAAAATAATTAAACTCAAGTTGTTAAGTGATAATCCCCGCAACTTATAGCCCACACTTCATGAGTTTCCAACGTGGGACTATTTTGAGGCTTGTAATGTTACAACCACTACTGCGAATAAGCGCTTAGTGCATCGGCGCCAATTGTGAATGGCCATGTCTATTGATTGGAGGACAACCATGTAAAGTGTAGAAATACACAAGGGGCGCTTGGGCAACACAAGCTAAGAATCCCTAAATAAAGAGCGTTATTGTGCTTTGTACTTTGTTTTGTTGCGTGCCTGTATGTGCTGCTCTTGTTCGTGCTCTGTTTAAGCAGTGTGCTAGAGTTTGGTGCATTTACCGAGTGCGTACAATGATCTAGTGAATGCGAGAAGATCCTCTGCTGCAACCCCTGCTCAGTCCCTGCTGCAGCATACTCTGCAGTAGGGGCTGGAGCTGCTCGATATTAATTGAGCGGTTCGCAGGAATTTACACTTTTTGTGAGGCCCTACCGTGAAAATTCATGCGAACTGTTCGATCAAGATCGAGCGGTTTCAGCCCCTACCGTAAAGTCTGCTGCAACAGGGACTACAACAGACGATTGGCTCCCTCTAGTGAAATGTGTAAGTGCACAAGTACTGCCCTAGTACTCATTGCTAAGGGAAGACAAGTGCCTAGCGTTGGACATTAGGACCGCACAGAAAAAGAGCTTTTATACCTCCACAAGATCCAACCCTGTGAAAAGTGATATCATAGCTTGCGATATACCATGTTGTTGGTATGGTATTAGAGCTAGTATGCACCTTCACTTCATCAATGCAAAGTTGTATTAAAGCTTATGAAATGCTATTGGGAAGCAAGATCAAGCGTTTGCTGCTGCGGATAGAACGGTTGCTGGTTTTAGAAATGGTGGTGCCTACGTGTAGCACTACCAACACTCGGTTAGAGGAATGCTTTGTTGTTTATGAATGGATCCTCAAGAGTAGGAATGGACATTACAGTGCAACAGCGCTTGCAAATCCTAGTGGAGAAAATGGAGGAACTCACCGCAACCACAGATGACCTATTCAATGAGTCAATTATATTGCCCATGGTGAGATCATTATAAAAATGATAAATCCTCGAGTCAAAACCCATAGGGCATGTTTGGTTGCTGGGTTGGACTGGGTTGGTTGGGTTGGGGTACCCCTGTGAATAGTAAACTATGAGTAGAATTGAGAGGGTTGGAAGGAGGGGTATGCCGGTGTACCCCAACCCAACCCAGTTCAACCTAGCAACCAAACATGCCCATACGTATTCATTCCTTCTGGTTTTGACACCTTCGGATTTTTGGTTACTGAAGCAGTACAACTTCTCAAAAGGGTCCAAAGAATTATGCACAGCAATGTCATGGTTCCCAGATCTATTGATGTTGTATTTCGAAGAATTGGATTTGCCATTCAAAAGGGATTGGCGGCGCAACTTGTTGCCCATCTCCCATCAATCTCTCTGTAATAGTTTTTGTGTTTCTAGCTGAAGGTTTGAACACTTCCCCTGCAGAAAAATGTGATTCTTGTTTCCATGGTCTTTAAAGGTGATGCGAAGATATAGGGGAGAACTCTGATGGAGTACACTGGCCATCATGCCATCTGCACCTGGGAAGAGCTAGTGAAAGAACAGAAGAATCTCTTCTTACCCATAAGAATTGCATGGGTTGCTCAAAGACACTTTTTGGCATAACTATTATAATATGGGGATCTTGCAAGATTTTGTGAAGCAATTTTCGGTGATGATGCTAGACATCAAAGGTATGGCTCAAGACAATGAGATTTCAATTTTATGGCAGGACTGCAACCTTGGTCACATAAGTAGCTTCGGAGCCCGGAGTGGTGTTGCAGATCTCCCCATTGTAATGGTTATAGCATACACGTTTGGATTGTCTGCTGTGGTGCTGTGGTGCGGAAGAGAATCCTCTGTTGTAGAGAAGTTTGCAGCAGAGGTGTTGTAATCTTCTTTGATTTTTTTGTGATTTAAATTTCAAAATCCAATCTTATAGATTGAATCTTAGATTGATGCTCTATATATCCTTCAATTTTCGTTCAATTCTAAGATTATTTGCTATTTTTCTTAATGGTTGAAGATTCATGTCTTTTTTAAATGGAGTTTAAGTTGCTTAGATCTTGACCGAATGTTTGACCATTAAGATAAAATAGCAAATAATCTCAGAATTAAGTGAAATTTGGAAGATATGTAGAATATTAATCTAGGATTAAATCTATAATGTTGGATTTTGAAATCTAAATCACAAAAAACAATTAAAGGGGATTACAACACTTCTACTGCAATCTCCTCTACAGCAGAGGATCCTCCGCCCTGTAGTGCACCACAGTACTACAACAGAGAATCCGTGACCTATAGCATACACCCTTATGGATTATCGTAAAAGTAGCCTTTATCGGAGCGCAAGGATGGCGACATCGGCAAGAGTAAATCCTTTGCTAAAGGCAAGGATCAACATTTCACGACTACCGGCTTGACAGTATGATGATGCAAAGGATGGGGTGAAGCCATCTAAGAAGCTAAATGCCAAGAAGCAGTGTGGTCTCTTCATCAGTGAAGGACCTCAGCGGGCATAGTATTGCCCAAAGAAAGAGAAGATGAGCGCCTTGACCACAACAACAAGTGATATATTGCAAGTCATCCAAGAACCAACGGCATGCTTGCTGATATACCTACATATACCTACATATACCTACACTTGGATTCGATCGCCCCACAGGTACTCTTTCGCCGATGCTTACAACATCTTCCGGTCGTGTAGCCCAACTCTTTCCTGGGCTCCTGTTGTCTGGGAGCGCTGCTCCCCGCCTCGCTTCTCATTCCTTCTCTATCGAGCTATTCGTGAAAGGCTGCCTACTATTGATAGAATTGCTCCATTCACTGCGATTGCCACCTCTGCTTGCTATCTCTGCAGCTCGGAATCTGAATCCCACGCTCATCTGTGGTTCAGCTGCTCCTTTTTCACATGTGGTTTGGCATAGCTCCTGTCTCGCTCTTGAACTTCCTGACCCACCGGAGCTTTCCTTGATGAACTCTGTTGCTTGGATTGCCTCCATCTCGACACCGTCTACCCGCACTTCATTGTCCATTCTTATCGCGCTGGTGGTACGGTCAATTTGGATGGAATGTAATCGGAGATGGGCTCTTTCTGGATCTCATTCTTCGGCAAGACTAATCGCCAACATCACCCGTGATTTCCTGATGATACTTAGAAATTGATGGCACCTGGGATTTTGATCTGCTCGGGTACTTCTTTTATGGGATTCATGTAATCAACTCGCCACTGAGTGGCTAATTTTTGTACAAGTTTTTCGTTTGTGAAGTTTCATTACAATTACCTTTTACGTATAAAAAAAAGGAGAAGAAATAGGTACCCGATGCCACTGACTTGGTTATACATTGATGTTAGACGTGGGTTGGAGCTTCAGGCTATGGTAGGTACCGGCCAACCCATAACTTCATAGACGTAAAGAAGTGGCGTTCATCAGGAGTATCATTGTCCTCATGTGTACCTCTCGTGTCAAAGTAGCAAACTCTATGCAACTTATGATGGAAGGAAACATTGAAGCAAACCTCCAGCTTGGTGATTGGACATGATGGGTACCCCTTCATCCTGGTATAGCTTAGTGATTTCCATGCCTTCCTCAGCATGGAAATCATGGAGAGAGCGATCCACGGAAGTTGTCTACACCTATCTGTGGGCAACGATGACCATGATACGATAAGATTGTGTCTTATCCGTGCGATTACGACAGGAAGTGATGTGACAAATCGGATGCACCGAGGTGAGGAGACATACCTTGCATTGGTACGTGAAGATGAAGACTCCAAGGGGAATGACCTTGGTGTCCAGGTGGCGGATCGTTTGCTGTAACATGTAGTGCAACAAATTATGCTCTAACTGTTCGACCTGTTCGATCTTGATCGAGCGGCTCGAACGGTTACTGTAAACACAGCATCAATGTGGATGATCCTTTTTATGGAGTACGACGAAGATATATGGAAACTCATTGGTGAGTTCAAGGGCATCATGCCTAATGAACTAGGGACATTCCCCTTCATAGGGATGCGGACTAGACCTCGAGTTGGTGGAAGAGGATCCTCTGCTTTAATGGAGTTTACGGGAGAGGTGCTTTAATGTTCTTTTTCTTGTTTGCGATTTCGATTTTCAAAATCCAACTTTATGCATTATATTTTTCGACTAATTCTATATATATCCTCGAAATTTCGTTTAAATATGAGGGTATTTGTTATTTTATTTTAACGTTCAAAGGTTTGGTCAAAATGTTTGCAGCTTAAATTTCATTTAAAAAGAATCAAACTTTTGATCATTAAGATAAAGTAGCAAATGCTCTCAGATTTGAGTGAATTTTGAAGGATATGCGAAGCATTAGTGGAAGATATAATCCATATGGTTGGATTTAGAAAATCGAAATCGCAAACAAAAAGAGAGAGAATTACAACACTTCTGTTGTAAACCCCAAAGTTGGTGCTGGATGCACTACTGATGATCCTCACTTCCACAATATGTCACTAACACATTTAGAGGAACTACTTACGGAATCGAATGAACCTGTCGACGCATGCTTGGTGCGTCCCATCAAGGCAACATATGGAGCTCACATTATGTTCCGAAAAAAGAATGATGGTTCCCTTCGGATATGTGTTTACTACATTTTGTAGAACAAATTCATTGTAAAGAATACATATTTCTCCACCACTAGCGCTAACATTTTTGTAAATGACCTTCTCTATCATATATTATTTGTAATTATCGCCTAATCTTGTAAACTTGCTAACTCTTACACAACATACCGTTAACTCCTATCCATTTGATTATTAAAACTAGACGGAATATCAAAAATACTAACTATTAAATTTCGATCTGATCCAATAATCCAAATTAGATAAATGAATACTCTATCTTGTAGTACTCTTTGAGACCTTTCCGACGAATCTAAGAACATCGAAAACAAACACTTCCCTATGAAAGTTACGCGTGAAATATAAAAATTTACGAATTTTGAGCTCAAAACCAACAAGCCCATATAAGACCAAGGAGGTCCAAACACAACTCATAAATCGATTGACCCTTAGTCAGAGCCCCGCTTCTATCGTCACCATCATCCGCTCAATGCGAATATGACGACGAGGTTCACTCATATCTCGCGTGTGTTTTACGTGAGGCAATACTAAAACACTGTTTTTGAGATGGAGGAGGAATACAGGGGAGTGATAAATCCCAATTTTATCATCTTTATTTATATTTATTATCCATCTAGCTTAAATATTTCATTAATAATAATAATTAAATTAATTTAACAATTAACCTTATGTAAATAATTAACACTAATTATATTTACATAAATAATTGTATTATGGTGCATTTATTTTATATATTTCTTTAATATTAAAAATTCAATAGATTAGTAATGTATATATCTATTCTAACACTATTCATAAATAAAAATACAAAAAACAAAAAGAAAATAACGTAACTAATTTTAATATTTAAAAAATACTTACAAATACATATGCAAATGATATATTTTGATTTTGAGTTCTACCTGATTGATCGAGGCTTGTCTACATTTTTGTTGGATAACATTTCTCTCTTGAGTAAGCAAATATCAAGTCACCGAATATGATGGTTGCTTGAACAAGACACTATATGAAATATCCAAATAACATTCAAGCTCTCAAATTGGTGGTAGCAATATCAAAATGAGACTCCCCCTTCCGACCAAATCTCTCCCTTTTCATCAATTTTTATTTGATCCCTCTAAATTTTACTCACTCATTCATCTTTAATCGCCCAGTGAAAGTACTACCTATGTAATCCAACTTTATGGTGTTGGGTATCTCTAAAATTGTCCAGCCCCAACTTGGGGGCAACAGCTGTTTACCTCTTTGGGAGGGGCATACTTGATATTTCTCCATCAAGTTGGCCCCAATCGGCTCCCATCCTTTTTCCCCATTCCAGGGAATCACGAAGGCACTATTCGGCCACTGCTTTCAGCCGATTCCAGCCCTACTCGTCCTCTCCATTCCAGCGGCCAGTAGCGGGGTTTTTGGAACCCATCCTCTCCGTCTTCCACCACGCGAGCGGGAGAGCGCGAGAGAGAGACCGTGCTCGAGGGCAGCGCAGCTCGAGCTTTGGGACAGCGGCTAGGGCTTGGAGTTGGGCGTGGGAGCACCGTTTGGGCGAGCTCGAGAGGAGCAGCAGTGGTGAGGTCGTTGCGGACGACCTCAAGGGCCGAGCGCCGAGTTTGGGTCTCCATCCGGGAGCCCACAAGGGGAGTTACTTTGTCCTCCTTGTTTTAGAGCATAATATTGGTATAGTTAGATACCTAGGGATAGTTTGTTCCTTATTGAAGAACTATCCGTTGTGTGTGCTTGTACCTCGGTTTTGTGGGCAACAAAACCGGGAAGAACTTTGATACTCTTGACCGTAGTGATTGGTTGTCGGTCTTGCCCCGTGGTTTTTCCCTTGCTCACATTGAGCAAGGGTTTCCACGTAAAAATCTTTGTCTCGTGTGGTGCTTGTTGTGCTTGCTTGTGATTGTGCTTGTCATTGTTGCTATTTGAGTTCCCGTGTGGGGAACATATCTTGTGTGTGCCATCTTTGCTGCAGGACAGTTTCAAGGGGGATATTATCCTGGTTGATTGATTGTTTCCGCATTTCCTCGTATATCCCCAACAAGTGGTATCAGAGCTCAGGTTTGAGCAATGGGCAAAGATGATGAGGACACAATGATCAAGCTCACAAGTAGCAACTGGCAGATTTGGAAGGCCAAGATGGAAGCTATCTTGTATTGCAAGGACCTCCACGATCCCGTGGAGGGGGAGAGCGCCAAGCCGGAGAACATGTCCGCAGGAGAGTGGACAAAGTTAAACCGAAAGGCCATTGGTACCATTCGGAAGTGGCTTGACATGTCGGTGTTCCATCACGTGGCCGAGGAGACGAATGCCAAGGAGCTATGGGACAAGTTGTCCGAGCTCTATGACCAGAAGACCGCTACAACAAGGCTTTCTTGATTAGAAAGCTTGTGAATTTGAAGTACAAGGATGGGACCAAGGTGGCGGAGCACTTGAATGACTTCCAAAGCATTATCAACCAGTTGACATCCATGGGTTTGACACTTGATGACGAGTTACAGTCACTTCTTCTTTTGGGCTCATTGCCAGACAGTTGGGAGACCTTAGTTGTCACTGTGAGCAACTCTGCTAAGGATAGCAAGTTGACCATGGCTATGGTCAAGGGTAGTCTCCTCAATGAGGAGATTAGACGTCGCTCTTCGGGAGAGGCATCCTCCTCTTCACACGTGTACGCAGTTGAGAGGAGAGCAAGGTTCAGTAGTAGAGGAGCGTCACAGGAGAGGCAGAAATCCAGAGACAAGTCCAAGGGTAGAGGAAAGTGTCACCATTGCCTGAAGCCCGGTCACTGGAAGAGAGATTGCAGGGTTTGGAAGAGAGAACAAGCTGAAGCCAAGAAAGATCAGAAAAAGGAAGATGGAAATGTAGCTGCAGTTGTGGCAGATGAAAGTGCAGATGAGGTGATTCTCACCATCCAGGACCAGTGCTTGCACGCAGGGAGCGATTTGGAGTGGGTTGTTGACACAGCCGCTTCATATCATGTGACTCCACACAGGGAGTTCTTCACCACCTACACTAGGGGTGATTATGGGAGAGTTTTGATGGGTAACGAAAGTTACTCTAAGATCATTGGCATAGGCACCATCTTGATCCAGACGGATGTTGGGTGCTCAATGACACTCCAGAATGTGAGGCATGTTCCTGATGTGCGGCTTAGCCTTATATCTGGCTCACAGCTAGATAGTGAAGGCTACCATCTGAAGTTTGGCGACAGCAGATGCAAGATTAGCAAGGGTTCTCTCATCATGGCCAGGGGCAGTTTGTGTCACACACTCTATATGACTAGAGTGAAGGTCATGGATGGCAGTTTGCATGCTAGTGAAGCAGATAATTCAGATTTGTGGCACCGTCGGCTTGGCCACATGAGCCAGAAGGGTTTGCAGCTTCTGAGCAAGAAGAAATTGATCCCCTACCACAATGACATCACTTTGTCTCCTTGTGATGCATGTGAGGTTGGGAAGAGCAGAAATGCGCCATACAGAGCCAGATCCAAGGTGAAGGGAGACCTTCTACAGTTGGTCCATTCTAACGTTTGTGGTCCTATGGACACGGCCTCTTTGGGAGGCAACAGGTATTTTGTCACCTTCATTGATGATGCATCTAGGAAGGTGTGGGTGTACATTTTGAGATCGAAGGATCATGTGTTTGATTGCTTCAAAAAGTTTCATGCCATGGTTGAGCGCGAGACAGGAAAATTGTTGAAGTGTCTACGCACGGACAATGGGGGAGAGTACACCTCCCATACCTTTCAGGGCTATTGTGCAGAGCACGGCATCAGGCATGAGAGGACAGAGCCAGGTACACCCCAACACAATGGTCTAGCTGAGAGGATGAACAGGACCATTGTTGAGAGAGTCCGCTGTATGCTGAAGACAACGAAATTGCCCAAGACTTTTTGGGCTGAGGCGGTTCGCACCGCATGTTACTTGGTGAACCGATCTCCATCAGTTCCTTTGGGCTTTCAGATTCCAGAGCGTGTTTGGACAGGGAAAGACCCCTCATATGCTCATTTGAGGGTGTTTGGATGCAAGGCGTATGCATTGGTACCCAAGGAGCAGCGGAAGAAGTTGGATGACAAGGCGGTGCCTTGTATTTTTCTTGGCTATGGAGATCAGGAGTTTGGATACTGTCTTTGGGATCCAAGAAAGAAGACAGTCACCAGACACAGGGATGTGATTTTTTATGAGAATCAGACATTGGCTGAGGACACCACTGAGAGTGGTGATGGAGATGAGATCTCCATGGATGATGACAGTGATGAGGACACAGAGCCCTCTCCAGTACATGGTACAGGTGGAGAGGATGGGCAGCTAGAGCAGCACGAGCCAGATGCAGACCCCGTTGATGCAGGTCCAGGGGACCTAGGTAGGGGGAGCAGCCTCATCCACTTGCAGATGCAGCAGAGCCTCAGGTCAGGAGATCTGAGAGGACACGCCAGCCATCATCCCGTTACCCCACTTCCAGGTATGTGATGCTCACAGATGCTGGTGAGCCATACACCTTTGAGGAGGCACAAGTGCACGAGGACAAGGGTCATTGGCAGAATGCAATGAATGAAGAGATGCTATCTCTCAAGAAGAATCATACTTATGACCTTGTTGAGCTTCCTAGAGGGAAGAGAGCCTTGAAGAACAAGTGGGTGTACAAGCTGAAGTCAGATGACAGTGGCAGACAGGTAAAGCACAAGGCCAGATTGGTAGTGAAAGGATTCAGCCAGAAGGAAGGAGTGGACTATAATGAGATCTTCTCCCCAATGGTGAAGATGAATTCAGTGAGAGTGGTGCTAGGACTTGTTGCTAGCATGGACCTTGAGCTAGAGCAGATGGATGTGAAGACGACGTTTCTTCACGGTGATTTGAAAGAAGAGATCTACATGGAGCAGCCACAGGGTTTTCAAGAGAGAGGGAAATAGCATATGGTATGCAGGTTGAGGAAGAGTCTCTATGGCTTGAAGCAAGCCCCGAGACAATGGTACTTGAAGTTTGATGCTTTCATGGGAAAGCAAGGCTTCAAGAGGACTACAGCCGACCCATGCGTATATGTTCGTCGTCTTCCCAATGACAAGTTCGTCATTCTTTTGATATATGTGGATGACATGTTGATTGTAGGTCATGATTCCAACTTGATTGCAAAGCTCAAGAGACAACTCTCCAAGGAGTTTGAGATGAAAGATCTGGGCAAGGCAAGTCACATCTCAGGGATGCAGATTACAAGGGACAGGAAGAAGCACATGTTGTGGTTATCACAGGAGAGCTATGTTGAACGTGTGTTGGAGCGGTTCAACATGAAGAATGCCAAGCCTGTCAGTACGCCCTTAGCTTCTCATTTCAAGCTAAACAAAGAGTCATGTCCTTCTACTTCTGAGGAGAAAGCAGAGATGGCCAAGATCCCATACCAGTCAGCAGTTGGGAGCCTCATGTACGCCATGGTTTGCACTAGACCTGACATAGCCCATGCAGTGGGCGTGGTGAGCAGGTTCATGTCCAATCCGGGGAAGGACCATTGGGAGGCAGTGGAGTGGATCTTGAGATACTTGAGAGGGACCTCAAGTATGTGTCTTGTTTTTGGGAGGTCAGATCCCAAACTTTGTGGTTACACTGATGCAGATATGGCAGGAGATATAGACCAGAGAAAGTCCACCTCAGGCTACATTTTCACTTTTGCAGGGGGAGCCATATCATGGCAATCCAAACTACAGAAATGTGTTGCTCTCTCAACTACCGAGGCAGAATACATTGCAGCAGCAGAGGCTGGGAAAGAAGTGTTGTGGCTACAACGCTTCCTTGGTGAGTTTGGATTGGTTGGCAGTGAGCCGGTTGTGTTTTGTGATAGCCAGAGCGCTATAGATTTGAGTAAGAGTACAATGCACCATGCTCGCACAAAGCACATTGATGTGAGATACCATTGGCTGAGGGATGCAATTGAACAGAAGCAGCTCGTATTGAAGAAGATTCACACAGATGAGAACCCCTCAGATATGTTGACCAAGGCAGTCACTCGTGACAAGCTTCAGCTCTGTAGAGAGCTGAGCGGTGTCACCTCTTGTTGATCTCCATCACAGGACAACACCTCCCTGTTGGGGCTGGAGGGGGAGGTTGTTGGGTATCTCTAAAATTGTCCAGCCCCAACTTGGGGGCAGCAGCTGTTTACCTCTTTGGGAGGGGCATACTTGATATTTCTCCATCAAGTTGGCCCCAATCGGCTCCCATCCTTTTTCCCCATTCCAGGGAATCACGAAGGTACTATTCGGCCACTGCTTTCAGCCAATTCCAGCCCTACTCGTCCTCTCCATTCCAGCGGCCAGCAACGGGGTTTTTGGAACCCATCCTCTCCGTCTTCCACCACGCGAGCGGGAGAGCGCGAGAGAGAGACCGTGCTCGAGGGCAGCGCAGCTCGAGCTTTGGGACAGCGGCTAGGGCTTGGAGTTGGGCGTGGGAGCACCGTTTGGGCGAGCTCGAGAGGAGCAGCAGTGGTGAGGTCGTTGCGGACGACCTCAAGGGCCGAGCGCCGAGTTTGGGTCTCCATCCGGGAGCCCACAAGGGGAGTTACTTTGTCCTCCTTGTTTTAGAGCATAATATTGGTATAGTTAGATACCTAGGGATAGTTTGTTCCTTGTTGAAGAACTATCCGTTGTGTGTGCTTGTACCTCGATTTTGTGGGCAACAAAACCGGGAAGAACTTTGATACTCTTGACCGTAGTGATTGGTTGCCGGTCTTGCCCCGTGGTTTTTCCCTTGCTCACATTGAGTAAGGGTTTCCACGTAAAAATCTTTGTCTCGTGTGGTGCTTGTTGTGCTTGCTTGTGATTGTGCTTGTCATTGTTGCTATTTGAGTTCCCGTGTGGGGAACATATCTTGTGTGTGCCATCTTTGCTGCAGGACAGTTTCAAGGGGGATATTATCCTGGTTGATTGATTGTTTTCGCATTTCCTCGTATATCCCCAACATATGGATGTATTAAATATCCATACTTTATAACTAGATTGAAAAGTAAAAAAACAATCTTTGAACTAGTAACTTTATTTGAAGATCTGCCCTTACAAATATACTCAAATATATACAAAATGAAGGTGTATTAAAATGTAAAAAGACCGAGTGTTTCTATTACTATAATACAAATTGTAATAGAAATCATACTTAAATAAATGATATTTTTAAGATCAAACCAACTATTTTTTTTAAAAAAATAATATACTGAGATGTATTTTATAAGATGCAGAGATAATTATGAAACTTATTTGAAATATTAATTCATCCATTATATAATTGGTTTTTTGCACCATGGCCTTTTAAAATCTCGTTGAATTACACCATAGTCATGTAATTACATCACATCCCTTGTAATTTGCATCATGTCCACTTTAATCTTAAAAACTTTTTATATCTATTTTTGAACATCATACAATATATTAAGGGACGTGGAGATGGCACTGTTCACGATCTTGTAGCATTATTTTTGTACATATTGAATATTGTTTATATATATATTCGATTATATATTATGTACGATTACCCTCACATGAGTGGTTGGCATGGATGAAAATGAATACGGATATGTCCGAATATCCGTTTATCGTATTCGAAAAATTATTGGATATGAATATCGGTATCCGAAATATTAATCAAATATAGATATCCGTATCCGAATATTAATCGAATACGAATCGAATATGGATATGGGTTCTAAAGATTTTCCTAATACGGATACATATATGGTAATGGCTTGAATATCTGGAATCGGATCCAGATATCCGAGTACAACATTTAATATTATTTTATATATTAGTTAGTGTAATATAAGACACAACTTATGTTATTATATTAGTATTATATATTATATAATACAATATATTAATGATATTAATATACTTTCGTTTGTTTGTGAATGGGTACGAACAAAAGTTACGAAACTCTATCCCTTTTTTTTTGCTCGGATAAAGAAACATGTCATCTCGACGCTCCCTTTTATTGTGATGCAACTTATTTATATTTCAATGCTATTTTTTAAAATCATTATGAACTTTGATAAAAAAAATCAATTCATATTCGTTTGTTGTTTTTATTCGATCCGTATTCGGAGATTATGTTTATTGAATCCATATTTATATTCACTCTTTACTCGATTCATATTTTGATTGGCTCTTTAGTTGATCCGTATTCGGGTTCTCTTTTTATTTGACACATATTCGGATTCAATAAATATCCTATTCAAATTCATATCCGTATTTTTAAGGATATGGTTTCCTTAATGCATATTCGAATCATATCCGTATCTGACCCGTTTTCATCCCCAATGGTTGGCTGATATTTTGTATGTTTTATTTCAATATAAACATGATGTTCTTATCATCTGCTACGGTGGAAATTTTCTGGAGATGCCATATCATGTGCTTCCTCTAACACGTGCTACGTACCTTTTTTAATACTGACACGTTAGGAATAGATTGCAGTGGATCAAAAAACGAGGGTTACTTGGTCTTTTCGTCCTCTCTTTTAAAATCTTAAAACCTAAACTTCCATTTGATTTTTCGTCGGAGATGACCCATCGCTTCTCTTCACCACCACCAGTGACGACATTACTTGGAGCACCCTACGAGAATCATAGGATTGTGGCCGATCAGAGAGCTCGGACTGACAACTCATATAAGGTCCTTTATCGCCGATGTACATCTTGACAACTCCTCTAAGGTCCTCTATCGTCGATGTACATCTTTGTTTGTTCGATTTGTTCGAGATTCTTCTTTATGGTGAATTCCTAAATCTTAAACTTCCTCTGTCTGGTACTCCGCCAACGTGGATCGGCCCAAAGCCCCTCTTTGTCTCCACCCGAGACGGGTTTAGTCGATTCCAACTGCGAGAATCATAAGATTGCTGGCGATAGAGGACACTGGGATGACAACTCCTCCAAGGATTGGTCTACAATGTCACTGATATGTTTGTTTGGTTTTTGGTAAGGAGATTCATCGAGCAACCACGCAAGAGGCCATCTGAAATCACTATTGAGACCACCCCACCAAAACACTTCGATTTTGGATAGATTATATATTTTTCCTCTTTCGGTATGGTTTAGCAGCACATCCGAGGGTCGGCACATCATCGATATCTTTCTCATTTCATGTATTCGTCTTCGATTTTGGAAAGATTTCAGGTTTACCTTCTTTGGGTAGGTCGTGGTGTTTCGATGTGAGTGAGATATGTGACTTGGTCAGCGAATGTCGAGCGCCAACTCATGCTCGCAATCTTATGTAACATATGATTAATATGTTGTTGTTTTGAGAAAAATAAGTGAGCAATCATAATCTCTTATCAACATCTCCATATAATATATACAACATTTTTTGACAACTACTTCCTAACAAATACATATGAGCTTGATTATCATGTTTTGATTTTTTATTATTAAAAGAATGTGTAAATATTTTATAGACGAGGACATACTTTGCCCAACTTTAGCTGGATTAGCATGCTTTGATATCTTTTGTTATTAAAAGAACATGTATAAATATTTTACAAACATGAACATATTTTGCCCAGCTTTATATGTCTTATGCATTGTAAAACCAACCCAACTTTTCATGTAAAACTCCTGTATTTAGTCATCAATGTTATTGTATTGTCGCCGCAAGAAAGCATTTATAATTGCAAGGTGTGGGACACACTCACTATAAAATGATGTTTCTTCCTACGTAATCTATTGTAATACAAGATATTTGTAACAACTTCTAAAGTGTTTTGGATTTATTTGTAATACAACATGTTTGTCAATCTCTTTTAACTGTTTAAGATTTATTTTCCGCACTTTTTTTCAGGCTACCTTCAAATGTTGCATCATTCTTTAAATCAAGCATGGAGATAAAATCAACTCATTTCCATTCATCATCGTATTAAACCCAGAAAAAAAGTTCCCGGTACAATGCACGGGTTTTCCACTAGTTGACATATATTTAAGCATCCATCCACAAATGTTGTATCGTCAAATTTTGTTGAATATTGAGAGGAGATTGTCGAAGAGAACAACACTTGAAATATCTTACCACGAGCTTGAATCATATTTCGATATTCTATTTTTAATTATTATATATATATATAACTATGTACTATGAATAATTAGAATCTTACTTTGAAGATAAAAAAAATAAAGAATAGAATAAATTAAAGAGAGAAAGAAAACGAGGAAATAACCAATTGGGAACTTAAATACTATTTGAATACCTAAGAATCAGAACGTCTAAATAAAGCCACATTGCAATATACGTATGATATTTGTATAAAAAACTTTGAAGATAAAAATATGTATAAAGTGTACGTTGCAAGGTAATCGTTGCTGATTCACACGGGAAATCCACATGCTCCATGTTACTCGGATCATAGCGTAAACTAATCGGAAGGGGATCTTCTCTCTTGTAATGAGGTCTATAGCAGAGGTGGTGTAGTACCTTTTTTTTCGATTTTCATTTTCAAATCTAACCTTATGGACTATATCTTCGACTAAAACTCCACATATCTTTCAAATTTTGCTCAAATCCGAATGTATTTGCTATTTTATCTTAATGATCAAAAAATCGATTCTTTTTTAAATGATTTAAGTTGCAAAATGCTGATCGGACATTTAATCATTAAAATAAAATAACAAATACCTTCAGTTTTGAGTGAAATTTAAAGAATATGTGGAGCATTAATCGAAGATATAACCCATAAGATTAGATTTTGAAAATCGAAATTGAAAAAAAAGGCATTACAACACCTCTGTTGTAAAAATAAAAATACCGTGACGCGAAAGAAATGGAACATATAAAGAAAACAATGAAGTAGCAGGAAGTTTGGATCTATTTGGAAAATTGAGTAACAAATAATTTCCATTTTTAAAATAATTTCATATTCATCAATACTTTTTTATAGGGATTTTATCACTTGTGCCCCTCCGAGATCTCGCAATATCAGTTATACCCCTATCTTTTTGGTAATATCAGTTGTGCCCCTCACTTCTTTCTCCGTCATCAGTTGTGCCCTTCCGTCAGATTGACCGTTAATGGATTGACTTAACCATGATTTTTTTCAAACCTTGGTGCAGTCAAGAGGGGTATTATTGTCCATACTCCTCTTCTTCCTCCTCCACCTTCGTCCGGATGAAGGAATCCGACAGCGCCGACGCCTATGGCAGCACACAGGGAGTTGCAGGGGCGGAGGGGGCAGTGCAGGAGGCGTGCGGTTGTGCGTGGGCGGAGGGGGCTGTGCGGGGGGAAGGGGAGGTGCAGGGGGCCGGAGGGGGGATACGCAGGGGGCGGAGGGAGGCTGTGCGGGGGGGGGGGGGGGGGGGGGGGGGGTTGTGCGGGGGATGCAGTGGCGGAGGGGTGGAGGATGCTTGTGCGGAGGAGTGCGGGGGGAAGGGGAGGTGCAGGGGGCGGAGGGAGGCTGTGCGGGGGGGGGGGGGGGGTGCGGAGGGGTCACGGGCTGGGGGTTGCGCGGGGGTCGGGGGGGGGGGGGGGGCTGGGCAGGGAGCTCAGGGCTGGGCAGGGCAGGGGCGTTGTGCGGGATCTCGGGGCTGGGCGGGGGGGGGGGGGGGGGGGGGGGGGGGGGGCTGTGCGGAGGGGTCGCGGGCTGGGGGTTGCGGGGGGAAGGGGAGCTGCAGGGGGTTGCGTGGGGTCGGAGGGGGGCTGTGCAGGGGGGTGCAGGGGTGGAGGGGCGCTGTGCGGGGAGCTCGGGGCTGGGTGGGGCAGGGGCAGTGGTCGCAGCTGGGAAGAGGTGCGGGGAGCTCGTGGCGGAGCTGGGAGAAGGTGCGGGCTGGGGAGGAGTTTCGGGCGGAGAGGGAGGAGGAGGAGGTTGGAGGAGAAGGAAGAGGATGGGGGAAGAGGAGGAAGAAGAATAGGATGAGGAAGATGATATAAAATGACTATATAACCCTTTTTTTAAAATTAATACCGCTTATGTCTTCAAAGTTAACGTCCGTTTGCACTGTGGATGGACGGTCACTAACCCAAGGGGCACAAGTGATAAAATAGCAAGAAGTGGGGGGCACAACTGATATTACCAAAAAGATAGGAGCATAACTGATATTGCGAGATCTCGGAGGGGCATAAGTGATAAATCCCTTTTTTATATTTTTAAATACAAACGATTCCTTTGCAACAAAAAGGAGAATTTCATGTCCATTACCTTCACTTTGCAAAACCCCACCTTTTCTCTCTTAAAAGGAGATGCAGCGCCTCTTCCGCCGCGTGATCTCGCCCTCGCTCTTCCCCTCCGCTGGCGCCGCCCGGTTCTCAACGAAGCCCCAGTGGGCGTCCATCCTGGAGTGGGGAGAGGAGCGGCGCGCGGAGGCGCAGCGGCCGGGCGCCTCGAAGCCCCACGTGGTGCACATCCACCCCACGAAGAACAACACCTTCGTCACAGTCACCGACGCCGACGGCAAGCAGAAACTCTCCGCCTCCATCGGCACCCTCCACCTCGGGAAGGGCTCCAGAATCCCCCGCTTCTTCGTCGAGCCTGTTGCCGAGCACGCCGCACAAGAGGCCGTCAAGATGGGTGTCCGTTCCGCCGTCGTCAGGGTTAGGGGCTCCGTCTACTTTAAGAAGAAGAAGGACGCCATTCTCAGCTTCCGCAAGGGCGTCCGTTCTGCCGGCAGGGACCTCTGCCAGATAGTTGCCGTCCAGGACGTTACGCGCCTCGCGCACAACGGCTGCCGCCTCCGAAAGCGCCGCAGGATCTGAATTTCCAATGCCGGTGCGTATATCCTTGTGATTGCAATGATGCTCTGGTTGTAGTGATTCCGATGCAATTGCATATTCTGTTGAATTTCTCACTTGAAATTTGAAGTCAGATATGTTTTTGGTTGAGTGATAGAAGAATATGGCTGGTGGGGATATGTAGGCATGCGGGAGTGCATTGAAGTGACGAGCCATCGAAATTTGAGATTGAGATGCGACTGTGCATTTAGTTGATATATCGGATCTAAGAAGGATGGAGTTTGGTATGGATAACTTCTCAGGTAACTACGGGATAGTATTGGGACAAATGTTGATGTGATAGTGACATGTGGTGAATTGTTTTATACGGTAGTTGGTTGTTTGGGATTCTCAAATGCCATAAGATTTGGTGTATCGCGACGGCACATAAGTAGAATAATTTTGTTATTATGTCGTAGGTGGTCATTTTGGGATGTTCTAAGTGTTGGTTGGATATTAGAAGATTTTTTTGTTAGTGGGAAATGAAGCCAAAATAGTCAGGTCAGTAAGAACGGATTTGACCCACATCATCTCTGTACTAGTCTATGGTCCTGTATTCCGATTCAACACTTGATCTAGCAACCATAGTCTGCTTCTTACTCTTCCATGAAAGAAGAGAATTTTCCTATGAACACGGCAAATCCAGACGTAGACTTTCTATCTTTTGGACGCCCATCATAATATGCATATGCGCATGTTGTCACTGAGAGAGATGTGCCTCTGCTGAAAAGAAGTCCAGTACCATGTGAAGTCTTCAAGTATCTCAGAATCATATGGACTGCATCCATGTGTGCTTGTCTGGATTGCTCCATAAACTGACTCACTTTGCTCACGGTAAATGCGATGTCGGGCCTGGTAATAGTTACATATAGTAGCTTGCCAACAAGCTCTCTGTACCTCCTCTTGTCGACCTCCTCAGTATCATCATCATATAACTTCATGCTTGGGTCAAGTGGGAGCAGTGGAAAGTCTGCAATCTGCCATGCATGTCTCTGAAAGAAGATCTATAACATACTTCCTCTGAGTCATTACAAGACCTCGTTGATTCCTGGTAAACTCTATTCCAAGAAAGTAACGTAAATGTCCAAGGTCCTTGGTCACAAACTGCTGACCTAGGAAGTCCTTGGCACCCTGAATACCTTGCTCGTCATCTCCTGTAATATAATGTCATCACATAAATAAGAATGACTGTAATACCACTCTGTGCCTTCTGCATAAATAAGGAGTGATCTGCAGTTGATCTCACAAACCCCTGCTGCTCCATCAAGTTCGAGAACTTTTAGAACCATGCTTTTGGACTCTGCTTGAGGCCATAGATAGCCTGGTGTAACCTGTACACCTTCTGATACTTCCCCTCAGCAACAAACCCAGATGGTTGCTGCGTGTAGACCTCGTCCTTTAGGTCACCATAGAGGAATGCATTCTTCACATCAAGCTGATAAAGAGGCAATCTCGTGTCATAGCAACAACAAGGAGAATATGTAGAGTAGAATGTCTGGTAACTGGGGAGAAAGTATCGTGATAGTCTACCCATATGTCTGGGTAAACCCTCATGCCAATAGTCTCGCCTTGTAGCGATCCACACTTCCATCCGCACGGTGTTTCACAGTGAACATCCATTTGCATCCCTCGACTGATGTATCAATAGGAGCAGAAACAAGACTCCACGTACCACGTGACTGTAGCGCAACCATCTCCTCCTCCATGGATAACCTCCACTGACTATCTTTGAGAGCCTCATGATACGTTTGTGGTATCTGCACGACTGATAGTGCTAGCGTAAATCTCTTGAAATCCTCTGATAACCTGCTCAAGGAAATCTGGGCTGCAAGAGGGTAAGTAGCACATGCTCGTTTCTGCTTTCGCTGATCAATTGGTACGTCAAGATCATCTGCCAGGTCCTGGCCTGTATATTTCCCTCTTGAGAGGGTATCTGCTCATCCTGTTGTACAGTCAATTCAGTAGTGCCATCAGTAGAAATATGCTCATTACATACCTAAGGCGTGTTGGATGATGCTCAGTAGAAATATGCTCATTACATTCAGCATGGTGAATAGAGCGAGATCTGCGAGGAACATCTCGAGGCAAGAACTGAACCAATGGAGGTGGTGGAGGTGGTGGAAGAGGAGGAGTAGGTGAAGGTGAAGGGTCAATTGTAAGAGGTGGTGGCATGTATATCTTCTTATCGGAGTCAGATGGAGTAAGTCTGTTACCTGTAGGAGAAAAATACATGACCGACTCAAAGAAAGTAACGTCATCACTTACAAAATATTTCTGGCTCAATAGATCAAAGCAGTGATACCCCTTTCAGGTACGAGAGTAGTCGACAAACACACACTTGACAGCTCTAGGAGAGAGTTTGTCATGCCCTGTAGAGATATCATGAACAAAGGCAACAGATCCAAACACACGAGGTGTAAGAGAGAAGAGATCCTTCTCAGGAAACGTAATCGAGTAAGGAATCTTTTCTCCTAACACGGACGAGGGCATACGGTTTACCAGATAACAAGCAGTAAGGACAACATCACCCCAGTAAGCATGAGGAGCATGGCTCTGTATAAACAATGTTCTGGTCACATCAAGTAAGTGACGGTGTTTGCGCTCGGCAATACCATTCTGCTGGGAAGTGTAGATACATGAGGTCTGGTGAACAATGCCATGAGATCTAAGGAATTCAGAGAGATGTAAGGTGCGAAATTCCAAGGCATTATTGGAACTGATATACTTGACATTTGCAGAAAAAAATATTCTTTATTTCATTAATAAAATACTTGATAACATATCCAACCTCAGACTTATTCTTCAATAAGAAGACCCAGGAAAGTCTAAAAAAATCATCGATAACTACGAGATAAAAACGGTGTCCTTGGAGATCAGGAACACGACTAGGACTCCAAATGTGTAAATGAAGGAGCTCAAATAGCTGAGAACTGCTCCAACTCTGACGGGATGGAAAAGAGGAACGGTGATGCTTTCCAAGTTGACATCCCTCACATTGAAAGGATGATTTTGTAGAGATCTGAGGGAGAACATGACATAGCTTCTGTAGAGGAAGATGTCCAAACCTAAGGTACCACAGATAAGGAGAGACAGGTCCATAAACATTAGCATGAGGAGATGGGACCGGTCTGTAGAGTCCCCGTTGCTCACTGCCATACCCAATCATCCTGCCCGTGAGTATGTCCTGAATCATAAGAGATGAAGGGTCAAAGATGGCACGTCAATGCAGATCCTTAGTGATCTGACTAATAGAAAGTAAATTCATTCGAAAAGCAGGAGCATATAAAACATTCTTCAGATGCATGGACAGTGTCAACTGCACCTCCCCCTGTCCCGTAACGGGTAAGTGGTCGTCATTAGCAATGACAACCCATCTGCCAGGTGGTATAGCCCTGTAGGACTTCAGTCGTGTTCTGTCTCCACACAAGTGGTGAGAAGTACCAGAGTCCACAATCCACTCTGTCATATCTGCATTCGTACTATCAGTAAAGGCATAGGTGATACCTGAGGAGCTCGAAGATGCTCTGGCTGCTGTAGCAGTATCTGTCGTGGTGTCAGCACTAGGAGTCATGATCTCCCGAATACGAGAGACAATATCATTCAGGCGAGGATCTGCCTAGGGAGCTAAAGTCTCTGCAGACACAATCTACTCTGCTGCTCGACCAGAAACAAGATATTCATGCTTCTGATAGCATGTATTCTCTGCATGTCCAGGCTTGTGACAGTAGGTGCAGGGACCACGGTAGCATCCACCGCCTCTTCCTCGAGGTGTACATCCTCTGGACTGGATCGCCCCACCTCGACCACGAGAAGCGGTCATCGCTGAGGAGTACGAAGACGTGGTTGTCGATGGGATGATGAGCCGGCTGAGACGGCTATAGGCCTCCTCTATAGGGGGAATGGTTGCTTCAGTAAGAAGATGTGTACGTGCAGCATCATATTCTCTATCAAGTCCAACCATGAAAACTCCAACCATCGTGGAGTTTCTATACGTCTTCTGCTGCTCAATAGACGTTGTAATGGTCATGTAGCTATGAAGCTTTTCAAACATGCCACGCAGCGAAGAGTAGTAAACATGTAGAGGGCAACCATTCTGCTTGGTGTTGTAGATATCAAATTGTAGTTAAAGGATCTTGGTCTCATTCTTTGCTTGTGCATAGGTGGATGCCAAAGTGTCCCACATTGCCTTAGCAGTGGGCTGAGTTAGAATATCATTTGCTATCTCTATAGAAAGAGTCCCACAAAGCCAAACACTTGCATATGCGTCATCTTGCTTCCAAGAAGCATTTGCCTCGGTCTTGTTTGTTGGCTCTGGATCTGTCAGGATGTGCTCCTTGTTGTTGCATTGCATGAGGGTGAGAAACTGCATGGACCACAACTCATAGTTGGTCCCATCCATCTTAACGATGGGAGCCGGGCCCTTGAAGGTTCCGAACGAGAAGATGCCACCCTTGTTGTCTGACATGTTGTAAGATAACCAAATAACAGAATTCGACCGGGGAGCAGACCAATATAAACAAGTCTTACAGAATCATTCCATGTTGCTCATAAGAAAACGTGACTTAAAGGTCTGAAGTCACATTCTCCAGCGCGGAATTATCCGTGAACGGGCCCACTTCACGGCTACAAAAACCATCCTAGACGTACAGATGGCAGGTTGCCGAGGGATCTCCGGGCGCCTGGATCAAGGGTCGTGCCTGAAGCCTTGAATCTGGACGTGAGGACACCTGGGGCGTGAAGGGTCAGGGTCTGGACGAAGGGCCTGGGCTCGTGGGAATCTAAACGCGAGGACACCTGGGCGTGAAGAGCCAGGGCCTGGACGAAGGGCCTGGGTGCGCGTGACTTTAGGAGCCTGGGCGCATGACGTCGCACGGCACATAGGCTTGGGGTCGCGGGACTTTAGGAGCCTGAAGGGCCTGAGGCGCACAGGGGCGCAGGGCGACCTGAAGGGGGGGTAGGGGCGACCTAGGGGGCACGGGGAGGCACACGGGGCGTCGGGGAGGCGCGGGGAGGCGCTGGGGCGCGGGAGTCGCGGGGAGGGACACGGCGGCGCTGGGCGCAGGGCACGCGAGGCACGCTAGGCGTAAAGGGCGGCACTGGGGCGCGATGCGCACGGGTCGGGGGATGGGGAGACAGGTGTCAGGGTAGGGAAGGGTTAGGGTTAGGGATGATACGAGAACTCCGGTCTAAAAGGACTATCGCTCCGATACCATATTAAAGGAACATACTGTGATACATTATGAGAGACCCAATGGTTCCCTAATATAGGAGAAGAACCATTGAGCAAATTACAGAAAGATGAAATAAAAAATAGGAAATTACATAAAGAAAAATACTAAAAATAGTAATTATCTCAACAAATTTCTCACTTGAAATTTGAAATCGATATGTTTTTGGGTGGGGGATAGAAGAATATGGCTGGTTGGGATATGCAGGCTTGCGGGAGTGCATTGAAGAGACGAGGCATCGAAATTTGAGATTGAGATGCGACTGTGCATTTGGTTGATGTATCGGATCTAAGAAGGACGGAGTTTGGTATGGATAACATCTCAGGTAACTACGGGATAGTATTGGGACAAATGTTGATGTGATAGTGACATGAGGTGAATTGTTTTATACGGTAGTTGGTTGTTTGGGATTCTCAAATGCCATAAGATTTGGTGTGTCACAAGACTCACAACGGCATATAAGTAGAATGATTTTGTTATTATGTCGTAGGTGGTCGTTTTGGGATGTTCTAAGTGTTGGTTGGATATTAGAAGACTTTTTTTGTTAGTGAGAAATGAGGCCGCCAAGCTTCGTTTTGAACATGGAGAATCTTATAGTGGAATATGCACATGACTTTTGATCTGGAGACCCTTTTAGTTGGGGAGGAAGAGGATGTCTTTTGGAGATCAGCAGGCATCTGTAGTGCATTTTAAAAAAGCAGCCGCTACCATTAAAGAAGAAAAATGCTTTTCAGGTGAGTATTGTGCATTTGGTTTGTAGGTTAGAGCTAAGAAGGATGAATTTGATTCCATTAGTTTAACATTTGTGATAACCTTTTTTATTTCATGTAATAGTCTTGAGATAAACATTGAGGTGAGAATGAAATAGTATGTATTATTGAATTTCATGATGGTTATTTGGTTGAGCCTACTAATTGTTGTTGATAGGGATGGGGTGTTGGATGAGTTTTGAAATGAATATTGATTCGATTAGAATTTATTGTTATGCAATAGGTGATTTTTTTGGAGTTTCAATGTGTTGGTTGTTTGGAGATATTTTTTATTACCGGGGAAGAATGGTTCTTGATTTATTTGATTGTTAGCTATCTCCCAATTACATGTTGAATTTCATGAGAGAAGAAAAGGAACAACATACTCTTTAAGGTGATGGCCCATTACCTAACTTCCATTATACATGAGGGGTCTTGATTGTTTTTTCTTCCACCCAGATATCCCTTGTCGTAGGGCTGGAGAAGAAAAGGTAGTTTAATTCCTCCGATCACCCATCACAATCTGATAGGAATCATCAGAGTCCTGGAATATTTTCACTCTCTGAGTTCTTGTCATCATCCTTCCTCTTCCAATCATGGCAACAAATTTTGTTGACAAATTTTGTTTTTGAGAAGTGACCGAAATTTGACTGAAGTTGCCAACATTTCTGCCTTTAGAGTTTCCGATAGAAGAAATTGTGATCGAAATGAATTTCGATCGAATGTCAGCCAAAATTTTATTTCGGTCGATCACTGATATAGTGACTGAAACCGATATTTAAGGCTCTGCTTCCAATTAACCGCATGAAATACTTGGCCAATAAGGAAATACTCCATCTCCAAATTAGTCCTAAAGTCAATGTAGGAATCCCACGGTCAAACACCATCGCAACACAGAGCACCTTGTAGTCTTTCTTCACAGGATTTTTAGTCGAATTCTAAATCGTATGAGTCATAGTTACTAATTGGTTATGACAGATGACATTTTCCCATCAATGTTAGGTGTTTCTTTTGAAAATAAGTTTGATTTATGTTATTGTTAAAAGCGTTACATCGGCTCATGTCAGAAAAGTGTGTTAGAGTTATTATATTTACATTGATGTTCGTAATCCTTCGTGTCCATAATCCTTAACCCTTCAGATTCCATAGCCCTTCGGTTCCGTAACCCTTTGAGAGTATTTATGTATTTTTCCTCTTGTACTCTCTAGGGTTTTCTCTCTATATAAGAGACCCTTGCCTTATGTAATAAACATCTCATCCGTTTCTCTTCTTCACATGATATCAAAGCGATGGCCCTAGAACGAGGCCTAATACCTAAAACCCGTCGCCACCACCGATCCTCTCTCCTTGCGCGGACCCTTCTCTCATTAAGGGGTCCCGCGCAAGGCAGTCCGAGCCCCCAACGGCACCTAAAGCGTTGCTGAGGCTCCATCTGCTCCAGCCGCACCTCCTACGTAGCCAGTACCACCCACCAATCCTCCTGGACTTCTGACCTGCTACACACAACCCCTTGCATACCATCTTTGGTGTTGGAAGATCCCTGGAAACCCCTTGATCTGCTGTGAAGCAATTTTTCAGACCACTATCACATCCAAAAGTGAGTTCAAAGGCACCTCTCAGCCCTTGTATGCATCCTTAATTCAAGCACAAGATCTCCTTTCTTTTTTAAGACCACCATGATATCTTTATCTGTTAGAAAACATAATTTTATAAAATAGAATTTAGAGTAATTTCCATGATTTTCAACGATTTCAATGAGATTATAGCTAAATTATCGGAAATTTTTCTTTGTGGAATCTTTACGAAATGAAATCAAATCTAAAATCTAAGGCCTTGGACGCACGAAACCAAGGATGCAGAAGTCGGCAGTCGGTACTCGGTCGGCAGGGTCACTGACCAAGGATTAATCGGCAGTCGGGAGAGCAATCAGATTTAGTCGGGCATTAGTCGGTTTTGAATTTTTTAAGTATTTTAAATATATAAATTATTTTTTAATACATATATTGTCATTTATATTCATATATTTAGCAATTTTAATATTTTTACGAAATTAAATGTTGATGGTTTCTTTCATTAAATGACAGCAACTATAGGTGCTATGATAATTCAAAATTTATAATGACAAACAACCATAGGGCTGTAATAAATTACCCCCATGCAACATTACCATGATGTATTGTGTGGCCTATCTATATTACCCAACATCTCACTCGACTATATAATTTCTTCTTAGCAAAGAAATTTTCCAATAATAATTATAAACTACACTTAACTATATATGCAGTGAAACTATATCCCTTAAGAAGTGTTGATGGTTTCTTTCACTAGATCTAGAAACACAATCTAATTTCTATTATATGATTAACTGCAAATCATCAAGAAAGACAATAGCTTATGAAAAATGACAATCAGGGAGAAATACTTGGTACTTTCATAAAAAAACCAAACCTAGACGGCTAGGTTGAGCGTTGGAGAAGCTCGGAGGAGTGCTTGGAGAGGAGCTTTGACCTCCCTCGAGGTCGGCGGCTCCAAGGCGAGGGGTCCTTCGACCGGAGGCAGAGGAGATGCCATCGGACGATTAGGTTTGGTGGAGGCGGAGTTGGAGGGTGCGGTCGAGTTTGGGTGTCTAGCAGAAATTAGGGTATGGGAACTTACTGTCGAACAGTAAGTTCCCTTTAGAGGATAATCGGGCATTCAGTTATTCGGGTTTTCAGGGGTCCAGTTAAAAAACAAAAAAAGTTCTATGCAAAAAGCGGCCGAGTAATCGACCGACTAAACCGACTACTCGGCCGAGTAATCGGGTCTGACCGATTAGTGACCGAGTTTGGCTAGTCGACTCGGCTACCCCACCGAGTCGACTAATCGGACCGACTAATCGGATTAGTCGGCTGATTTCTACAACACTGCACGAAACGAGTCTTGCCTTAGCTCATCGAAACAGGAAAGGATAAAGATGTATTGAGTTTAAGGCAGAAAAGTTGTTTGAGAGAGAAGGCATATTATAGTGGTTGTAGAAGAGAGAAAGCAAACCAATAGGTTTTTCGGATTGTTTTGCAGCATGGGATATTTACCTATATTCCTGAGTAATTTCGTAATTATAAACATATCCCTGTGTAACATCAAATTACACTAGGAACCTCGAATAATGGTTAACTCTTACATGACATAACCCTGTGTTAACACCCATATGTTTTTTCGTTAACTTTGACGGAGTCCGTCAAATGTGGACCATTTCATCCTTTATTTTTTGAAGCCACATTTTCACCCTTTAGGTTCATAATAATTACAAATGATACCACTCCTCTTCCTTCTTTTCTCCTTCCTTCTCTTCCATAGGAACCCATCACTCTCTTCCATAGGAACCCATCACCGAATGGAGCTCTTTTGTCCAACATCGTTGCCACTGTTTCTTTGCTTCGCACTGCCACTTCTCGTGCTCTTACTTCCTCATCACGCCATTGTCAGGATGAAGCTCTGGTCGAATCAAGCGGGAGAGGAAGAGAAACAACATAGAGGTAATATCGGGATTGAAGAACAGAGAGGAGAATCTGAGCTTTTATGCGATGCTGAAAAATGTACAAATCCCTATAAAACATTGCATCTCAGGCTCCATTTCAAGATGTGCGAGGAAGGAACGACCCATAGCGATAGAGAGCTGATGCAACGTGGAACAAAGAATCAGGGAAAAAATTAAGAGTTTTGTCTATTCAATTTTGTCCAGTTAGGTTTTATCGAAGTAGGATTTTCCATCCATTTAATTAGAGTTGATAATTTAATTAGTATTATGATTAATTTTATTCGTGTCCAAATTAAGCTCGTGACAATTTCTATTTTTTATTTAAATAACGAGATCGATTGTGATCTCCAATTAATTACTTTATGGAGTTACTTAGTTGGTTGAGTCAATTTTTTGGGTTAACTAGGATTTGATTTTTATTTCCTTTCCTATTTTTGTAATCCCACCCATCATATATAAAGGGATGCAAGTCCATTGTTTTAAACAGATTAAGTTCAAGTTATAGTCAAACTTTGGAGTATCTCTAATTGTCTCCCATTCTCTCCTCCCTCTGCACATCTTCACGCATTTTCTCCACAATCTCGTGCAACTGTCACATCTTCTCTTTCTCCACGCTCCAATTTCTTCACCAAAACTTTCCAATGTCAGAATTTTCTGTTTGCATCATTTCTTTAACACTCTTTTATTTGTTAATGCTCTTGGTTTACCTTTCTGTGGCCGTACATAGTGGTTGGACTTTATATTAACCAAATATAAAGAATATATTTCTGCACAGAGATCTAGGGGAGGTGGTGTATATGAAACAATCATAGGGTTTACGGTTCAGAGTACTAAAGTGTCAAGCATAAGGAGGTTCCATTTCCTACTATCTAGTGAACTAAGATAAGTAGGCAATCTTGCAACATTCTGGCCACCATGCTGCAAGAACACGCATGGCCTCAAATTTTGGCAAAAAGTGGTTAAATTTAGCTCAAATTTTCATTTCTCCATGTTTACGAAATCGAAGCTCTACCTTATTTTTTCCAAGATTTTAACAAACTGCCAATGGAATTTCTTTGAAATTGCGTGTCATTTCTGCGAAACAATAAAAATAATGGAATCTAGCCTTTACTTTTATCGATTCACATATATAGGTGAATTTTCACCCATTTCCCTGTTGAGTTTTGACTACGTGTTGAGTTTTTTTGAGAGCTTTATATTGTTCGGAGAATCTTCTTTAGTTGGTTCTAGAATTATGGGTCTAAATCTAAACTAAATTAGTTAGAAAAAAGTGTCAAGAGATAAATTTCTGTTTTAACTCTATATCGTATTTGTGTTCTTTTATTTTTATTATATTCTTTGTTATGCAGTTATTGCATGTGTCACCCTTGCTGAAAAGGTGATTATCATGGCATATGCTTCCAGTTCTAGTTCAGAATCCAGTTTTGACTTTGTACGCCATGTTGCTACAACATATCAACATGTGCGGTGAATGTGACAGTAATACTGCTTCAAAACTTATATTTACATTTTTTTATAAACACATGTATATTTCTATCTTATTTATTTATTTGGAACATTATAAACCTTAATTTTTTAAAAAATAGAATTTAGGGTAATTTCCATGATTTTCAACGATTTCAATGAAATTATATCTAAATTATCAGTATCTTTATGGACTCTTGATGGAGTGTATCGAAATCTGAAATCCAAGGCCTTGGATGCATGGAGTGAGTCTTGCCTTAGCCCATTGAAACGGGAAAGGGTAAAGGTGGACCAAGTTTAAGGTGGGAAAGTTGTTGGAGAGAGCATATTCTTGTTTGACTGGCTTTGGACTGGACTTGTATAGGTCATGATGGTTGATTCAGAGAGTTACATTATTCATATACATTCATTTGTTTCTTTATATTTCTCTATTGATCACCCTTACCTGTTATGGGATTTGGTAAGAGCAAGTCCCGGCATTAGCGTTCATTTTTTATGATTCAGTTCATGTCAAAGAGGGGACAGACATTATGGTGTATCACAATTCACAACTTCCCAAGTCATCTTAAAGTTAGAGCGTAGATGGTAAGAAGCGATCCAGCTTAAAGTGGGAATTTCTGGGAATGTGGCAGATTGTTGGGTAAGTGAGAAAAGTAGTCTGCACATATGGCTTAAGAAGTCTTTGCAGTCCGCAACAGGATGAGCTTAGCCGAGGAGCATATCTTCCCCCTTCTCAAAATCATTATGGACGTATGGTCTCTGACCTATCCAGATCTAAAGGAGAATTCTTTCAACTCAGCATCCGTGGCATTGTAACAAACATGGCAACATTTAGAGGCTCCATATCTTCAGAGGCCATATTGGAGGGCATGCTATTGTTTTGGTCTCAGGGTGGCTTAGTCTCTGTGACAGGATTTGAGTGAGCATTTTCAAAGGATTTGAATGATGTGTGTCCATCCGGATTAGTAGGATGCAAACCAAATTTGTTGCAACTTGAAATTTTGGTTAGTTATGGTATGTAAATAAATTGCATATATAGTCCAAGTAATAAATGCACATGCTTCTTTAAGATCCCAATTCCAATAAGATCCCCATTACTAAATAGTATTTTAGGAAGTACCAATCCTAATGTAATCGGGGTGGCTAAAATGTTACAACTTGGTGATGAAGTAAGGTATTGATGGCGAAGTTTGACATCCACTTGTTTCAGTGAAGATGACTTAAGTTTCAGATCTTGATGTGGAAATTCTTTTTGGGTAAATACTTCGATCTTATTTGGGTTAGTGTTCTCCTGTTGAGATTGTTTCTCTCTAACTTACTGGGAATTGCCAGTTTCTCACGCTCCCACTTGTCTAGAAGCCTGGTTTCCTCAACACATGCAAGAGTTCTATCCTTTGGTCTCAAGATGAATTTTATACTCAAGGAACCTAAACTAACATTGCATTTGAGGTGATGATGATCCAACCCATTTTTAGTTTTTGGACACTGAGCATTATATTGAGACAACCCTTGGTCTCTATGTAAATTTTTAGGGTTTTTATTAGTTATGCCCCTTTGAGATATTGCAATACCAATTATGTCCCTCTCTCTTTTGGAATATCGGTTGTGCCCCTGACTTCTTACGTTCTATCACTTGTGCCCCTTCATTGCTTTAGCCACTAATGAGTTGGATTTAACCATAATTTTTTTCAAACCATGGTGAGGTTAAGATCGGCATAAAAGTTTGAAAACTCCCCCACTCGTCCTTCTCCTCCGGCCCCTTCCTCATCCGCCCCACACCCTCCTCCTTCGTCATCGTCGATGCACGAAATTTCGTTGATTTCAACTGCGGATGGGGGTCAAGGTTCTCACTGGTGGATCTGTTGTGTGCGGCAGACCAACGAGGAATCTTTGTGGCTTTGGTGCTGAGGAGGCAACATCGTGGGGTGGTGGTGGCTGCAGTGAAGGGGCATGGGAACAGAGGAGGAGGGGGTATAGGAGGAACATGGGGGCGGTGGAGGAGCAAGGGAGCAAAGGAGGAAGGGCGGTAGGGGAAGAGGGGGTGCTGGAGGAGGAGAGGGCGCTGGAGTAGAGAATGCAATATGGAACAAAATGTGTTCTTCCGCAAATGCTTTGACTCCATGCGGTTGCGATTGGGTGTCGATCTTCTCCAGGGAGATCTCGATTGAAGTCAGAGCAGATTTGCAGATTTGTGATGATAGATCCCTACTCTCTCGATGATGACATCCAGGTGCTCAGTTAATGGTTGATCGGGTCTTGGATGGCTCGATCTCTAACTGAATTTTGTTTGGGATCAGGTGAACCTGATGCTCCAAGCCTGCAAAGCTGAAGACATGCAAGCAAAAGTTGACTTGAATCCTTGCAAGCCTCAACCTAATGGTTGACACAGAACAAAAAGTGCAAGGGATGGTTCGTGTTGGAAATCTAGGAGGGGGTGGAGGAGCATTGGGGGAAGGTGGGGAATAGGAGGTTGCGTCAGAGGAGGAGGTTGGGGAGGGGGGGAGGATGGGGAGTTGGTGGAAAGATCTTTCAACCTTTTTTTAAAATTTAATTCCCCTTGTATCCCCAAAGTTAACCTCTGCTTGTGTTGAGGATGGATGGTAACTAACTCGAGGGGTACAAGTGATTATTGTGGTAGAAATCAAGGACTGACTTGATATCCCCAAAAGGGAAGGGTATAACTAATATTGCAATATCTCAGAGCGGCACGACACTACTAACGAAAATCCAAAATTTTTATTAGCTTTGATATAGAACAAAATATTCCCTTCCATTTTGCCCAAACTTTATATATTTGCACCTCTTCCTCTATATTATCTAATGAAGAAAAAAAACTAAATAGAAAAAGATCTTGTCGTCGTTTCTACCAGTTCTGTTATTCAAGTAGTATGGTATTTTGCCCATGGTCAAGTTGTATGTCTTTTTACTGAGATTATAAGGTTGGTAAATCATTCTCTGTAGAAGCATTCTTCATTTATTTTGCAATTGTGGGTGTAAGTTTATAGTTCTTTCTTCGAATTATCTTCTATGCCAATTGTAACTTCTTGCCATTTTCTGACAGCAGCGTCCTTTCTTTTGAACCAGATTCCAACTGGAAAATTTCAAGATGCTTTGGGATCTGTGCTTATCAAAACACATCATGTCTCTTGGTATGTGATTGAGAGAAGAAGACATTGGTTTTGCATCATCAGGTAGCTATCGATTCGCAGGTGTTTCTGTACCTATCTGTACTGGTCTCGTTCTCCTCAAGAACTTAATGGTCGTCGGTTTTTCTTGTTAATCTAATTTTGGCCTTGGTTAAGGGAAGGCCCCAAGACTAAAAAAAAGGGGGTTAGTTCTTATGTTGCACACTTAAACTTAGCAGTCTCTCTACTCTCTAGCAAGGTTTTGTCAGTGTAAGATCTTCATGGTTAACGTGATCCATATAACTATCTATTACATATGTTAAAGTTGGGTTGTTACCCAACTTTTGGACACGTGGATGCTCTGGCAATTACCGTCCTAATATCCGTCCATTCTTTCCCCTGGCCGTTTCCAGCTCAACAAACAGGACAGGTCCCGTTCTCACCCCTTCCGCACTTCTCTCCTTTCTTTCCACATTCGATTTGTTTCTCTCTCCACTCTCTCTACCATCTTTAAATTCGTGTATCCAGTCACTCTTTCTTCCCTTTAAATTATGTATGCTCCTCTCTCCTAAATTCAAAAGCTAACTCCCCCATTCCCTCTGTATTTATAAATATAGAATGATATGAATATTAATTAAATAATGACAATGACATATACATATATTATAAATATTCTTTGTAAAATTTAGAAAATGCAAATTAAAATTTTCTTTATAGAACTACTATTTTTGACATAAAATGTAAAATTTTAAAAACTTTTCCTCCCACCCTTTATTTACGTAAATAAATGTTTTTTATGGATTGATGGAGTTGCTTCCGCATCATTTTCCCTTATTTTTTTTGCAAAATATTACCATGTATATGCATCTATATATCCCTCCAATATGCCATTTAAATTTCGTCAAAAATAGAGACTCCTATACCTCCATCTAGAACATGGCAATTACAATAATGTTTAGACCATTAAAATTACATGTTCTTGATGGAGGGCATAGGAGTCTTCATTTCTGACGAAATTCGAATGACATATCGGAGGGATATATAGATACATATACATGATAATATTTTACAAAAAATAAAAAAATTGCAGAAATACGCGGGGGTAGCCCCATCAATCCATATTATTTAACCTTATGAATTGATTTTTATTGTTGTCACAACTTATCTGAAATACTTGTCGAAAAAACATTAATTTACATAGATAAAGGATGGGGAAGAAAAGTTTTTAAAATTTTACATTTTTATGTCAAAAATAGTAATTCTAAAAAGAAAGTTTTAATCTACATTTTCCAAATTTTACAAAGAATATTTATAATATATGTCGTTGGCATTATTTAATTTATATTCACCATTTAGAGAGAGTAATCATTTATAAATTTCACCACCTTCCGACCACCGATCAATAAAAACCTACAATGTTTATGCGAAGTCTAATAAACATGAGTTCACATGAATTTGAATGGATCGGATTTTGGTCTAATCGTGCCATATTTAATATTAATGGATTTTATTTTTTAATCCTATCTATTAAAATTTACATTGATGCCCATATATTTCACTACACTTCATGTTGTATTTGATTTTTTTACATAAAGTAGTATATTCTCATGTTCGTAGTGCTTAACATTCAGATTATAGTTTGATTATTAGGTTAGATGTGAAGGAAGGAATATATGTTAAAATAGAAGTTGTGTTTTTTTATATTTTAATCCTAAATTCATCTTTCGTTTCCTTCATAATGAGTTGTATGTTAAAACAACAATATAAAAACATGATTAAAGTGATTGTGAATGAAATATGTATACTGTAATAAGAAAAAGAGTTATCAAATTTAGTATTTTGTCTCTTCACATTTTTTAGAAAAACTATTATGTTGAATCACGTACGAATATATTGAATATATTGAATGATACATGACATTTAAGAGAAAATTACACATATATGCAATGTATGTATGTACAAATGCTTTCGACAGTGCTTCGATCTAACTGTTATTTTTACATATTTAAACTTTTCTAATCCAATGTGATTTTTAGAATAGCTATATATTTTGTTTTTAATCCAAAGCCTATTGATTTTAGATTTTGTAGAGGTTAGAATTTAAAAACAACATATATGAATCTGAATATTTGTTTTTCGTATGTATTTTGCACATTTGGGTGCACATATAAGATGTGTGCCATATAATTCGGAAGACTGTAATTACAAAATACATTTTGAAAAATCGGTATTTGTTTTTTTTACTTCACAATAAAAGAATTACATTGTTAATCAAATATACAAGGAAATTAATATCTATGAGATTCATCTCTTTATAAATCTTTGCACTCCTCATCTTTGTTAATAAATCTACAGTTTTTTAGATGGAAATTATTATTAAAAATTCACCTAGAACACTATGTTTATTTCCTTTACTCTTTTTACATTTAATGACATTACAAATTAATATTTAAATTAAAATTAAAACATCAATTTATATTCCGCCGTGAAGCGCGGGTAACATCCTAGTTTGTATAACATGACAGAAATGGGAACGTGACATACAAATAACATGACACGTACATACATATAACATGTCAGAAATATGAACCAATTTTCAAGCATCATATATATCAAGCATATTAATCCATGATGTGAAAGGCATCAATATAAAATTAACAAGCATATCAATCTAGGATTATTCCAGAAACAAATATGATCGAATAAACTAATGTGATTTAGAAAAAATGGAAATAGAAAGAGATATCATTGAAGTGTTTCGGAGAACTCTTTTTAGAGAGATAGGACCCCCACATTACCGTCGCAGAGGGTGTTGGTGTATCACTACCATGGTATGATGGTTTTGTCATATACAATGTGTACTATGCAAGAGCATTCTCATAAGTCACTTATGTGGATGAAATCGAGATTGGAGAAGGAATTCTCGCACATGAAGAGAAAGAGGAAGCACGTGAGAGAGATCAAAATGTTCGTAACTCTAGATCATGACTTAAAACATATATTTAATTTGTAGTAGACAATTACACATTGTGGTTGAAAATAAAGGGACGAATTATGGCTTTGGAATTCAAACGGTGCGTTTGAAAATGCAAATTAAAAAATATGGCTCAGAGATCAAACCACAACTCGTGCCCAACATGGAGGTGGGCGTGAGTGTATGTGATAGTCCGAAATCCCTTCTAGTATGGTCCCAGATTGATTTCAGAACTTTTCATATATAAGCCAATTTTCTCTCTCCTTGATGTGAGATTAAAAATCTTTCAAACATGGTTGAAACCTTGAATTCCATGAATTGAGATACATTGATACAACTTGATATTGACTATTAAATTGTATCAAACAACCTAATCACCAAACTAATTCCAACAATACCTCACGAACTCACTTTTGAAACACAAAGAGCAAATAATCTCGGTTTCCACACTCTGCTCTAGTAAAGTTACCTTTTGATTTAAAACATTTATTAGAGTTATCTATTTCCACCAGCACATGAATAAAGTGAACTATGTATTGAACTTTAATCTTGTATTGTGATAGTATCCAATGGCAACAACATAGTGAAGTTCATGGTGATAATCTTCTGGTTTTGGTGCTATTAATGGACATGTACCATGCTCTTCTTCGTTAGTACATTACAGACAAACCATCCTCCTTTATATGTAGCTCATAGAGATACGCACATAGGTGGCATTCTCCAAGGATGCACTCATCACATCATGCCAATAAAAAGTCTTGAATCCATTAAGAGCCTAACACTTAGCCTGTACTCACAACTTTCATGCACTCGGCCTTTTCAGGGATAGAACTCAATTGCACAACATTACATTATCAGTGACAACCAGTTCCCCATGCAGCTTGTTTTCCACATTGAACCTATTTCACGGGATCTCCACTCATTTAGATTGTGGCTTACTGTTGCAGGAAAACTCTAAAAGTTGGTTTCAACCCCTCCCAAACCTTGATTTTTGGACTAAAGATCTACCGAGCCCTTTTGTAAATAGATATGCGGTATTATCTTTGGTACCAACAAGTTCCAAAAAATCACTCTAGAAGACACCAAATCCCTTGTAGACTTAAGTCTAACAAGGATATGTCTTCTTGTTTTTTAATTATACTTTAAACTCGTTATCTTCACAATTGTCATCATGTTATCACATTGGAAAGATACTATTGGTACATGCTTACCTCATCTCATGAGAAGCTTCTTTAGCCATTCAACCTTGATACCAGTAGTGCCCAAAGCACACAACTCAACCTAAAAAGTTGACCGAGTCAGAATAGTCTATTTGACAGAGCTCTATAAGAGTACATCACCTCCAAGGGTAAAATACATACCAGTAACACCATTACTCCCCAAATCCTCAATTTGACCAATCCAACTTACATCACTACATCCTTCTAGAACAAGAGGATATCAATCGTAATGCGGTCCAAGTGATGTAGTACCCTTAAGATTTATCAACACTCGGTCTAATGCTTCCCAATGAGTACGATCAAGACAACTCATGTACCTACTCAACTTTGCAACCACAAAAGAAATATCCAGTTTAGTACAATTTGCAAGCTACATTAAGCTTCATGTAATATGTGAATACCTTAGTTGTGCTAAAGGTTCTCCACTCTTTTTCTTACATAGGGATTTAGATGAATTACAAGGAGTGTATACGAGTTTACAACTTTAATATCCAACTTTTTTCAAAAGTTTCTTAGTATAGTGTGACTAAGAAATGGCTATCCAACTAGTTGATGTAATTAACTTGGACCTCAAAATCACATTTGAATCCCTAAATCTTTCATCTTAAAATTACAACTCAAGAATAGCTTGGTTTCTTCACCTATCCTTATATTTGATCCAAATATTAAAACACCAGCAACATAAATATACAAAACAATTGACATAGCACTCTTAATCATAGAATACACACATCTATCAGATTCATCAACAATAAAGCTGTAAGATTGAATAGTCTTATCAAACTTTTCATGTCATTGTTTCGGAAACTTGTAAAGGAATTTTACAAGCTCATTTTCATGTGCTACAAATCCCTCGGGTTGGTCCATAAAGATTTGTTCCTCAAGATCGCCACGTAGAAATGCAATCTTCACATCCATTTGATGTATTACGAGATCATATATGGATGCCAATGAAATGAGTATCAGAATCGTAGTCATTTTGGTAACTGTTGAATATTCATCAAAATAATCAATACACTCTTTTTGCTTGAAATCTTTGGCAACAGGTCTTGCCTTATATTTTTTTATTAGATCCATTCGATCTAGGTTTCCTTTTGAATACCCGTTTACACCCTATGGTGGAGCAACCTGAAGTTAGTTCAACCAACTCTCATATGCTATTTGAAATGATGATCGATTCCATTTAAGATTTTAATGACATCCTTCTAATGTTTTGCTTCATATGAAGCCTTGACATCGTTGTAGGCGAGAGAGTCACTCTCTATTTGGTAGGCAACAAAGTCACTACCAATATCTTTGGTTAATCTTATTATGTCTAGGATCAACATCCTCCAAATGTACGTTGGCTTTGGAGTGGGGTGTAGCTCCTACATTTGACATTTTTTCACTTGTTGTGGAATAAAATCATATGTGATAGCAATCTCTTGTCAGATTTTGAGGAATTCTAATCTTCATTGGAAAGACTTCTTCAAAGAAGGTAGCATCAGGAAGTTCAATTATAGTGTTTGAATCAGTGTTTTTGAAACCGGACCGGACCGGCTGGTTAGACCGGTCCGATCGGTGAACCGGGCCTGGATCGATCCGGTTAACCGGTTTATGTCGGTTCTGTATGACTATTCAAATTTTAATTAACCCGTCCGATTCAACCTAACTTTTTGACCCGATTTAAACATGTTCAACCGAAGTTGAACCACATCTAATTTTTAAATTATTTAAAAATTTTGTTGGTAGTGAGAGTTGAACCCTTGACCTTTGGTTACCTATTTCACACTTCTAACCAACTACACTAAAATACTTTCTACATGTATTGGATTTTAAGTATAACTAAACTATTATCATGTTATAAAACATCTAATCCAAGTAGTGTGTGTGTGTGTGTATTAGGATGGGGAGCTTGCACCAAGGTGCATGTAATTTTACATGCATCGGAGCTTATATCTTCCACATTTTTTACTTTTTTGAAAAATACCACCATGTATATTTATCTATATATCCGTCTAATATATTATTCGAATTTTGTCAGAAACAGAGACTCCTATGACCTCCATTTAGAACATGTAATTTAAACGGTCTTAGAATTGTTGTAATCGACCTGTTCTAGATGGAGGGCATAGGAGTATCTGTTTCTGACGAAATTCGAATAACATATTGAAGGGATATATAGATGAATATACATGGTGATATTTTTCAAAAAAATAAAAATATATGGAAGATAGGTGCAAGCTCCCCATCCTCTCTCTCTATATATAAATGATATTTATGATATTTGATGGTGTATAAGAAAAAGACTTTATGTATAGTGTGAAATATATATTATCTATGTATTTTATATATATTTCAAGTATATTAAGTGTATATTATATATATATTATTTCATTTCGATTTGATTAGCCGGTTCAACCACTTTTTTTCACCAGTCCGGTTTAATCCAGTTTTAAATAATGATGATGTCATCATCCGGTTGAACTGGTTTGATTACATGGTTCGACTTGATCCGATCATTTCAGCAAGGTTTCCGGTTCGGTGTCTGGTTCAATTTCAAAAACCTTGGTTTGAATCTGTGCTCGAGATCTCAGACAGAATTACTAAGAATCTAAAGGCATATCTATTTCCCACACACCCCAAGAAGACTGCATCAACAATCTTAAGCCCAAGCTTCTTTCACTGATGTTCTGGATCTAAGACTTTAGTCAAACATTTCCACACTTTGAAATATTTTAAGCTTTCTTTCCTACCTCGTCATAGTTCAAATGGACTCTTATCTTTATGTCTCAAGGGAACTTTATTCAAAATATGGCAAGTTATATTTAATGCTTCCCCCACATGTATGATGGTAATCCAAAACTCTGCAAGAATGTATTGTTCATGTTAGTTAAGATTTTATTTTTCATTATGTTATTCCATTAGATTGCGGTGAATATGGTGTGGTGACCTCATGAACTATGCCAAATAATTTGCATTGCTCATCAAATATGTTAGATGTGTATTCACCACACCTATCCGACTTTAAACTTTTAAGAATTTATCGTTTTGTGTTTCTAATTCATTCCTAAAATAAGAAATTTCTCTCCGACTTCATCCTTAATTTTAAGTGGAAACATAACAATCTCTACTGCCATCATCTATGGAAGTGATAAAATATCTTTTATTACGTCTATCATTATACTACCAAACTCACAAATATCACTATGCACCAATTTTAGAATTTCAGAGTCCCTATTCACATAATGAAAATGCTTTCTAGGTAATTTAGCTTGTGCACATAATTCATATTTTTTAAGTTTATTTGCAGCGAGATCAGGAATCATGTCAAGTTTCATCATTCTTTTCATAGATTGAAATTTACATATCCTAGCCTAGCAAGTCATAAATTATTAGATTCGATATTTGAAACGATATATGAATGAGAATTAACTCCAGAAATATTATTTGTAGAACTATTAATGTCACGTATGATTCTAAAAAGAAGATCATGATCTGCCAAATATCCTTTACCATAGAAAATACCATGTCTCAGAAATACAACTTTATTACATTGAAAATCTAATTCAAAACTTCCTCTAACTAATACGGACCCGGAGAAAAGATTCTTCTTGATATCTGGAACATGCAACACCCTAGCAATGTCCATAATCATCCAATTGAGAATATCAACTCAACTCATCTAAACCCAAGCACCTTGGTTGCATGCCCATTCCCCATCATCAACGTCCCATTAGCTGAAGACTAATAAGACAAAAAGAATGGTCTGTCATTACATATATACACATTTATCCTAGTATCAACGAACCACTCATTAGGCTCATTTACAATGTAAAGTTCATAATTCACTGAGACATACCCCTTGTCAGGATCGCCTCTCTCAGTCAACACAAGTGCTTGAGGGTCTGCCTCTGCAGATTTCTGTTAGTTCTTCAGAGAAGGGCAATCCTTCTTCTATTGTCCAACCTATCCACAATGCCAGCAAGATTCGTTATTTGGTTTTTTCTTGGTTTCCCATTTAACTTTCAATTTCTTATTTTTTCCCCTTAGCATTGTTGCATTTCGAGATCATTGTGTTAACCTTAGATGTTATATCAACATATACCATGGGTTTTTGTTTCCTATGCTCCTCTTTAATATCTATAGACACCATTAAATCATCTAACGAAAATTTCCTTTTCTGTGCTTAAGGAACATCCCGAAATCTTTCTAGGACTTACGAAATTTTTCAATAATTGACATGACTTAAGACTCGTTAGTGTTGCAATAGTTGACCGACTATAAGGAGCGGGGGTCCCCGATTGAATAACCTCTAGTCGGCCAATAGTTGGCTTAATTGAATAGTCGGTCCGATTATTCAGCCGACTATCCGACTATTCAACCGACTGGTAGTTAAATTCTCGATTTTTTTATTTTTTAAGTCTCAAGAGTTACTATTTGTCGTGATATTATAAAAAATGTCAAGTTTTGTTTATGTATGTTATTAATAAATACTTTTTTACTGAATTCTTATTGATTGATGATAATATATGTATAAATATATAAGGTACATGTATTAAGAATCATTTTTATATTAAAAATAATTAAAAATACAAAACTGAATAATTCCGAATAGTTGCCTGAATACCGATTATTCTCTATTCAGCGACCCCTCTGACAGAATACAAAATATCGACTTCTGCAATACCTGACTCATCATGAAGTTCATTTCAGCCTCAGCTAATACATGGAACAACAACAGAAATCTCATGAGCCCATTCCGAAATCGATTTCCATTCATTCATTTAAAATTTTAGAACTTAGATATCGGATATTTTTCTATACCTAGATGTTCATTGTTTTATTTTTTATCAAGTTCCTCCATATCCTTAGTGGTATTGGTAGATGCGCCATAGACATCGAACAATAAATTTGAGAAGGTAACCAAGATACACTCGTGACACATGCGATCATGCTCATTCCTAGCACCCATCGCCTTAATCGCTTTAGGGAATACAGGGATATAGTGATGAATATTCACGAAAGAAAATTTCAAAAAAATAAAAAATAGAGAAAATGGGGCGAGGGAGCCAACTTAGCTCCCCCTTGGGGGATCCCCATTTAACTCACACACACACATACATATACATGTACATATATATAGGAAAACTTGAATTGAGATGACACCTTTCAGCATTTACGGTATGATACCTTTTAGGAACCGTCAAATAATGATCAAAGGTTCTCGTCAAAACCATCCGTTCGTTTCGAAAACCACTTGGTTCGAACGTCTGGATTTGTTATTTTTAATAATGAATCTCTCACTTCCATTTCAATCCTGAAATTCTCGTAAGGTATTTATTGTGTATAATGAATTATCAAAATTAATATTTTAATCCTCAAATCACACACATCCCTCTGTCGTCGAGGCCTTCATTTCTCCCTCGTCGCCGACCTACGTGATCGGATTTGTGGGATGATTTCTGCGTTCAACTTCCTCTTGTTAGAAGTGAGATCCCGTTGATATGTGTTCTATTACAAGTGGTACGTTTCAGGTATGCATAATACAACTTGAAAGATGCAATATTTTTGTTCTTTTAATGGATTTATATGGATTTGATGGGTTCCCATTGGTGTTATCGTGAGAAAAGATTCAATTTTCTTCTTTTTTTTCAAAGTTTGAGTTCTCATTCTTTTCCAATGTACTTTCCATTTTTTTCCCTTTTGAATTTTGTTTACATTGAAGATTGGAGAAGAATGAAAATATGATGTAAATAAAAAATATTTATTTGATTAATAATGTAAATATTTGTTTGTAAATTGAATCTGTCTCAGATTGTCAATATCATTATATTTTCACCCAAAAAGCTGATATATTTTGAAAAAATCAAAGTGGATGAAATCCAATCGACTGCGGATTAAATACTAAAAGGATGAAGTTTACATATTCAATTGGATAAAATAAATACCAACATATGCTGATTATGTTTGACGTTTTGATCTACTAATTTATACAGTTGATAGTATAATTTTCATTTTGATTAATTGATTTATAATTATGTATATATTTTTTACATGTTATTCTTATTTAAGAATAAATGATAAATTACTGATTGTCTTTTTATTTTGCAGATCAATATATAATTGTTGCAATGAGAGCGTGGATTTTACAAACTCTACACAAACTTTACAATGGACGATGAATTTTGATGGACCGGTGAATATTGGGAAACATGTTGAAGGGACATATACAATAATTTATAAATTAATAACAAACCATCTATTTTAGAAAAATCACATGCATTTTAAAAAAGAGACGACAAAATTTACAAAAAATCTCACAGTTTACAAACATTTCTCTTACAGAATGTTCTCAAAAGAGACTACGATTTTTTTTCAAAGTAAATCAAATATAGTTTACAAAAGAGACTACGAACTTTACCAAAAAGCTTTGCACTTTACAAATATTGCTTCTACAGAATGTTGGATGAAAACGTGTAACATATTTAATGTTTTTACAATTTTACCCATCAAATATATTAGAAAAGCGGTCGTAACGAAACTTCCAGAAATTTTAAAATATTATCCACATGTACATCAATATATTAACACATGTCAAAGCAACCAATATCTTCGAAAATCCAACTACACAAAAAATAGAAATTTTCGTCAAATTTGACTTTTTTAGCTAACATCATTAAATATAATTTTATAATTTATAACACAGAGTTGTAAAATATTCAATTGTTTGTAAATTGATAACATTTATTTCAAAATGTGAGTATTTATTCCATCATATTTTCTAGAAAACTCAACGTACTCTCATCGACATCTACCTAAATATAGAATATTCGATGACGTGTATTTGACTAAATTAGCTATAATTTAATCTGCCCCAATTTAGGAATATTACTTGGCACGAAAATCACCTAGTGATTTCAATCTCACACGTACACTCATCATCCAATGGCTAAGATGACATCTTTCCATCATTTAGTTGTTCTCTTTATTCTGAATTAATTCATTCCCCTTTTCTGTTCTTCTTGTTTGATTTCTTCTCATCCTCTTGTATTATCGATTTATTTTTTGAATTTCGAATAATCCATTAGTGTTTTCCAAGAGAACTGCATGTTTGGCTTCTTTCTTTTAAACCCTTTAGATTGGGAGCGAATTATTGGATCTATAACTCTTGTTTAGGAGAGATTCAACGAGGTATAATTAGAATAAAAAAATCTTTGGTTGATTTTTATATTAAAGATGTAGATGGGGCTTGGATCATATCGTAGCATAGATATGATAATTTTCTTTATATAACACCATTACTATGCATGAGGTCTGATTAATTAAGAATCGAGACAAGATTGTGAGCTTTTAGGTGTGGTTGGTGCAAGGTCTGTCAATCTGGAGTTGAGATTCATCAAACAGTACTCATGTCACGAGTGCAACAACATATGGTGTCGATCTCATTGCTGGTATGTACACTGCCCGATGCAAGATCGGACACCGTGCTTGGAGTTAGATTTGTAATAAAATCCTTTTGAAAGAGAAACTACTGATCGTAGATCATCTACTTTTCAAAGTCCAAAAACAACAGCTCCCAACACCGAGCAGAGGATCTACATAATCGATCCTTCAAGCTGAAAGTCCAAATCATTAACCTCGAGCCTCAAGAACTTTGGACACCCATATTGAGGACTTGAACTATGCAATAAGAAGCCTGAAGATGTTGGAAATTTTAAGAACAAGCAAGAACAGATACCTAAATTCCATTAGGGTTAAAATGTCGAAGATAATGGTGCTCGGGTTGCTTCGTTCATCTACAGCCAAGGGGGGTAGATGATCGTTCATCATCGAGAAACCTATCTTCGTCGAGACGAGCAGCCTCCGTCGATATCAAGGTCAGTCACCGATGAAAGTTTCCACCTTGAGGAACCTCAACATTGAACCATGCGAAGACGAGTTGTCATGCATTTCCTAGATCGACAAAGGAGGAGGTCAAAGGCGGAGTGGTTGGGCAGTGGAGAAGGGTGAGATGGAATGATTTTTGCCCATCTTTATAGTATGGAATGAATAAACCATAGTTTAGTTCTTTAGTTCAACTCAGTGACAGTTGAACTATCGGAAGGGGACAAGTGATGGAGGGGTAAGAACTCGGGAGTACAATTGATATTCTATAAAGGAGAACAGTATAATTGATATTACAATATGTCAGAGGCACAAATGATAAAAACCTTAAAATAAATTTATCTGTAATTTTTCTAGACGGTTTACATTTGGTGTTCCTCTTGGGAAAAAAGTATTTATGTGACGAGTGATCGCGTTGACTCCGTGTTGGATGCCTCTTACAAAGGTCACAGATTATTCTTCTATAAGTCAAAGAAGTATACTTTTTAGATGCATCACCGTTTGTTCTTATCCTCTCTAAATATTTTACAAGCGACCCTTGTGAGATGTCTATTGAGCATGGATGCGAACGGTCGGATACGGATACGGATATAGGTATTATCGTATCCTTATCTATTTTTTAATATGAATAGGGATGTGGATACGGATATTGACGGATTATAAAACTATCTTACCATATTCTTAAAAACGGATACTGATGTAAAACGGATATTGATTGTACACGAGTAATGTTAGAAATACTTTATAGAATCGACTTAAATATATAAAAATTGGATGGAAAACACATGATATTAATTTACTAAATGTGTTTGTACCATAAAAACTATAGAAATATGATAAAGAAGGTATAGAATTATGTTATATAGGTTTAAAAATAAATTTATGACTATATTTATATACAAAAACGGATATACATATACAGATACGGATGCTTGCGGATATCAAAACGATATTCATATCTGTATCCATTTTAAAACGGATATGGATGTCAAAATCTGTATAAAACGAATATGGTGGTGGATTGGATACCGATATATCCATATCCGTTTGCATCCCTACTATTGAGCCCTCCACTCCGTTAATTATAGAATATAGAACTTAGATTTCCATTGTTTGACTTGACCATGCTTCACGTCTTAAGTTGAGGTGCTGATCATATACATATATAAAAATGGATGTATATCTATTTTTATATGGTTGTTGGCATCCCTGATAGTAAGGGTGCGTGTAACACCCATACTCTCAAAAGATAGTCCTATATCTAAAATCCGTAAAGTGTGAGGGTGTGTTATAAGTGGTGGGGATTATTACTTGACAAATTGGACTTAAGCATTTTGGGTGATTGCCAACGGGTCCAATTGGGTCTGAACCCAACATAGGTGTCAGGACCAGTTTTCCTTGATAACGGATCGATGACCTAAGTCGAAAGATGTTACAATTGGTATCAGAGCCAATTTCCCTCTGAGAGTGGAAAGGGCTACCCGAGAGTTGGAACCACCCCTACAGAGACATAGGAGGAAATAACTACCCAGAGCGTGCAACCGCCACTGTCATTGGGATTAAGTCATGGGTCATGTCGCAATGAGGACATTGCCAATATAAGTGGGGGAGATTGTAACACACATACCCCCAAACATAGTACCCCATCTTAAACTCACGAAGTGTGAGAGTAGATTATAAGTGGTGGGGATTACTACTTGAACAACTTGAGCTTAAGCATTTTGGGTTGTTGTCAACGGATCCATTTAGGTCCGAACCCAACAAGTTGTCAGGACCAATTTTTCTCATTAACAGACCGGAGACCTAAGCTTGAAACGTTACAAATGATATCAGAGTCAATTTCCCTCTAATAGTGGAAAGGGCTACCTAAGAGTTGAAGTCGTTCCTACAAAGAGATAAGAGGAAATGTCTATATGGAGCGTGCAATCGCCCCTGTCATTGGGAATAAGTGATGGGTCATGTCGCAACGAGGACGTTGCGAATATAAGTGGGAAAAATCGTAACACCTATACCCCCAAATATAGCGCCACATCTAAAACTCACGAAGTGTGAGAGTGGGTCATAAGTGGTGGGGATTACTACTTGACAATTTAGACTTAAACATTTTGGGTGGTTGCCAACGGGTTCAATTGGACATGAGCTCGACAAATTGTCAAGGTCAATTTTCCTCGATAACGGATCGGAGACCTAAACCCAAGAAACAATGAGACACATAATAAAAATCACAATCAATATTAACACCAACCTCTCATTGTGATATCTACAAGAACGAGCTCCACTCCTCGTATAGCCGTCATCAACTATCTTAACAGACTCCGTTGCATCTGACCGCTTCCCTTTTAAATCCCAACCCCTTACCCGGTATCATGTACTTTGTCTCGTCGTTAATTCTAATTCTATCATCTCTGAATCCATGATCTCCATGTACATATGCTACCTTCTCCTCCTCCCAACATTGCATCTAAAATGTAACCTCAATTAAATCAATTAGAACTATGCTCTTACATTGACATAAAGTTTTTAATAATACATTAAAATATATTTAAAAACATGTTTTAATTGCATACAAATATACATATAAACATACTCATGTAGTAGCCTCGTGTTTTGCGTCGGTAGCACTGGTTTAGTCCATCGTCGTCACTGCGATTGTGGAAATAATCGTGCAGATACTCTGGTGGAAGCTGAATCAACTTCCCTTATAGGGCTAGCATCCTCACGATGGTCCTTCAAAATAAATATGAGTTCCTTCTCTGTCGCTCCCCTCTACGCCTTCATAACATTACAGACGCATCTAGGGTGCTCGAGAGGCATCATCCTCATGCGACTCCTCCATATTGCAACGCCTCATCCTTCCCATCGCCCGATTCATCGTCTGATGTTATATCTAAATATTTTTTTGATCAGATTCAATTATTTAAATGAAAATTAAAATTACTTTAAAAAAAAGTGTATACATTGTATCTCATGTAGTTCATCTAGCCATCGAATAAGTGTACTCTCCTTATTCTTCCTTATGTAGCTGCATTCATGAGTAATGGAATGATCAGTTATCCACTTGATCTCTAGTATTTAATCATTAATAAATATGGTAGTTGTATCCAATTCATAGTTATATAAACAAATCATTAAACTTAGAAATATTTGAAGCATTTACTATTTTTTTTCTCTTTAACATGGACATGGGAGTATGATCCAAGACGTGTCTTTAGAAGAATATTTGCCATATTCACTCTCTCACTCTCTCTATCGCTTTTATAAATAAATTAATCATAGAAATTATTTTAATTTTTTTGAACTGAATTACTAGCTTGTATCTCAAGTTCGATCACATTTTCACTCTTGTCGTTGCAGGTTAAGTATATAACGTCAATATTATTCGTTGTGAAATGAGTTTTCGTACTTAAAATTAGCGATGAATAATATATATGTCACTGTATCATTAGCCAAGGTACATATAGCAATGTGTATTTGTTGTTATTTTTCAAAATATTAACTAATTGCCGCTATTTTTATACTTCAAAATTTAGCAACGATTAATTAGAAGATTGAAAATGACTACGGATAAGCGTCGTTACGTGGATCGTTGCTAATGATATAATGTCATATATGATATTCATTGCTAATCTGAAACATGAAAAGTCATCTCGCAACGAATAATATCATCATTACATATTTAGTGATGGATTTTGAAAAAAAAATATCACTATAGCTCAATTTCATTGTAGACTCGGTAGGAAATCAAAGTATTTTCTAATAGGTTAGGAGCACTTATTAGGAAATTTCTTACATTTCCTAATGTGTGCAGTTAACCTAATTGAAAATGTGATGATTTCTCAACATGCATAATTCACATGTTATGAAATGGCAACCTAATTGAAAATGTGATGGTTTCCCAACCTGCATAATTCACCTGTTATGAAATGGCATCTTATATATGGTTTTTGACTGATACTTCTCCATCTAACTCATATATGTGATCTTATTCGCTGATATTTTTCAAACTTTGAGCTAATCGTCACTAACTTTTCAGTTGAAAATTTAACAACTATTAGCTCATATTATGAAAAATAGCAATAGATAGGCTTTTCTATATAGAATGTTGCTAATGATATTAGCAACGTATATGACTTTTGTCGCTAATTTCTAGTACAAAATATTATTTAATGAAAGATAACATTCGTCGGTATATATTTAACAGCCGGTGATATAGTGACGGATTTAAAATAAATGTCACTATAAATCCAATTTATCGCGGTGCACACTACAATAAAATTGAGTTATAGTTATGTTTTTTCAAAATTTATTAATAAATTAACCGTTGTCCTATATATAACGATGATGTTATTCGTTGTGAAATAATTTTTCGTACTTGAAATTAACAATGAATATCATACACGTCGTTATATCATTAGCAACGGTCCACATATCGGTATTTATCCGTTACTAATTTTCAAATTTCTAATTAATCATCGCTAGATATAAAATTAAAATAGATATAAAATAGTGCACATAAACCTACAGCCTACTTTCTATAATAGTTATACATACATATACGTAGGGAGAGAGTATGAATCACACATACATACGGTACAAAGCAAAAGTGCATTAAAAAATGGAGTATATATATACCAAAATCTCAAACAAACAAAAGAAAAAGTAAACAAAAATGCATTGCTTTTTATTAAATTATAAAGAAAGAAGTGAACTTCGACATAGACGATGCATTATCGAGGAGTTTCTTATTCACAGAGAGAGGAGCGATCCTATGAGAGCCAAAACATGTGAGGGCATGAGAGCGTGCATTCTAGACCAGTAGATTCAACTAGGAGAGAGAAGCTAGAATCTAATAGTCCAGAATGCCTGCTCTCATGCTCTCACAGTTTTTTGCTCTCACAGGATCACTCCTCTCACGGAGATAGAGAATCAGAGGAGAAATGATCCTAGTTCTAGAGACGGTAAAACAATTCATTTACATAAGATCGATAAAACAATTCATTTACATAAGATCGGTCATCAATGGCACGCAAAAGCAATGCGATTCACATCGTAAAACAACTCCTCACATGCATCCATTGAGAGGTCAGGGTGAGACGAGAACATTGCATCACAAGCACTAGGTATGGCCCCATATCAAGCCTGATCGATCTTCTCTCTCTCTCTGTATGTGCGAGCGCACGTGCGACTTTTAGACAATGATAAAGGCAACTCATTCGTCTCTATTTCTCTCTCAACTAAAGTAAATCATCTCCCTCAAATCACTGTTATCTCTTTCATCATCAATCATTTCTCTCCTTCTCTAATCTAGTATAATATATTTTCTCATCACTCTCATTTTATACAAAAAGATCTATATCATTTTCTATTTGAAAATATTTGTAACTTTTTTTAAAAAAATATTTTTATATCAAATTTTATAAATTAAATTATCATGAAATATACATTTATAAAGAAATCATGTAAAGTTATAAAAAGTCAAAAAATGTCAAATGCATTTGATGATGCATTTCATCTTGTGAAGACTGATTGGCGGCATACATGCATATGTCGGTATCATTGATCAAGGGTATTTTGGTAATTTTACATGTACTTTCATGGAACCCAACTGTTGTGATATAAATATACCAATTGGTTTAGTTGTATTTTGTACTCCAAACATATTCGTGAGAATACAAAGAGATGGTTCAGTGTCAGGAAGTGGTGTAGATTCATTGTTGAACCTTATAAATCACAATGTTGTTCAATTGTGCATGTTTCCATTTTGTGATCATTATTTTGCATGTGTTCATTTGATTAGATACATTTCCCAACATTTGGTCAGAATGATTTTTATAAATCATCAACAACCATGTAAGAACTCAATCCATAAGATCATATTTTAAGATGTGAAAAAATCTAAATAATTATAGTAGATTATATATACATGGGATGACAATAAAGATATCAATTTGCAAAAATAAATATAATATCATTCATGCTTAAAAATAATGCACGCGTTAATAATTTTATTCTATTTTGAAATATCAAATATCCAACGATTGATATTTTTATGTTTATTTTGTTAACACATTTTACATAGATCTATTATAACAACAAAGCATTTTCTCACATTAAGTAGGGTCCGTTATATGGATTCTTTGCTTCCATTCAGATCTATCTTGAGTCATTCTCGGGCGTAGATCCAAAAAATTAAGATCCCTTCGTATAGTCTCAATCCAACACTTCTTAAATACGGTTATTTTACATCAAACAATTACAAAAATTAATAAATATATGAATATAAAGTATTTTTTTCAAATATAGTCTCATTGATTGAATCATTATTATGTAAATAATCATTTATATTAAATACGTCTAAAGATACGAGTTCATCTTGTATTTTAAAATATATAATCTAATTTACCTTATTTATAATTATCCAAAAATTGAATAGATATGATATATGCAATCCATGTTTCTATTTCTCATACATTGTAAATAATAAATGAAAATCAATACAAATATATTCTTATCTGCATTAGTCAAATAGAGGATAATGATGTCATTTTCTCGTATTTGACGAATAGGAATGCAAATAAGAATGTAAATGTTCAACATTCGCCGAATACGACTATGAATATAATATCATCAATTTTGACGAATACGAATGCGAATACGAATGCTTAAAATTTTGAGGATATCAATGCAAATATTCATTTTTTTGAAGGATACGATGGATACAAATATGAATATAAATGGTTAAATATGGATGATACCAATACATATATGGTATACAAAGAAGTAAGTTTAGAAAGCTTTCTATATTATTTAGTTATATCTAAGCGTTTCCTTTTATTGTTTAGTTATTTTTTATGCACATATTCGTTATTACAATATTTAATATACTTTTTATACATTGAAATTGTTATGAACCTAAAATGCCTATAACTTTTAAGTAAATTTGGACATATATAATATTCGTATATTAATTCATATTCATTTGTCAAATATTTTTGAATTATTAATATTCATTTTACATTAGTATTCGTATTTTGATGGTATGATTTTACATTTTATACCTTCGTGTGATATTTGTATTCGTATTCGCATCCGGATTTTAAACATGAAAAAATGGGGCTGCTCCCGGACCCCTTTCGGTAATTTTTTAAATTTTCTGCAAAATATCACCATGTATATTCATATATTTATATATATATATATATATATCCCTCCAATACGCCATTAGAATTTCGTCAGAAACAGAGACTCATATACCATCCATCCAGAACATGTAATTTTAACGGTCCAAATATTGTTGTAATCGTCTAGATGGAGGGCGTAAGAGTCTTCATTTCTGATGAAATTCGAAGGAAATATTGGAGGGATATATATATATATATGTGGTGATATTTAAAAAAAAAATAAAAATTTGACGGAAAAATAATGTCGGGACAAACCCATCAAACCCTTTTAAAAAGGATGATAATATGATAACACTTATATTCGTATCTTTATCCAACTGTTTCCGTAGTGACAATTCACATATAAATTTCAAATAAAATGGAATATATATTGTGAAACCAATTTCAAATGAGTTATGAAGTTTCAGATGTTGGAGTAAGACGGAATATTACCTCGAAATATGTTCTATTTATACGAATTATAACATATGAAAATGGAAATAGAAATATGTTATCATGTGGAAGTGAAAAATATGATACTTCAATTAAAACAATTTAGTAAAATAAGTACCGATGAGCATACAAAACGTTGCACCAATATATGAACAATATACAATATGTGTGTATTATGTTGAAAATATAGAATATATTCAAATACAATGCTATAACCTTAATCCACATCTAAAACTCATGTAAAATAAAAAATATATTATACCACCACATTATTTCATCCTAGTCTTATAAAACAATCACAACCCAATCATTCTTCCTAACTTTCAAAAATCATATCAGTATACACAAATTCAATAATAATCCCACTATTCAAACGCCATTACATGTAAAAAAATACTAATTATTTATCTACGAAAAATAGTTAACTCACAACCAATTTAAACTCTTGCATACAAATGCAACTAAAGTGTATGTTCTAAAGTGTATGTTCTTATTAGGGTGGAGCATTGGGTCGGGCACGCCTGAATCCGACCCTGACCCGACCCGTAAAAGCTTGGGTCCGACCCGAACCCGAACCCGATGTACAAATGGGTCGGGCCTGGGTCCTCATTTTTCAAAAATATTATACTCGGGCCGGGTCGAGTCCGAATCCAAAGTACAAATGGGCCAGACCCGGGCCCTCATATTTCAAAATATCATATTAGAACTAAATTAGGGACACCGATTTATAATCACAATACATCCAATATTTCCTCCATCCATCAATAGTAATATTATATCGTAATAATACATCCAATATTCATGTGTTATGGATGAATTATATCTATAACAATAAATTGGAATAAAAGTGCAACTTCATGGAATCAAAATAAGTACGGGTTGAACCCGACCCGAGCCCGAGCCCGAGCCCAAGCCCGACCCGAACCTGAGCCCGATCCCGCGGGCCTTAGGCCGGGCCCGAGTCCTCAGTTTGCTCAAAAAGCGGACCTCAATCCGACCTAAAGCCCACGAAAAATTAATGGGCTCGAGCCAAGCTTTCCCGAGTTGAGTCAGGTCTAGCCCAGTTCTCCACCCTAGTTTTCTTATTATAAAAAACACTATTTAAAGACCACGTCCAAGAAAAACTGAAAATCAATTGGACGATATCCGCAAAATGCCCTTCCCCTATTCCGATTAGGATTCACCCACACTTTCTCCGGTATTTACGAAGACTGCCTCTTCCCCCCACCTATATAAAGCCCTCCCTCCAACGGCCTCCTCCCCCACCTCCAACTGCACAACAAATATCAGCACCGGCACGCCGATGGCCACCGCCGCCCCTCGAAGCCCTAAGTCTTCCATAATCCTCTCCAACGATCTCCTCCGACACCGTTCCCATCCTTCCGCCGTCTCCGCCCCGTCTCCTTCGTCCGTGCGAATCCCACCGGCGGCGCGGCGGCGGTGCTCGTGCTCGCCGACGACACACCCAGGGTCCTTCCGGTGCTCTCTCCATAAGAGCAGCGGCGCCGTATCCTCGTCTACGCCTGTGATATCGACGGCGAGGATAATAACGTCGGAGGGGGCGTGGGCGAGGAGGGCGCTTAAGGCTTTTACACGGCCCTCGCCGCGCCGGCAGAGGAGGAGGGAGGCCTTCCGCCCGCAACCGAGCCGTCTGTCGGCGATGTCGATGGCCGATGATCCGTGATCGATCTTCTGATCTCGCGATCGCGGGCAGATCTCAGGTGGCGGAAGAGACTGGAGATGGAGATCGAACGAGTGGAGGAAGAGGAGAGATATTTTTTCTATTTTTAGAAAAAAAAAGAATGTTCCTCTTTTTTCACTTTATATCTTTGTGTGAGATATTATATCTTCGCTGAGAAGACTTTGGAATTGGACACCTGAATGTGTAATCAATGCTTTTTTCTCTTTATTTCCATTGCGAAATATATGTGTCCGTGTATTTTAATGGGGATTTTTTGTGACTGGCAGATACGGACGAAAATGGAGTATATTATACTTGAACAGTATCCACTAGCAACAAATTTGAAAAAAAGTTTAATATTACCAACAAATGATTAATACCTGGACATGTACTTACAAATTACTTAGTATTAATATATGGGCCTCTCCACAGACTTTTTTAAACAATTATTATAATAATATGTAAAAAGTTTTGACGTATATGTATAATTTGACATCTAAAGTGTAGATTTGGAAGAATTCACGTACTTAAAGATCAAAAAAATAGAATGGATTTTTTTATTAAATTTGATTACTTCATGTGGAACAAGTATGATGTAATTTCTTATAGGGTGTGTTTGGTTCGAGGGTTATCTGGTAGAGGATAACCCAACCCAGTTGTGGGTTATTGGGGGGATAACTTGAATGTGAGTTTTGGTGTTTGGTTGGTGGGTTCTACTGTTTAGAGGGTTTTCTGTGATGTGACCTGTACTGAAGATTGGGATAATGATTGGTTGTTGATTGGTGTTTGGTAGTTGGCTTTAGTGGTAGAGGAAGTTTTCTCCCTTTTACGTTTTTTACCCTCTTAAATTTCGACCTTTAGCATATTTAACCTGTTAGCATAAATACGTTTTTTACCACAGTCACCCTGTTACGAAATTAAATTTCTGCGTATAACATAATTACCATGTTACCATATTTCCCTTTCCTTACCATATTTACCCTGTTACTATATTAAATTTCCGCCTTTAAATTTTTTTACCCATTGTCCATCTTATCCGTTTTTCCATATTTACTCTGTTACCATATTAAATTTCCACATGTAACATTTATATCGTGTTACCATATCTTCCATTTTTACCACACTCCACCCTGTTACCGTAAGCAGTTGCGTCACATCATGCTACTGCATCTTCTATCCTAAATATGGATTTTCTTCTTCTCATATCACATTAGGTTCATCTAAACATTTACCGCATGTTCAATGAGTCGCATACGTACCTAATTGACGGAACCTCAAGCCAATTTAAGATAACTCCTTCTCATTAGTTATGTTGAGACACTATGCTTTTATTCTCCAAACAGTCTTAACTAGTAACACATTCATTTCAATAACATTAGTTAAGTTCATATATTCATTTCAATAACATTTAAGCAGTTCATTATATATCCTAACATCATTCAAATAGTTTTAATTGTGTCGGATCGCAGTCGACAACTTGGTTACATCCAGCATGTTATACATGCGATATCACAAATAGAAGAATATCGAGGGTTGTTTCTGCAAATCCAACGAGAATATATAGACGACGTCGAATGAAGTATCTCTTAAATCAGATAGTGTGAGTAACATTCAGATGGGTTCATAAATAGCATTTGAGTTACAATAGCTACGAGACTACATGCTTGTCAACCACAGCTTCGTGAACCGGATCATGTTGTGACATAGAACCGCCGCATAGGTGGATAATCATTCTTTCCTTCTCTCTGATCGAGCTCTCTCCCTGCGCTAGCTTCTCGTCCTTAAAATCTAAGGCGAACTTCAATACGTTGTGCAGGTCTGCCAGGAATATTTTCTCTGCGGTCAGGGAACGGATTGTCGGCGGGAGTGACGATGCCACCACCATGTACCCACATGGTCGCTGCCAAAAGATAATTTTATCGTTATAAGTGTGAATGAAATTAATTCGAAATAGAAGAAATTTCAAAGTAATTTATTAAGTCACTTACATCTAGCAGGCATGTGTACCACAAGCAGGTATCAACCGGCTCTAAACGACGTGAGTCGTCAAATACAAGTAATGCATCCTGGCCACAGGTGCAGACACGTCTATGGGAGAAGGGAATGTCAGAACGTAGCAACACCATTGCTTGTTCATTGATGGCTCCCCACCGAAAGTCAATCCATCAAATACTATCGAAACACATAGCAACAACCTTTAAAAAGTCCACTAAAAATAATAGCAAACCATGCATAACATTCGATGAACAATTAGTACTGAACTGATTAGCTGATGGGAACAAGATGTTTTGGATTTTACATCCGACCTGGAATTTCGTCACTCGTTATGCATACGCCTCATCCTATCCGCATACATCGACGTGGCCATTTCATCTCGGATTTTCTCACCCCGCAGCATCTCGACACGGGTGGCTCTGACCTTGACACCGGGCTCTGGTTCCAAGTCGGGTGGATTTGGAACCAAGTACTTCTCAACACAGTCAAACCACTTGTCACTCACATACAACTTTATGAAGTTGTGAATTATCGTTGTCGCCTTGACAACGTCTCTCTGCCTCTCGAAATGGTATGTGGGCATGCACGTCAAATACTTGAATCTCTTCTTCCAAACGCCAAAAATCCTCTCGACATCACTCCGAAGTTGTGAATGTCTGTGATTAAATAAGTGCTTGTGAGAGACGTAGCGTTCCGACTTGTCTAGCGCGTGCTACTCAGGTAAATGGTATGTAATGCCTCGGTAGGGGGAAATGAAGGAGTCCGTATTCGTGTAACCATAGTCCACCAGATACCTGCAGCCGTTTGGGATGACGAAGCCACCTCTGTCAATGGCATCCCTAAGAACTGACATATCTGAAGTTGATCCCTCCCATCTGGCAAGTATGAATGTGAATAGAAAGTCGAAAGAAGCAACTGCCATTACATTGTGCGATATGCACTGTTTTCTGTTCCGATAGGCAGCCTCCATGCCCGATGGGACCGTTGCCTTGATGTGTGTTCCATCAATGGCACCAATCACACCCTAAAAAGTCAAAGTGTTATAGGTCAGTATTTTGGTCACATGGAATATGGGGAGCTATTTTGCGCGTACCTGGAAGTAATTGGCAAAACGACGGTCCGATGAAATGCGAGTAGGTGATCTACTGAAGGAAGACGCACGAGTAGATTCTCCAACAGAAGGACTTTCTCGAGGATCATGTGGATATAAGCTGATATCGTGGAACCAGAGTATTGGAACCACTCCTGCAGCACACGGTTAGGTAAGCCATGTCCAAATGCAAATAGGAAAATGCAAACTTGTTCTATCGTATCCATGGATCTTGTGTTACGCAAGCATGTTCTTTGCTCCAACAAGTCCACAAATTTTAAGAGGGTTGCAGGTTCCATCCTGAAGCACCTGTAGGATCGCTTAGTATGCCCTGCCATCATATCATCAATCCACATACGTCCAGACCAAGGCCCGGTGTTGACTGGTATTGGGGCACGTGGGATTTGTTGGTTCTGCGACGCACATGCGAATATGTACAATGCAAGCATGTAGGACAACTCCGTGGCCTCGGACAAAATCTCCTCAAACGGATTGTATAGTTGTTCTTCCATCTGCATGAAAGTTGTATGGCATAAGGACTATATCTCCTCAAACGGATATGCAATGTAATGGAAATATGGTCCTAAAAACCAAACAAACGAAAACATAACAAACCAAAAATCATTCAGATGAAAACGGAAGAACTTGCACCTACGACTACTGTGAGATAAGAGTACAGAATAAAATGTACCTAACAGAGCAACACGTAAACTAATGGAAAGAAAAACGGAAGTACAAGCAATTACGAGTACATAGGACTACATTTAAAATTGTCCAACATTTGGGAGCTTCTTTTCATATCGAAGCATGGCTCAAGAGGGTTTACGGCTGATCGAGGACATGGCGAATCCATGCTTGAAGGTACTCGGGGTCATCCTTGACCGAACGGAAGAGCTCCCTTTTGCTCGGGTGTGTCAACGTATCAACCATCTTTACGTAGGCCGCACGGGAGAGCGTTGGGCATGACTCCCTCAACTCTCTGAATGCCTCACAGGCGTCCACATCTTGGTGTCGTCTTTGTGCTCCTATCCTCTCCTGAATCAGCTCCATCAAGGCCTCCATGTCCGGTACTACGTGCTTCCCATCTCCACTCTTCCTGCGCTTAGATCCTGATGATCTCTGTGTAGTCTTGCTAACAACAGGAGGGGTGGGCACCTCGTCCACATCCTCGTAATCAGTATTACCTTCTTGGCCCTCCATGACTTGCTCTTCTTCTGTATTGCGTGCAGCCATCGGCGCACGTGACGAGCTGGCGTAACATCCAGTTGCAGACCCCTTCCCGATGAGGTAGGAAACCTCTTCGAAGTACAAGAAGGGACGTGAACTGTACTTGCGATAGCCTCACCTACATAGCAAATAGAAATTTCAATTATTCATTGTTAAGTAATCGAATTGGAGAATTGTCTTTTATGCAATGGTCACCATACCTCCAACCAGGCGAGGTCGTCCGGTGCGATTGGACGATTTGAAACATGGTCCCATCCCCAACCGGACTTGCCGCGAAGGTACAAGTACGCCGTGTGGTCCTTCTTGTAGATCTTCCAACGTGATTGGATCAGATCCTTCGTGTGACACAATCCTGCTTGTTCATTGAACTGGAGCAAGATTGCATTCCAACCTGTAGTAGTAAATGACTTCTCACTCCATTGATTCTTGTCTTTTGCATCCAACAAGCAATGGATTAAGACCCATTCATAGGCTGGTGTCCAGTTAATTGCCCTCCCCGCACCTGTAGTTGCTCCTTCACTCCCATCCACTATGCTCTTTCCCTTACCTTGGCACCGCATTGCATGACTAAGTACATAATTTGGTAAATGTGAAATTGTCATTAAACATTGTCTAAAGAGCTCTTGGAGGTAATACAAAAATGACCACGGTCGCAATTAATTTCATAAATCACTATACAAATGAGTTTCCGTTTGATTTGCGCAATCTTACATATACCGGTGACTTGACATCTGTTTTAGAAGACGCTCTAAAGCCCGGAAATACGCTCTAAATCCAATACGCTCTAAACCTAATCCCGTCAATTTCTATCTAATACGCTCAAAATCTGTCCAACTCTTGAAAAATTCTATATAAATGGACAGAGTAGTTGCACATGGAAAGATAACATGACTTGCATTTGTTCCTGTATAGACACGCTTGAATCTAAATTTGAACACAAAACAATGAAGCACAGAGAGGTGACGATTGAATAACTGCTGGATTAAAAGTCACCTTGTGTTTATTGTGACTTTTAACTTTGGGAAATTCATATCGATGTAAGTTTTTATCCAGCAGCACAAATTAAGATAATGTCATACTAACAAGTGGGTAGAAAGATGAGCATAAAAAATGATAAAATAGCAGCACAGATGTAAACAAAATTGAGAGATGGAATGGGTTTCATCAGTTCTATTTTTTGCCAATGTTATTGTCACAAATCCCTATTTTTACCCAAGTGTGAGATGGTAAACAGTGTCTCAGACAATTGATGCATAGCCATTATTTTCATCCTACGACAGTTTGGTCAATAACAGTTTGGGCAATTGATGCATAGACATTAGTTTCAGATAATCGACCGATCAACAAGGGTGATCAATCAGTTGAAAGATTGTGGTCTTCAGGAGATCGTTCACATTATGCATCAGTCTTCGGGAGATCATTCACATTATCCAAATCTACCCATACTAGGTTGGGTTTCCTCTCTTAGTTTATATCTGAGAGATTGTTCTTCATACATAAACGCCCCCTCCAAATTTACTCAACTGACAAGAGATATATGTTGCAAGTTTGCAACGAATGGTCTACACATACTTCGTACATAAACGCCCCCAATGAACTGGCCATATCTAAAATCAACTACATGTGACCACTACTATTTCAAATCAAAAATTGGAACCGTTGAACACCACGGCCTTCTATCGATAGAAAGCCAAAAGCAAGAAATCGCCGACAGCGAAGATCGAAGAAATGCCAAGACAATTCCGTCAAAATAACCCCTTCTGAAGATAGCCAACATAGCCAACACGAGAGAGATGTTACCTGCAGCGAGAAGAAGGAAATGACTCCCCGTCAGCCTCTGTGTATATGTCCTCCTCCGCGACCTCGTCCAAGAGCAGCTCGAGCCCAAGGGTGATGGCGTACCTCCAAGCTTGGTCGAGACGACGCCACTTCCTTCACGGCGGTGTGGAGATGCGCGAACACCGGGAGGAGGAGGAAACCATACTAGGAGGAAATCACCTGGGTGAGAAGAGGGCGCAGCGGGCGAAGCCTCGGGAGAGAGGCATGGACAAGACACTTGCGTGTGGCAGGAACTCGGCAGAGCAGTCCCCTCACGCTACAGTGGATCGAAGGAGCGAGGGTCGACTCGTCAAGGGTTGCGGGGATGACCCTCGACGGAAACCGCGGGTTTTCTGCAAATAACCCGATTGGGAGCGGATACCCCGCAACCCGAACACACCCATAAAGTCATAGACTTTATCTTCGGTTCTATTTTTATCATGTAAGTCGGTCAAATATGCAGATTTGAGCCTTGATTAGTGTATCTCATACATATATATATATAGAGAGAGAGAGAGGAGTGATCCTATGAGAGCAAAAAAATGTAAGAGCATGAGAGCATGCATTCTGGACCACATGATTCTGTTTTCTCTCTCCTGTTCTTCTCTCTCCTGGTTGGATCATGTGGTCCATAATGCATGCTCTCATAGGTTTTGGCTCTCATAGGATCACTCCTATATATATATATAGAGAGAGAGAGAGAGAGGAAGGGGATCCTACTCCATGGAATAGGTAACTTACCTACTCCACTCTCTTTTTTTCAAAAATTTTTTATTTTTTTTGAAAAATGCTTCCATGGATTTTCATAATTATATCCCTCTAATATGTCATTCAAATTTCGTTAGAAACAAAGACTCCAACAGCCTCCATCCAGAACGCAAAAAATACAGCAAATCTGAGACCGTTAAAAAAAGACTGTCTGGATGGAGGCCGTAGGAGTCTCTATTTCTGACGATATTTAAATGACATATTAGAGGGATATAGTTATGAAAATTCATGGAAGCATTTTTCAAAAAAATAAAAAAATTTGAAAAAGAAGAAAATGGAGTAGGTAAGTTACCTACTCCATGGAGTAGGATCCCTTTTCTCATATATATATATATATATATATATATATATAGAGAGAGAGAGAGAGAGAGAGAGAGGAGTGATTCTATGAGAGCAAAAAGTTGTGAGAGCATGAGAAGGATGATTCTGAACCACATGATTCACTCAGGAGAGAGAAGACCAACATAGTAAAAACAGAATCATGTAATCCAGAATCATTTCTGTCATGCTCTCACGTTTTTCTGCTCTCATAGGATCACTCCTCATATATATATATATATATATATATATATATATATAGAGAGAGAGAGAGAGAGAGAGAGAGGGGGGGGCGATCCTGTGAGAGCCAAAATTGATGAGAGCATGAGAGGAGTGATTCTGGACCACAAGATTTTATCTTCTCTCTCCTGGTTGAATCTTGTGGTCCAGAATCACTCCTCTCATGCTCTCACCAATTTTGGCTCTCATAGGATCGTCCCTCATATATATATATATATATATATATATATATATAGGGCTTATCCAATGCGCACAGGGCCCATTTGTGTTGTGGTGAGCACCAAACGTGGGCTCGCCACGTGTATTTCCATTTGAATGTTGCCTATTTCGAAGGAGCACGATTTTAGCAGGATATTAATAAGTTTGAGCCTTTTATATTTCCAGTTATATCGAGTCCTTAAAAAAAGGAAGACGGTTTTGGAAAGATAAATGCAAATCATTAATTTCGTACCGAAGAAATAATCATTGTCTATTTGATCAGTAATGCGTATATTATACTCAAGTAATTATGTGTTGCGAAATCAGTAATACTGAAACAGTTGTCAGTATTTTACATCTGTAATATTACATTGTAAAGAGATCAGCAATTCATTCATATTACTCAAGTAATACATATTCAGTTATCAAGTAATTAATGTTTTGAGATCAGTAATTAAGTATGTAAACTACTAATGTCAATACAATGATTACTGATTACATATATCCATTTTACTGAACTCATTATGATTGTTACTAATGTTATAGTTACTAAATGCAGTGTTACTGACGCACCTCTTATTTACTTGTATAATCTTTTAAATTACTTATAATGCATATGAAAATTACCGATCAGTTGTTATGGTTTTACTAATGTCATAACAACTACTTACTTGCCCAGTGTGTATATATTACTGAATTTTGAACCATATAATAAAATGAAGTAAATTACTGACCATTGTTTGGGTATTACTAATCTCGCAACAACCATTTACTGGACTATTGTATATGTATTACTGATTACATTTCTTTGTTTGTTGTTACTTGATTTTATATCATTCTTATGGAATCTGATTTGAAGACAACACTCTAAATATAATTGATTCAGTAAGAATGATAGAAGGACAAGTAACACTTAACAAAATGCCTGTAACATAGGCAAATGACATCAGTAACTTGGTATAAATAAATATGTAAATAACTTTTACGTTTGTCTCAGTAACTTTCACGTTTGTCTCAGTAACTTTCACGTGTGTCTCAGTAAAAATACACATATGTCTCCTGATTCAAATCCAATTGCATGTCATTCCTCGTCGTTTCTTCTGATATGATGCTCTCATGATCCAATGTTTCATTTTTTATTTTTTTCATCCACGAATGATGTTGCGAATTGTAAAACATCAGAGGTATTCGGGCATCTGATATACCTGAAATAAAAATGAATTAGTAAACTAGTAGTTGGAAATTGTAAGAACTAAAGAGGGAGCAGTAACAATTATGAAGGCAGTAGTAAAATTAAAATATCATCTCAGTAAACAATGTAAATACATTAGTAACTCAGTATATTTTTAAAAGAATGCATGAAAAGTAACAATTGTGTTGGCGATAGTAATATAAAATATCTTATAAGTAAATTAAGTAAATACATTAGTAATTCAGTATAAAAGATTTAGTAAGAATGGCAAACTGACAAGTAATACGCAGTATTTTCTTAAGATACATAAGTAGCTAGTGAATAAAAATGAATCAGTAAGAATAATATATAGAAAAGTAATTCATGCCATATTGTCAGTAACTTTGACAAATACCTTAAGTAATTTAATATCATTTTTTTAATAATCTGACTCGGTAACATAATGTGATATAAGTAATTTTTCGTGATTCAAAAGTAAATAAATTAAACATGATCCTTCTGAAGTAGTGTTTTCATGATTGAAATCTCCTTCTCAGATGATATTCTGACGATCCAATTCCAACCAAGAATCAACATTCACCATTTCTTCTAAGATATCGTGATTCAAATACAATCGCAAATAATCAATCACGTTAAAAACTGAAATCAAAAACTCGAAAAAAGATGAGATTCTACCAATAACGTGAAATAAACGTTTAATCTTCAAAAACGAAACCTTACATTGGACAAATCGATCGTCTCAGTTTACAAGATCAATCTCCTCACGCTGTAAATCGCCAGATCAATCCATTCCCTTGTCGTTGCAATACAATATGTTTCTTTAAGTGCGTGCTATTTTTAGACTTCCTTATAATTTCCAATTTAGTTTTCTTCCCATTATGATTACGGTTCCTACTATTTAGGGATTGAAAATATCTCCTTAAAAAAGGCAATACACGTGTAAAACAACGATGGTTGGATTAAGATCAAAGGGCTGAAAAGAGGGGCTCACCGAAACTCAAATGGGCCCTGTGCTCATTGGATAAATTTCCTATATATATATATATATATATATATATGAAATATTTCAAATGAGGTGCACCTTTCCTATGTATATGGAAAGCCACACATCCCCAACGTCCATCTTTTCATCAATGATCATGGTTAAAACAGGCTAACATTCCTTAAAACCATTGACGGTTTTCTATTTTTAGTATATTTTAATATGTTCGAAAGCTAATTCATTAGACAATCCTGTTAATCATGCAACCCAACAATTATTGCCGTGGCTGACAAGATGCACCCCAACGAAGACCCATCCAAGCAGAACACCCCAAACGGGACATCCCTCTTGTGCTGCCCTAAGGAGCTTCATCGTCAAGTACCCAAGAATCAAATTTACCGTGTGCCCCCACCCGAGAACCAGCGCAAGTTCGACCTTCACTCTTCGGTTGCGGTGTCATGATGGATGGAGGTTTCTCGGCGATCCATCCAATCGACATCGGTGGTTGCTGTGGTGTCATGATGGACAGAGGTTGCTCCGCTCTCCTTCGTGATTGGTGATGAGGATCGGCTCCATACAGGTTGCGTCCCTCGACATCTATATTTTTCATCGTTGTTTTGATAGGGATTGATGTTCATTCGATGTAGAAATGGGGAGCGGGTTCATCTATATTTATATATTCGTTTGTTCATAGTAAAAAGTATTAAATTATGTATTATATATATATATTCAATTTCGTTGAATTTATATAGAGTACATCTATATTTATATATTCGTTTGTTCATAGTAAAAAGTATTAAATTATGTATTATATATATTCAATTTCGTTGAATTTATAACAACTGTAATTTACATTTTGGTGAAACAAACATAAAAGTGTATTTTTAGAAAATAAAGTGACGATACTATACGCATGTATAATTTTCAAAAAAAATATATAAATTAATGTTTCCCAAAATCCCAAGCACGATGGAACATGCATGATATAAATTTCTATGGATCCTTGGTCTATTTTTTTTACTGGTTGAAGGGGTTTGAGGGATTCGAACTCTGATCCTTTTAAAGTGGGATTATTAGTTTGAGTACGTGTATATTGGAAGATAACTCTGATCCTTTTAAAGTGAGATTATTAGCTTGAGTACGTGATGTGTATATTGGAAGATCAATTATGAGAAAAAAATTCTAGTAGATAAAGAGGATTAGAAGTGCACATGGATCGGATAGGATCGGATTTTAGCTCTATCTGTGTCAAATACATCTTAACTGATTTAACTTTTTCCAATCCAATCCTACAGATATTCAATCAAATCCAATCCAACCCATCAGATGATCGGATCGGTTCGGATATTTTATAGCTACACACTCCGCTCAATTGTTTACTCTCTTATTTTTGTATTTTAAAAGATTGGTTCTTTGAAATTAGACCTTTTTTTAATTGTACATTTCTTATAATTAAACACTAAAAAATAATTTAGTAATGGTATATCATAATCATATCCAATAGTTGAACTCCAAATATCAAGTAGTTATTTTCATTTCCTGCAAAATTTATTATGATCATATATTGGATGACATTAAAGTTGCATGCTCTTATAAAATAAATATAGAAAAAGTAACTATATTTTAAAAAATAAGATAGAACAAAAGAAAAATATGTATTGCATATAAAAGATAAATAATATACTTTATATATTTATCGTGTAGTCATAGTCCTAAATTGATGTTTAAGATGGAGAGAGAAAGATAGTAACATATAAGAGAGAGAGAGAGGGGGGCAGGAAAAACTACATTCCGTTATTTAAGCCTTAAGGGAGAATAGAGATGATGTTCTAATGTTTGAACATAAAAAAGTCAATATTGATGATATTGATGTCCATGCACAATGGTATCGATGTAATACTAGAAGATAGATTCAAGCACATTTACCACATCTAAAGATAGCATATTAACTACATGGTCTAATTTATGAACTTTGATGTTAATTTAAAAAATGTATTTAACTAATATATCTTCTTTTTAGGTAGATATTATTTTTGGAGGAAGAAATAGTATGTATGAAATTGGTAGGCTATATGAGTTTCCTTTATATTTGATGAAGAAGATTGAAAATACTAATGCTTATTTTGATGATCCAAACATGTTCTCATTGATGGACCCACTTCCTCATTTTGAACATGTTCATGCACCACAACATCCGTCAAATACTTCTCGATAGTTCAGTTACAATGACAAGGTGGGAAGATACATGATTTGCATGAGTGTCTACCTCTAGAGAAGCATATGTTGGATATTCAAGTCAGCAAGGTGATGCAAGTCCGTCATCAAGTCAATTTGACCATGAACCGTCTCAATACTCACATCCCACAAAATATGATTAACAATTTCTTCAAAATCAAATGTTAATGATGCATGAGTTGGTGACTAGCAATGAACCGACTGAATAGGAGAGATAATTCTTCGGTTCGATTACATTCATGCCACAACGTAGACCTATCATGATCCAAAGTCATTCCAGTTGATGAATTTCTCAATCTTCATGTTGCGTGACATTATCTCACTCTTCCTTCAGACAAACTTGATGGCTCTAGTACCAATTTGTTGCGCATTCCTTAGAACTACCCCATCTTACTTTCTTTCATCTGGTGTATAGATGAGTCTCTAATCAAGGATGTACCATTGGACATGATATATCAGTACACCCGTTGTTCCTAGTTTGTCTTAAGCAATTATATTACTTTATCCTTTTCTAAGTCTCAAGAGGTATTCATGTATGTCATTATACATAATATTTAGTGTCGCGATAAATATGCATCAATCATAATGCCAAAATAAGACATCAAATCATCCATTAAAACCTATGCCACAAGAAACATATACAATTCTAGTTACACACGAGCTCAAGAAATTGTACAAAACCAACAATAAGAAGGAAGGTTTAGCTCACTATCCCTATAAACGTTTCTACGGGGTCTCCTTCCACAAGACACAATCTTGAGATCATCGATTGGACAAACTCCAACGAGCTCTCTTGGTGATCCAATAATGCTCTGACAAGGTCCCCAGTGAGAAGGATGGCGGTTGAATGGATGTAGGTTTTAGGACAACCAGCTCTCCTGTTTGCAGTTTCAGCTCCAAGATTCAGATCTAAATACATCTGTATATGGATCTTCATCCTTTATACTAGAATGGTTATAACTTAGGCTCAGGTACCTCTGATTCCAACAATCCTGAGATCATGAGAGAGGTACCATGAGAAGTATTCCCAGTACCTATTGTTTCCAATTTCTGGTTGTCTTCAGATTCTCTGCAATGAGAAAAATGCAAGATTTTACAGATATCAAAGGCGTGCAAATGGTTGCACACAATACACCTCTGTTTCATTTTGGGTTTTTTTTCACATGTTCTTCTAATAGTCCCATCGCGCAACTTCATCATCGCTCTCCTACACTACTTATAAGTACTCTTGCCAACCCAACTATCCAAGATTGCTGTCTCCTCTCTTGCAATGTGGCATCAACTCCTCTGTGAGGCAACTCACGACCTCTGGTTTCACGACCCCTCACAGAGACCAGCACAACATGTACACCACCTCAAGACGCCTTTCTTGTCGCTTGATTGGATCCCAACGATCTCGTGTACTCCCTTGTGAGATCATAATTCAATGAGAGATGTCACTCAAAGCAAAGGAACCCAAATGAAGAAGATGATGGGTTATGCATGGTGATTGGATTCAGGTCTGAAATTCACCTTATTTATTTATTTTCTTTCTTTCCCTGTTGTTGAATGGACTTTAGGTCTCCTCTCCTTTACGATCTTCTCTACCTTTTGTGTTTTCGTTCAAGAACACACAAGAAGAAAAGGAAAACAAACTAGGGAAGAGTACAAGATGGAGGAGGTAATGGTGTGACAAGTAAGAAGAGGATCTTCCTTATTATTCCTTTTGTTACTATTATACCAACTTGGTAAAAACATCCATCTCCTTCTACTGCAATAAGTATGGGCGAAAGAGAGAGATTCAATGTAGAGTCTATCACTTCCCCTGTACATAAATCCCACTCTAAGCATGGAGATTCACATTTGCTATTTGATATTCCCATACTATTCAAAGTCTCGACTTTCGCGAGAATAATTATATGTAGGGACTTTGTGATGACGTCGTTACAAAACAACCATAATATTAAGAGTTAGCTTCTTTTAAAAAACGACCACAATATATGATTTAGTTTTGGGATATTTATATACATAATCTTGAGTAGTTGTATAATTGCCCCAAGAACCCTCGATAATCACGAATTACATCCATAACCCCGAATAAGTGCTCCATTTACAGCCATAACCATCAGTTGGTTTTGTTCTTTAATTCAACCAGGAGAATGAGTTAATCTAATCAAATCACAATCTAACGGTTGAAGAGTACCGAAAGAAAAAAAAAAGAAAAAAACCCACCCCCTCTCCCTTCGTCCTCCAACACCTCCCCCCTCTCCTCCTCCAATTCTTCCTCCTCCAGCTCACCCTACCCCTGTCGACCACCTTCCCTTCCCCTTCTTCCTCCTCCAGCTCGCCCCACCCCTGCCTACCACCTCACCCTCCCCTTCTTCCTCCTCCAGCTCCCCCCACCCCCGCCTACCACCTCCCCTTCTTCCTCCTCCAACTCCACCCGCCCCCACCGACCACCTCCCCCTCCCCTTCTTCCACCTCCAGCTCGCCCACCCCCGTCGACCACCCACTTCTCTTCTTCCTCCTCCAGCTCGCCCCACCTTCGTCAACTGCCTCCCTCTCCACTTCTTCCTCCTCCAACTCCCCCCAACCCCGCCGACCACCTCCCCCTCTCCCCTTCTTACTCTTCCAGTTCCCCCACCCCCGCCGACCACTTCCCCCTCCCCTATCTCTTCCTCCGCCTTCCCCTCCTCTCACGCGAGCAACATTTGCTGCTCCTCCCACCTAGACGCCATGGTTAGGGTTAGCAACAACAATAACATCAGCAGCAAGCAACAACAGCAGCGGCTGCGTCGATGGCATTGGAGGGTAAGACCCGTCGTGGCGTTGGAGGGAGATGACATGGCTAAAGTCTTGGGCGCGCTTGGCTCTGACGACGCATCTCCCGAGGAGGTCGGCGAGCTTGAAAGAGGAGAATACCTCCTTGATTGCATAATGGCGTCATTATATAAATATGATATGTTTTGAAGAGTAAATTTATCAACATTTAACTTTTTTTGATCAAAGTTAACGGAGAATCAAGACGGAACTTGACACAATGTTATGTCATGTAAGGGTTAAGTATTATTCCGGATTTTGGATGTAATTCGTGATTATCGAAGGTTCATGGGATAATTACGAAACTATTCAATGTTATGGGTGTACATATCCCTTTAGTTTGAGTAAATGGTAAAAAAGAGGTCTTGGAATTTAGAGCCTTTTCCAAAAACGGCCATAATATTAAAATCACGGTGCTCCCGTATTCAAGGTAGTTATATTACATTGGTTTTTCAGTAATTTTTTGGATTTTTTGTGACTATAATTTCAAAAAACTTAAACTACAAAGACCCAATGATCTGTTCCTAAATTTGGACCTTGGATTTCGCTATATTTTTTAACCAAATATAGTATTTAAAAAAATTCTAAATAAATTAATATGTGTGCAAGTTGGATTGTTTAGTGGTTTGCCAAGTAATTAGCAACTTAATCCAAAAGATATTTGTGCATGTACATCTTACCTTGCCTTGACCTTGCTATCCAGATATTCGACAACTGTGAGTATTTTAGTTTTGTTCGGTTAATTATTAGATTAAGTTGCTCTGTTCAGTGTTGCCAATATTTTAGTTTTAAAGTCTATAAATTAGACACCAAATTTCAATGGAGAGCCCACCATAGAGATGTGCACCCTAACTCCTCATATTTGGCACTTTTTAAAGTTCAAGTACGGCATTGAAATTAAGTGTGATTCAGGGACTTTTACGCAATACAATCTCTTTTTAAGTTGTTTCATCGTTTGTGCGCTGTACTTAAGTTTAATCATAATTGTTGATTGTTGGAGTATGTAATAGTCAGGTAATTAGATCTCTCCAAAATCCAACTAACCCACACTCATGTTTAGTCTCACATATACTATCTATGGTACTCCGATCTGTCTATGAGGCTATATAAGAAGCCCCATACCCCCTATACTCACAGAGAAATTATAAAAGAAGATCCGATCCTTTGAGGCCTTCTCCCGTGGTTTCATCCCACTCCTTAAGGAGTAGGGTTCCACGTACAATCCAAGATGTTTGTGTCTGATTTCTTGCTCTGACTATGGGTTGGTATTTGCAAGATGTGTTTTGATGCAAACTTAAGTTTCCCTGGCAATATGGAAAGAAAATGATCATAATCAAAGTCAGAAAAGGAGTTATGGCCTTTGATCACAAAGAAAGTACATATAATACAGCGTTGGTTCATACTGACATAACATCTACATATATGTTTCTTCTAATTTAATCACGCAGATGAAAGGAATTTTCTCTATATGGGAAAACTCGCATACTTGCCTAGATCATACATAATAATAGAACAATTGCACAGAAGTAAACTGTTTCATAAACAAGACAGACAATGAGATTAGATTACATGATATACCTTAAATAATTCTGAGGTCAAGGAACTCATGTCAATGTTGAGAGCCTCTTGGAATTCGAAATGAACCACCAGCATAAAGCATGTGATAAACCTGCCTTATCCGTACAGTCAAAGCCATGCTTATGAAAGATCCCACGACGGATATTGCCGCTAAAACCAGGAAAGTCAGCCTGAAGCATTCAGGGCCCAAGCACGAAACATCGGAGTTGTTTATAAGACCAACATGTTGCTTAGCTGCTTCCTTGTCATAGACATAGCCCGCGAGAAATCCCGAGAAGAGTACAGCCCCAATAGGGTTTCCAAGGCCTATAAAATTATAAATGACACCTACGTGTTTCAAACCGAAAAGCTCGGATGCAGTGGGGACCATGACGGATATTTGAACACCATAGCAGATGCCAAGCAGCGCAGTTGAACCATAAAGCACGATGCCTGGAGCAAACGTGAAGAGGAGGTAAGTCCCTGCCATCACCACCTGTGTGCAGGCCATCCAAGTAGGCCTTGGAAGTGACCTCGACCTGCAAAATAGCATAAAGTAATTTACAGACGAAGTTGTGTGATTTTCTGAAGAGTGCCCAATAAGATGCTCAATCTATACCTCACAAAGTGTTCAGGGATGACCCCACCAATCAGACGTCCAAGGAAATTAAAGAAACTGAAAAGGCAGAGGAGGATGGTCGTGTCGTTTATTCCAGCTGCAATCCCAATTTGTGCCAGATTATTCAGAACGGTGATCCCGGTTCCAACGCCAACAAAATATGCCAAGAAGAGGAGCCAAAAATCAGCCTTGACAAGCACTTCACGGAACTTGAAATCATCACCTCTCTTCGGCTTACGCTTCTTCTTTATTGCTCCTTCACCTTCTGCCAGAAGCATGCCTACATCGGACTCGTGTGCATCCTCCAATAGAAGTCTGATATCTGCCTCTGAAGGAGACTCCGGCAGTAGTGGTGTGGATGTGGAGAGCTCTGGATCTCCAGAGGCACCATTCCCCACCGAGCTAGATGGGTCCTTGACATCCCTCTTTTCAGTGGGGAAAAGAGTCATCTTTATTGGAATTGCAAGAGGGGCAAGGAGGATGAGAACCATTATGAAGGCAAATATATACGACACAACATTAGACACCGGAAGAATTTCATTCACTAGTGTAGTGGTTATCAGATAAAGGCCCAAGATGACGCTGGCAATCTGAACAAACAGAAAGTGACCACGTTCTTTCTCATCATTCTCCAAAGATGGTGTGCAAGGCCTAACAAAGAACATAAGAGAGATGCAGACAACTGGAATTCCAAGGGTAAGAAAGAGCAGCAGCTTGGTGGACGAATTATGAAGCAGCCCGGCATAAATGGCGGTAAATACTGCAGCACTTAATCCGCCGTAACCCTTAAGAATACCTGCCACGGTGCCCCTGCTAAGAGGAAAATTCCGCATGTTGGTAACAAGAACACCAGTTGATAACCAAGCACAGCTATTGGTGCCAACGCACAATGCAATCCATAGCTGCAGAGCATTAGATATTCAAGAACGTTATTGGATAATTTAATATAACAAATAAAAAACAAAAATGAAAACTAAGGATAAAAGGAACATAAGGATGCATGGAGTTTGTTCTAGCATTTAAAATGACCATACATTTCGCAGATGTAAATTTTCCGTGCTCTTTTTAGCATCTAAGCCAAGAGCTTTATAAAAAGCAAGCGAGTTGGGCATGTTTATAGCAGCGAACTAACTAAAATTATTCTCATTGTAAGCGGTCAAGCGTGGCATAATTATAAAAAATGGCGAAGCCTTCGAAGTAGGGTCGCTACATGGATTCTTGCTCAAATCCATGTTGAAAGATCCGACTATTTTTTACGCTGATTGTCAGCCACCTAACGCAACCCCTACAAGGGGGCATTTGAACCCTGGTCTTTTGGGCGGTATACACACTGCACTACCACCAGACCAGTTGATACAAAATGCTGACTACAAAGCACACAGTAGTAATTTCAGAACACACCGCCAACACAAACAACAAAGAGGACAGTATAAATAATTGCACTAAATTGCTAACTCTGCCATGTTTATTGTCTCTTTGAGTGCAGGATTTTTTTAACATGGTCAACCCATCTCTAATCAAGCAATGGCCGCACGTAAGTTTCTTGTTTGTTTGAGAGTTTATAAGGAAATTGTACGAACACATTTGTTATGGCAAAAGAACACGTGAAAGCTGGTGCTGGGAAATAGGCCTTATCGGGAACACGTGAAAGTTGGTGCTGGGAAATAGGCCTTATTAAAGTAATCATAGCAAAATTAATGAGCAATTTTTTGATACTAAACATTCGTTTGAGCACCACTCAGTTGAGGGTGGGTTCCTTCTGATCCTTTTTGAAGAGGCTGGTTGTTTCTCATTCTGGAAAAAGGATAGTGGATCCGAAATAACTTCCACCTTGTTACTAAGTAGTGGACAAGGGAGTTCACACTTGAAAAAATGGAACAGAGGTCTATTCGAATTTGGAGTCAGCTCCTGAACATTGCCCTTCATTTGAGAGATGTACTGAACAAGATCGCCAGCGCTGTGGGGAGACCTTCCAAGGATAGGATCACCATGTCAAAGACAAGGATTTGACCATGTCCATTGCCATGTGGAGGTGAATGCTTCCTCGTTTCCTGACTGTCCCAATCTACACTCAAGAAGATGGAGTGGGAGGTGTCAACTCCTTCACAAATGGCACCCCCAATGTGCTCTCACTATGGGGTCGTTGGCCAAATGGACCAATTCGTGCCTGCAAGCAAGGGCAGATTACTCCCAGGTGTCAGACTTTCATCAGGCAGCTAAGGAGGTTTGACTACTAGGTGGTCGGTGGTTCCCATAGGGATGTGGGAGTTCTAAGGTTGCGTCATAGGAAATATGAAGAGTGGAAACACCTCCTCATCTAATGTGTGTGGCACCAAGATTAGGTGCCAAGTTCTAATGTGTCTCTCCATGTAGTAGCTAGAGGAAGCATCTCTCCAGAGGTATAGTCAAGATTAATCAAAATCATCCATATTAATCGACCACCGATGTTAGAGAGAGGAAGAAAAATCCCCATTGAGACCATCCTAATCACCAAAGGAGGGGATGATTAGGAATGGGAAAAAAGGCCAAGAAAATGAACAAGAAGACAGTTGCCATGGAAGAGATGTGCCGGTGCCAAGGAGTACCAACATCATTCTTCAATGAACATAAGAGCATGGAATGTTCACGGCCTTCACAGACAGTACAAGAGGTGAGGTGTATTTTGCCTCTTAAATGGCCTTAACTTTGTTTAGCTTGAAGGTGGTTGGACTGACATTGACATCAGCATCTGCCAGTGAAACTGGGAGGTGTGAAAGACAACTATTCCAGGGCAATGGAGTATTGAATCTACGATACAGTGGAACTCGTGTGGTAGAGTCGTCTTTGATAGGGAGCACTTTTCATGGCACGTTGATGTATTTCATGGCATTGATCAACTTGTAAGCAACAAATGACGGGGGACTCAAAATTTAGAGATCAGATTAAAATATCCACATGATTCTAAGGATAAGAAGGAATAAGGATGGGGAATAAGCAGGAATAAGGATGGGGAATAAGGGGAATAAGGGTCTATTCTCCGTTTGGCTGGAGGATAAGAATAAGGAGAATAAGGTGAAATAATGGTAGGTAAGGTGGGATAAAGATAGGAATAAGAGTGAAATAAGATGAAATAATGGGGAATAGTCGTACCACGGGGAACCGTGTTAGAGGAAAATGGGGGCTTATTCCCCTTATTCCATTCCCCCTTAACCTCCTACCGAACACGCAGACAAAAAACCTACTCAGGCCCATTCACCAACTCGGGGAACTTGTCAATGTGTGTCTCATTAATGTCCTCGTGGAGATAATCGTACCCACTCAAGGCAGGGTATAGGGGATGGCAGGATTGTATGCTGGTTGGATAACAGGCTGGGTAATAAGGGTCGGTTTGTTTTTTCTCCAACTAGGATGTTAAAGTACATACCATTGGAGACAGACGCATTCATGGGGGTCAAACATGGTTAAGACTGGTTGGAACGCAAATTCTTCCAATTCTTTAATTATTGGCTGACGGACAGGATCTAATCCCAGTCATGGAACCCTACTTGTTATACAGTAATTTCCTTCTAACCAGGTCATGAGCAATGTCCATGTCCACCACGAAGAGAAGCCGATGAGCACACCTCTGTAAGGAAAATCTATAAAGACTTCATGTACAAGGAGGCCGCAATCCTGTACAAGGACCTTTACCAATCTCGTAGCCAAAATCGTAGAGATAGTTTAATCAAACCTTCCAACACATAGTAGCTCTAATTTGTGGAGTGACTACACGTCCTTCTTGGACAGCAATCAAATAAGTTAGTTATTTAAAAAATGAGATCTTAGTTACTGGTAAGAGTTGAGGGAATTTTCCTTCCACAAGGACGACGGCAATTTGGGAACTAATTTAAAAATAAATTAAAAAATTAAAAAAGAGCCAGTTGAGAGGAAGACCTACCACCCAGTAGGGTAGGGACGCGAGCGTCCCGCTGACGGCGAGCCACAGCACGCCGAAGCCGAGGAATGAGGCTGCAGAGCCCACAAGGACGATGAGCCACGGGGCGAGGCGGTTGCAAGCGATGCCCGCGAACACGCCGACGTTCTCCCCGATGTCGTTGGCCACTCCGAGCATGGCTAGCTGCCTCTGGTCGAGCCCCAGCACTGACTTCAGCGAGGGCGAGTAGAGCGGGAACGTGTAGCCGTTCCCCGCCGCCATCAGCACCCACACCGCCGCCGCCAGCCCCACCCACGGCGGCCGGCTTCCACGCTTCTCTGCCATCGCCGCCTCTGCCCTCCGCCGTTACCAGTGACCAGATGCCGGAGAGAGCACAGTCCACCGACCACCCTCGTGATTGGAGGCGTTAGGGGCTCGTTCGATGAGAAAAGCGGGGGAGGTCGAGGCAATTTAACCTCACTTGTTGGGCGTGGTCACGTGGATGGCACGAACTAGTGCTGTCGGGGGCCTCTCGCGTTCGAGCGCGGGGAAGCGCGGACGATATTTCGTGGAGAGAACGAAAGAGCATATAATTTCTCTCCACTCAAAGTGGAGTGATCTTATAGTTTTACCCCTGTCATTTTGGGATTTTTCACTTTAAATCCACGGGTATATTTTGTGGTTAATTTATTAGCTCGTTTGGTTCTCGAGAGATATTTGCCTTTGTCATCCGCTTAGAATTGTTCACGTTTCCTCTACATTTGGTTGGATTGATTTGTTCCACTGCTCTAGATGGGCGTCAGATCATTCTTTTTCAAGTGGTATGTTGCATATCGAGATATATCGACAATATATCGATATCGACAGATAATCGATATATCGCTGATATGACATATATGCCATTTCAAGGCCATTTCGTTAACAAAATTGAATCGAAATCGGTGAATATAACATCGATATATGATATCGACACGATACCAATATCGATATTACATACATTACTCGTAACAATCCATTGGGAGGAGGTTATTGTGATAATATTTCTCTCTAAAAATTGAAATTTTATTGGTAAGGATGCGCATTCAATGATAAGAACATGTATCTCATGATAACACGGCATGGATGAAAATGGTCGGCTATGGATATGAATATAGGTATAATGATATCATTATCCATTTTAAAATATGAATACGAATGCTGATACGAATATTGACGGATGTGAAAAACGTATTACTATATCCTTAAAAACGAATACAAATGTAAAACGAATACGAATCGAATATGAATAATAACAAAAATATTTAATAGATTAACTGAAATATACATGTTTAGGATGGTATACACATAACATAGATATAACATATATAGTAATTTTGTAATAATTAAATCAACAATGGTGAATGCAATCATAAAATATTGTTAAGCATAGTTATAAATAAACTTATTACTATACTTATGTACGAAAACGATTATACGAATACGGACTTAAATATTAACGAATGTCAAAGTGATATCCATATTCACATCCATTTAAAAATGAATACGAATACGAATGTTAAAATATGCATAAAACGAATACGATAGCAAATCAGATACGAATATATTCACATTCATTTTCATTCCCATAACACGGTGTTTTTTGCGATAAAGAAGTGTACAATTTCGTAACGACTTGTTCCTCATGATTGGAGTAACTCAATGCCAATGCTAGCAAAAAATAAATATGACGTGGCAAGGATGAATTGATAGTCGCAATATGGACGGAAGCCCTGAACTGAAGGACTCATATGCTAACAATATTCGGGGATATATGTGCAATTACACAGGTTTACAAGGATCTACACGTAAAAACCCCTTATTATAATACAACCATCGTCTTGTCATTTTCTTATCTAAAAATAAAAGGAAAATTCTACAGAAAAAAAACACGCAAATTTATCCGTGAGTAAACTTAGATAGGAGGAATTATTGAGCATGGATGGGATTCAAGTGGAGCGACATGGCAATCAGAGGAATCCAAAAATCTGAAATGGAGCTCTGCGTAGATCCGGAAGCTGCACCTCCCCATCCACTGCTTGTTCCTCTTTTATTTTATTCACCGTAACGTAAGAAACTGTCCAGTCCCTGTAGATATCCTTACGATATACTGTAAAATATACCCATGATCTGATCGCCACCACAGAATAATCTAATACCATCGAACTGCACTGCATGTACCCAGATCACAATTGAATGCAAACTTTGGATCTGCAATCACCACAAATCGTCAGCGTACGGAAGGTGATCTGAACTTACTGGCACAATCTAAGTAATTTAATTATAATCATACTGGATTATATCAAACCAAAAAATTTGGAGCGTGGGATGCCACGCTTGTTTCTGAAATCTATAGATCCACAGAAATGTTTTGATTCAGGATGTTGATTATAGAGCAGAACTTTAGACAAAATGATCATGTACCCTTCAAAAATCACTACAGGGCCACAACTACAAGATGAGGATGATACAGATGAATGCTCTTCAAGATAGATCAGGAGGCCAGACTTTATTTGAAGATGATAATTTAGGAAATAGCAAATTAAACAAGGATTTGACTTTTTAAAAATTTACGGCCTACTTTTTTATATGGGAAAGGAAAGAATAGGATGAAAGAATAATTGCACTCAGGGAAACAATGTGGTGTGTTCCCCTTATTTGCAACTCAAGTATGCGTTTAACGGTTTGAAGAAGCAGACCTCAAAAAGATATATCCATCCAGGATTGCCGCCGCCAAAGTCTGGTTACTCGGTAATGATCGTCAAAGCCCGATTCAAGTACGCCCTTAGGTTTACGATGAAATCCGATCCCTGCAACAGTTTAACCAGACAATCAATCTAGGACTAAGAAACCACAGGAATGATGTACCCTTGTATGTAAAACCCAAATGGACAAATACCTATAATGTGTGTGCATGTTATCAAAACATTGTTCCATGAGAAAGCTAGGCCTTCGGTCTATGATTCAGCCAAGTGCATGATCCTTGGGGTTGATTGTAGAAATGGAAAATCCGTGCCACTAACTCATTGGATTGAAGGATACTGTAATGAGGAGCAAAACATAGTTCATGATACATAATCAATCAACACGAGTATGATCATCACATTTCATACAGCACGCAGCAATGCCAACAAGAGGGTTGAAAGCAAAACTTGCATGCGAATCGATCAACTGCAAGGTAAAATATCAATCGCGCAAACAGCTTATATAAATTGACATAAATATGCAAATAGAAAGTTCGGATATTATACGGTTCCGAGTGACTTCAAAGAACAGCAAGTTATGAATAATGGCTGAAGAGACACAATTCTATAGTTTAGGTTTTCAAGAGATGTTCCTTAATATTCCCATTCGCTCTCCAGATGCACTAAAACAGCTTACGTGCTTGAAGTTCCATTTTTGTAGTTCTTTTTTAAAGCAATAGATAACTTAGACTGGAATTGCACTTGAAATTCAATGGACATTATCAATCTAACCTAGGATTTACTATAAGCAACGGACCCACGAACTCTTATTCCCTATTTGAAACATTTTTACAGCATATAGACAGTGAGGTAACTCAGATAAGAGTCCTCAAACTTACAATTGGAATCATGGTCTTGATATCGAAAATGTGCAAATAAATGATTTGGTAAATAAATGACGCAGCCGTACCACTTAAGTTCCAAAATTTAAATTGGCGTATGGCATCATGATGCATGCCACTTCTTTTTTTTCCTAATGGCACCCCTCTTGCTCACTCTCCATCCTCCCCTTCATCCATACTAGGATGTACCTCGCGCTTCGCTGCGCTCGTAGCTCCTACAGGGTGAAGACGATGGGGTCGGTCTATGGAGTACCCGCGATCAACCCAATTCTGAATGGAGACTGGAGCAGATGTCGGTAGCAAAGCACGGTCGTAGTCGCGATCCTTGAACATCAATATACGGAGCCTCCACTCTGCCTTTGATGACACGAAGGTCAATACCGTACCACCGCCTCCATCGCACCGGAGGACATCCTGGAGGCGTCCGAGAATCTTGTCTGTATCCTCCTCATGGATGGCACAATTGCCGCAACGTGATGGTTGTGCGTCCACACGGCAGCGTCAACGGTGTCGCACAGTAGGTCGGTGAGCACCACAAACACCACGGAGAGAAGCCCGGGATGTTTGGTGCCCGCGAGCTCCAGTATATTAAGTCTGTCGATGACGATCCCTTCAGCGAGGGAGCGCTCCATGTAGGAGGAGACGTTGTCGGCAAGCTTCCGGCCGTGGATGTCGGTGGCGTGGAAGATGTCCATGAACCACTGAACGTCGGATGATACGTTCCCCTTCCGAATCCGAAGGTTCGTGAGGGTTTGGACGTACACCAGGAATACTATAATCAAAGAGATTATCAAGAGAACATTAGAAGCACAATCATCGTGTAACCACGGGTTGAAAGAGAAAGAGGGAGAAAGAAAAAGGCAGATCAATCATTGGTAGAAAGAGAGCTCTGACAGGGAAAAGGGAGAGTGATCGTGGGTAAGAGAAGAATGGGTAAGAGAGATCGTGGGAGCTCTCTCCAGAGACTTCCACGTGTCAATCAATCCCGTAAAAACCGAACTTTAAAATAGGTATATAAATGCTTTCCTCCTTTCCGTCCATCTCTTCGTCGGATCCATTCCTCTACCGCAATCTCCAAAGTCCAAGCCCGCTCCATCATCCTCTTACAGAAAGCCCTAAGAGAAAGACCCATTTGTGAACCTGCATCTGCACATTCCATGAGACAATACACGTAAGCAAATCATCGTCACCATCAAGTCTACATCTTCATCCCACCTCACTATAGACTCCACTGCTGAGCTTCACGTGATTTCTCTCGAGGCACAAAAAATGGCTTTGGGATGTTAAAGCTGATGATTTCATCTTGATGTCAGTTTCTTATAGGTTGCAAAGAAAAATATATGTTTCAGTTCTACAATGGTAAGGATTTAAGATGGCAAATGAGCAGGGTTGAAAAGAGGAGACAGATTACTCATACTAGGTGGCCAACATTTATGATTTATTTGCACATTATATTCACCAAAAGGGGTGAATATGGTGCTCTGTTACATTCACCAAATCATTTATATGCACAATTTCGATATAAAAGTAGAAAAATTGACAAATGTTTACCGAGAACTTCGGATATGATGCAGCATGAAACGATAAATTGGAGTTTGTTGGGAAAAATAGAAGAGTTGTTTATTCCTGGTAACCCTAGACTCTCTTATGTAGAGGAGAAACCTATGAGTAAATTACATAAGACGGATAGAAAGAAATAAAATAAAGAAAAAGGTACAGAGAACATAATATATCTCTACACTCCCCCTCAAGATGGAGCATAGATGTCGATCATGCTCACCTTGGAAGAACATTTCTAAAACGGTCCTCTGAGTAAAGTCTTGGTAAAAATATCTGTCTTTTGATCTCCTGAACTGATATGAGAGGTAGAAATCAAGCCCTTCTGAATCATGTCTCTAGTATAATGTCAGTCTACCTCATATGTTTTTTTCTTTCATGTAATGCAAGATTGTTTGCAATGAATAGGGCAGCTTGATTATCTTATCGTAACTGCATGGGTAGAGGTACATCTATATGCAAATCTACCAGCACTGCTCGAACCCACATCATTTCTATGCTTGCTTGTGCCATAGCCCTATACTCAGATTCAGCACTTGACCTAGTAACAACCGGTTGTTTCTTACTTTTCCAAGAAACAAGAGAACTGTCAACGAACATCGCGAAGCCTGAAGTAGACTTCATGTCCTTAGGAAACCTTGCATAGTCAGCACCGCCACACGTAGAAACCAAAAGAGTTGCTCCTTTCCTGAATAGTAGTCCTGCACCTGAAGAAAATTTTAGATATCTCAATATAACATATATATATAGCATCCATGTGTACCTGTCGTGGTTACTCAATGAACTGACTCACCCGACTCACTGCAAAAGAGATATCGGATCTAGTGATAGTTGTTTCTTTTAGTGAAGATCGGGTGATCCCCCATCGTGGGGGTAATCGCCTGGTTTATATTATATGAAGTATTGTTTACATTACCGCGTTGACCATAAATTACAAAGCGTGGTACAATGGACGATCACATTTTCACAGTAAAATCTCTGGTTGTTGAATATCACTTCGTTACGTCCCATCCAGATGGCCCACAATACTGCAAACGGCTTCGAATAATCGTCCGTGGAACCGCTGCCCACTCGTCTAGTGATAGTTGTAGGAGAATGTAATAGGAGGGTCACTGGATCTCACCTAGATCTAATTACCCCACTCAAGCTTAGTCCCACATGGATGAGCGGTGGGACTTCGAACTGTTTGAGAGGCTATATACGGAGCCCCTCACCCCCTGTACTCATTGAGAAATACAATAGAATATATGCCCCTTTGTGAGCTTCTTCTGCAGTTTCATCTCGCTCCTTAGGGAGTAGGGTTCCACGTAAATCTTTGTGTTCTTGATGTTTATTATCTTGTTTTATCGATTCCTCTTCAGCTTCTCAGAAATCAACATGGTATCAGAGCGGGTTCGATTCTCGAGGATTTGTTCTTGAAAATTTCTTTTTCGAGATTCGATTTTTTAAAGATTATTCATATTTATCTATTGTTCGAAGATCTGTATGATCAGTTCAAGATTCGATCTATAGTTGAACTTGAAGATTGTTCGTGAAGATTATTTGTTCAAGATTCTATTCAAGAAATTTTAGATTTTATTTTGAAACCCTAATATTTGCTCATATTCAAGCAACGCAGCGACAGTGTTAATGGGATCTCCCCTCATGGGAAGCCCTAAAACTCGATCCATCAAGGGGGTCGTCGACGATCAAATCTGCAGATCATCCAGCCGATTCTCTGCTTCGTGCGATCTCTTCTCTCCAGCCTCTTCCAATCAACTCCAGGCAACACAAAAAAATGAAAAAAATGGCGATAAACGCCATCGCCGCCTCACGTCGCATGTACGGGAGCCTTATCAACAATCAATCCAGGCTGCATCTGTCCCTCAGGAGCTCTTTCACAACATCCTCAAATTCCTATCCTCCGAGGATCTCATTTCATGCTCCCTCGTATGTAGATGCATGAACTTTGCGGCCTCCGATGAATCCCTTTGGTGTCGCTTGTATTGTATGCGTTGGGGATTGGCATCTCCTGCTGGGAAATTGCACACATGCTCTTGGAAGAAGCTCTACACCCAGAGGGACCAGGAGGACATCCCCTAATCGATCCAGGTCGCATCTCCAAATGTTGCCCCTCCCATCATGCTCCATGAATGGCGACAAACCCCAATCAGAAACCCAGACCAACCCAATCAGTCTGGATCCCAATCAGATGCTCCTCCAATCATGCTTCATGAAACCCAATCAGTTCGAATGCCGCCTCTTCTCCAGGCAAAATCTTTCTCCTAGGCGGATCCTTCCAGACCGGCCCTAGGTCGATAGATCACGATCTCCTAGAGCACAGGCGCGCACGACTATGGAAAAGAAATAAAAAAAACAAACGGCATTGCATTGTGCGGCTCCTCACACGGAGCCTCTCGCAGCCCTTCTTGGTGGCAGCCCATCAGGCAGCCCTCTCCAGCGGCAAGCATCATCGGCTTCCTCAGATCCAGGTAGCACAGTCCCCGCAGCGGTGCCTCGTGTCCCTCATCCTTCTCCTCGCGCGAAGCTGCAGGTGGCACACGCGTGAACTCCCCCCTTGGGGCTCGATGGCGGCATAGGGCAAGTGCCCCCTCGGGATGGCGGGCATCGAAAAAAAAAGGGTTCTCAATTGGGAACCCTAGCGATGGTGACCCTTTTTATTTTTTTAAAAAATATTACTGTTGTGACTGTAAGGCCAAATGGGTCGGCTTCTCCAAAAAAAGAAAAGGAAAGCCAGAAAAAAATGAAAAATGAACGGCTTAAAAAAGGGGGGCTACGTACAAAAAAGCTGTACGAAAAAAATGAATTGTGCAAAAAAAATGATGAAGCACAACAAAAAATGAAAATGAATGATAAAAAAAGGAATTGCATGTTATTCATTTGTTTCTCCCAACTTGATGTTATCCGCTCTTTATTCAATCAAGTATGGGAGAAAGGAGGAGTCAGAGATGTATTCTTCACAACTTTTACCGCCTTACTACAATTAATAGACCGGCACTCCAAATTTCTACAGATCATCTGTCTTACCGAACATTGATTTCTTCGTCCAGGTGCATACTTCTTTTGTAACCCAACTTCTACTTTGTGTTGGACTTCTTCTGCAATGATTTTTGTCCAGGCACGACAGAGATACGTTCCGCTGACCTGATATCACAGTGGCTCTACAGGCATGACAAAGATACATTCCGATGTCTTGAAAGCTGCAGACCCGTCCTCGTGCGAGGACTTCTTCCAACAGCAGATGTGCTCTTCTTGTGATGTATCGCGTGAAGATGTATTGTATACTTTCTTTTTGTTGCAAGCTGCAGCTTTCTCAGCTCCAGCTTGAGGGGGAGTGTTGGAGAATGTAATAGGTGGGTAATTGGATCTCACCAAAATCCAATTACCCCACTCAAGTTTAGTCCCACATGGACGAGCAGTGGAAATTTGTCTAAGAGGCTATATAAGGAGCCCCTCACCCCCTGTACGCATTGATAAATTCAATAGGATATCTGTCCTTTTGAGGGCTTCTTCCGTGATTTCATCTCACCCTTAGGGAGTAGGGTTCCACGTAAATCTTCGTGTTCTTGATGTGTATTATCTTGTTTTATCGATTTCGCTTCCGCTTCTCAGATTTCAACAATAGTAACATAGAAAGCTTTTACACCAACTCTCTATGTCTCCTCCTGTCAACCTCATCTGTATCATCATCATATAACTTCATGCTAGGATCCATAGGAGTAGTAGAGGGTCGACACCCAATCGTGCTTGTCTCAACAAGCATGTATGCAACAGACTTCCTCTGAGTCATCACAAGACCCTGTGCATTCCTAGCAAACTCTAACCCTAAGAAATACCATAGGGTGCCAAGATCCTTGGTAATAAACTGACGACCCAGAAATTCTTTTGCCTTCTTTATCCCTTGCACATCATCGCATGTAACAGATATATCATCGACATATACCATGATAGAAATTGTACCTCTGGGTGTTCTCTGCACAAACAATGAATGATCTGTATTTGACCTCTTGAACACTTGCTTTTCAATCAAATCTGAGAGGTTCTGAAACCACGTCCTCGGGCTCTGCTTAAGGCCATATATTACTTTATAAAGTCAATAAACATGCTGACACTTCCCCTCAGCAGCAAACTTCGAAGGTTGATGCATGTAGACTTCCTCTGGGAGATCTCCATACAAAAATGCATTCTTAACATCTAGCGGATATAAAGGTCAATCATGTACCACAACAAATGAAAAGACGCATAAAGTTGAGTGATGAGCAACATGAGTGAACATGTCCAGATAATCCACGCCATAAGTCTGAGTAAATACATGTGCCACCAATCTTGCCTAGAAGCGATCAAGACTCTCATCTGCATGATGCTTAATAGTAAACACGCATTTGCAACTGACAATAAATGCTCCAGTAGGAGCAGATACCAAGCTCCAGGTAGCACATGATTGCATAACAACAATCTCTTCCTCCATAGCTAGATGCTAGTGACTATCTTTAAGGCCTCTTGATAATTCCGTGAAATTTCCAAGAGGAAAGAGCAATGACAAATCTATAGAATTCCCCTGTCAGATGATGAAAGAAGATCTGGGAAGCAAGATGATATGAAGTGCAGGTATGCTTTTGCTTTTGAATTGCAATGGATATATCCAGTTCATCGGGAACCTCCTCCATCTGCGAGCCATTATCCTGCAATGATTCATGCGCATATACATCTCCAGACCCATCGTTAAAAACATTGTTATCAAAACAAACCTGAGGCATGCTGGATGACAAGTGATGACCATGAGCAGATGCAGGCTGACGACTATAGAATTTTGATAATGGTGGAACAATTGGCACATGCGACTGTGTAGAAGGAGATGATGGAGGTGGAGGTGGTGATGGTGGTGGTGATAATGGAACAACAGGCACATGCACAAGAGGAAGTATTGATGGACTCGTAGGAGGAGGTAGCATGTAAACCTCATCATCAGAGTCTGATGAAGTCAACCTGTCACCTGTAGGGGAGAAATACATCACAAACTCAAAAAATGTGACATCTTCGATGATATAATATTTCATGCACAATAGATCATAGCATCAATATCCCTTCTGAGTCCTCCTGGAGTACCTAGCAAACACACATTTGACAGCTCTAGGAGAAAGCTTGTCAAGACCTAAAGACAACTGGTGGGTGAAAGCAACAGAGCCAAAAACACGAGTAAGTGAGAACAACTCTTTTCTCGGGAAAAGCCATGGAGAAAGGAATTTTCTCACCCAAAACAGATGAGGGCATGCGATTCACCAGATAACACATGATGTAGGAATAGCATCACCCCAAAACGAATATGGGGCACGACACTGAATGAGAAGAGTTAGAGTAGCATCAAGTAGATGGCAATGCTTTCTCTCTGCAAAGCCATTCTGCTGAGAAGTATAAGCACGTGTTGTTTGATGAATAATACACGAAATGAAAAGAAATATGGTAGAGCATGTGTATAGAATTCCAAAGTATTATCAGTTCTTACAAATTTCACTGAGGAAGAAAAAACATTCTGCACTTCATTGATAAATCTTTTGATCACATCCCCTGTTATTCTTCGATAAAAAGGCCCATGATAAACGAGAAAAATCATCAACAACAACAAGGTAAAACCAGTGTCCCTGCTGATCAAACGACTCGGACACCAAATATAAACATGAAATAACTCAAAAAGGAAGCTATTGCTCTGACTCTAATGACTAAGAAAAGCAGAACGATGATGCTTTCCCAACTGACACGCCTCGTATTGGAAGGATGAATACGGTGAAATTTGCAAAAAAATATAAAAAATCTTCAAGAGAGAGAGGTGACCAAAACGAAGGCGTCAAGTGAAGGGAGAGACTGGTCATGTTGAATGAGAGGACAGGCCTACATAAGAAGTTCGGACCAGGCGATAGAGACCACCTTGCTCACGGCCACAGCCAATCACCATGCCCATAAGAATGTCCAGAAAAAGAAGAGACTATGGGTCAAAAATAGCCAGGCAGTGCAAATCCTTCATAATCTGACTACTGGATAACAAATTCACAGAAAATCAAGAGCATGTAACACATTCTGCAAGTGCATCGAAGGCGTCAAACTGATCTCCCCCTGTCCTATCAGCTATCACAATGGTTCTCCTTAGAGGAACCTGTCTATATGTTGCGAGCAGGTCTCTGTCTCCACATAAATGATGTGTCATCCTAGAATCCATAATCCACTCTGTAATCTCAGATCCATGACAAGATGTAAAAGTATAAGTACTACCTGAGTACTAGTCATATCAGAAGTACTGACAGAGGCGGAAGTTGCTGCATCTGAATAGCCTCCTAGAGATTGTGAAGAAGCAGGAGGCATGATATCCCTCAGTATGGCTACGAGGATATCAAACCTCTGATCTGAAGTAGGAGCAGCTGGAGATTCAACCTGGTCCACTACTCGGGATGATGCCAGGAAACCATGCTTGGAGTAAGATGTATCCTCTGTATGACATGGACGATGACAGTAAGTGCAGGGCTGACGAATGTGACCACTTCGACCACGATGTCTACATCCACGGAAAAAAGAAGAGCCTCCTCTGCCATGGGAGGTTGCCATTGCCTAAGAAGTCTAGCTAGTAGCATTGGACGGGACAGTAATCCGGCTAAGCCTGCAGAAAGCTTCCTCCATGGGAGAAATAATAGCATCCGCAAGTATCTGGGAGCGAGCAGGATCATATTCAGGATCGAGGGTTGCTAGGAATACAACAAGCATGGTAGCATTCATATATATCTTCTGCTCTGGAATAGCCGTAAGCGGCATGAAGCTGTGGAGCTTCTCAAACATCCCACACAAGGATGTATACAACGAATGAAGAGGTTGTTTGTTCTGCTTGACAGTAAATATATCATGCTAGAGTTGGAGGATCTTGGTCTCATTCCTCGCTTGAGAATAAGTTGTGAGGATATCCCATATCGTCTTGACCAGTGTTGTTAAAAGCGAGAGGCACTCCAAGACGCTAGGGGGTGCAAAATGCCCGAGGCGCTAGGCGCTCCCTAGGGGCCTGTTTGGTTGCTGGGTTGGACTGGGTTGGGTTGGGCTGGGTTGGGATGGGTGAATAGTAATCTGTGATGAGAAAGTACCCTTGTGAATAGTAACTAGGGTTGGGCCAACCCTGCCCAACCCTGCAACCAAACAGGCCCTAGGCGCTTGCCTGATAAAAGTAAGGCGCCATATATTTAAATAAATACATTTTGCACAAGTCTATGTAATATATGCACATACACACATGTGTATGTATGTGTAATTGTAAATATATGTATGTATAACTTATATTTCAATCTAAAGACCAATCCAATATATTTGTGGGTGTGTTTACATGCACGTAAATAAATGTGTACGTGTACTTGTGTGTGTATGTATGGATAGTTGTAAATATATGTATGTATAGCTTATATTTCACTTTAAAATCAATCCAACATATTTGTGGGTGTGTTTATAAGCGTATATATAAATGTGTGCATGTACATGTCTATGTCTATGTATGTGTATGTATATGCTATCACCAAATTATATTTTGCGATTAATCCATTATTTATTAATATGTGTATGTATAATGTATGCATGTACTTCCATATGTATGTATATGTATTAAATATTTGTGTTTATATGTGTATTTGTATGTATGTGCATCTGTATGCGTATATATTTGCATACATGTGTATGTAATATGTATTTATGTATAAGTATGCGTACATGCCAATGTATACATGTGTGTTTTGCCTATTTATATGTGTGTATATATATATATATATGTATTTATAATACTTCAAGCTAATATATATAGAGAAGAATATATACTTTTTAGTCAAAAAGTATATGTAATATTTAGAACTAAAGCATGAATGTACATGTATACGTATATGAAATAGAAGTGTGTATAAATTACATATACATGTGTGTGCATATGTATAAGTATGTGTATTAATGATACTTAGAACTAAAATATATCTAATATAAAAACCTAAACATGGATAAAAATCACACAAAGTTGGCAAAAAGCCTTACTTTTGCCTTAGGCGCTCAAGGCAAGCGCCTAGAGCCTCAAGCCAGGCGCTCGCCTGAGCGGCGCCTGAGGCAAAATGCCTCGCCTGAAAGGAGACAAGGCGCTAGGGCCTCGCCTCGCCTGGGAGCCTAGACGAGCGCCCAGAGAGCTTTTGACAACACTGGTCTTGACAGTGGGTTGATGTAACACATCATTGGCAATCTCTATCGTCAATGTACCTGAAAGTCAAACTTTTATGTATGCATCATTCGTCTCCCACGAGGAGTTAACCCCAGTTTTCTCCATCATCTCCTCCTCGGTAAGAATATGCTTCTTACCATTAAACTTCATAAGGCTCATGAACTGCATAGCCCCGAGCTCGTAGTTTGTCCCGTCCATCTTGACAATCGACTTTATTTTCTAACATATCACCAGATGAAGATCACTAGGGTTTTGTAGACAAAAGGATGAATGTCTACAGAGACATGTGTGGATTTGAATGCATAGGTAGACTTATTTACTCAAATCCATCAATCCAAACGGACCTTGATATAAGATTGAGGTCAACGACGAGATATAGAGACCGGTCTGAGTTGAGGGTACGGTTCTGCAGGTACAGGGGACGGTGGTCGAGATGAGTGCCCAACCTGCAGTGGCAGCAGCTCGACCTGGCTCGACAACAACGGGGGCGGTGTTGGCAGCGGCGAGAAGTAGCCAGCTCGATGGTAGCTCGGTGGAATGGCGGCGGCGGCCGCTTCCGGAGAGAAGGGGACGACGCTTGAAGGAGAGAGAGGGGCGGCAGGTATGGGCTAGGGTTTGGGTACGGAGCTTCGATCTAGGACCGCAGCTCTGATACCATGTTGAGAAAAATAGAAGAGTTGTTTATTCCTGGAACCATAGGCTCTCTTATATAGAGGAGAGACCTATGGGTAAATGACATAAGATAGCCAAAAAGAAATAAAATAAAGAAAAAGGTACAGAAAACATAAATATATCTCTACATGGTTCAATTGAGAGTTTACGTCCCTCAATTAGAGTTTTAAATTAGGGTTAGATTAAATTTATTTGCATACAATCGAGTATGTTGCAATGTTGTTTCTATTTAAATAATGAGATCAATTGTGATCTCCAATTAATTAGCTAGAGATAATTAGAGTCCAAATAAGGTACGTTAGAATTTGAATTTTATTTACCTTCTATTTTTGTAATTCCACTCCTCCTATATAAAGGGGATGATAGCCTAATGTTTTTATCATTCAAGAGTTAATTAAAATTTGATATTTATCTCATTTATCTCTCCATTACTCTCTTTTCCCTCCACACGATCTCCACGATTCTTCTTTCCCAAATCCCTAGCATCCGGTGAGTTCTTCTCTTCTTCCACCATCCAAATTCTTCTCCGTTGAATATTACCACCAACAAAAAAGTTTATTCACCATTAGAATTTTTGATTTGTATCAATTAGTATCATAGCGCATCCCCTTTATTTTCATTATATTGCTTAACATCCAAAAACCAAAAAAACAAAAACAAAACAACAAAAAAGGAAAACATGGCCGAAAAATCGAGTGCCTCCACGGTTGACCATACCCAAACCACCTCACTCGCATTAGAAGCCTTGTCCGTAGCAAATGTTCGATCACTTCTCTTGACAAATCACCGCAATCAATGGACAAATAGCCACGTTGCACAGTCGTATACTTGAGAAAGATTACCATAATGAAAAGTCAATAAATGGTCAATCTAAGAATATGAGACGAGCCACGCGCAGCAACACAACTAGTGACTCCAGTTCCTCCAAATCCAATAGACATGTTGGAGTATATGTTGTGTGTTACTCAAGGTTGTAAAAGTCGATAGTCGGTACTCGGTCGGTCAGGTCACTGACTAAGGATTAATCAGCAATCGGGTGATTAATCGGATTTAGTCGGATTTTAATCGGCTATGATTTTTAAATATATAAATCATTTTATACATGTATTATTATATATTTACATAGATTTATATATTTTTACTATCATAATGAATCAAAAGAATTAATTAAATTTAAATAAAACATTATGTGTATTAGAATAAGTTTGCTTTTAAAAAAATGTGGTATCTCCAACCAAAAATTGGTTGACTAGTGGACCTAGTCGGAATTAGTCGATACTCGGTCGGGCACCCCACTGACTAGACTAGTCGGACCTACTAGTCGGGCTAATCAGGTGACTTTTACAACATTGGATTTACTTATGTGGGAGATGGGTAAATGGGTCTCCCTAGGATTCATTTACCATATCTAGTTGTTTAGTCTCACATCAACCAGTTGTGAGATGTGGAGACTCGGTGAGGATTATATAAAAAGCCCCTCACCCTCTGTATCCAATGAGAAAGTGTAAAGAATACATCAACCCTTTGAGACATTCTCCCGTGGTTTCATCCCGCTCTTTAGGGAATAGGGTTCTACATTAAATCTTGTGTTTTTTATTTTCTTTATCATTTACTCCGATACGCTTCCACATTTCTATTTTCTAACATGGAATTAGAGCAGGTTCATTTCTCGTGGATGTATTTTATTTTTATTTGAGATTCGATTTTTGAGTTCATATTCTTGAACATTTGTTGAAGACGATTGTATTTGGAGTTTTTCAAGTACTATCCAAATTCTAGGGTAAGCATCATCTTCTGCGGTGTCGCCCTCCTGTTCCATCAACACTTCTAGGGCTTCGTCGAAACCCTAAAATCCAGGCAGCACTATTCCTTTAAGCGACGCAACTCCAGTCGATGGAACCCTAACGTGCAACCCTTGCACGATTCATGGTTGATCACACAGCAGATCCTCCAAACTCCATATCAAACATGCTAGGGATTCATTGTTAATCGATACCAACATGTTGGACGCAAGAGGTTCAACGTGATGCAACCCAGTCGCAGGTGGCGTGATGTACAACATCGTCGACTCCAACTACAACCTCCAGGCAATAACCCTCCTATAGCTAGCTCGTATCTTCTCTCGCGCAGACGGTGCAAGGTCCAGCATCGGCGGCAGATCCCTGTGTCCCTGCTCCAGGCGGAGCTCCATGGTGGAGCTTAGATCAACACGCAGCTCCATCTCCTCATACTCAGGGGGCGAGATCCTCAAGGGCTCTGCACCCACTCAAGCCCAGGCAGCGACCCCGCGATGGCCGCCATCCACCAGGAAAGCACGCAGACAGCGCACGAGAGAAGGCGACAAGCCTTCATCCTCCAGTCGTGCATGGCAATGTGGCATAGCCTCTTACGCAGGCGACGTGAGGTCCAGCAGCACCCTCTTCAAGCGATCCCGTCACCACTCTAGACACGACGAGAGCGCACGGTTGTGCTCCAGGCGACGAGCCCAGGTGGCGACACCTCCAGGTAGAAGCCCTCCAAGCGTGGGCGGTGGCATATGTCGAAGAAGAAGGGGGGTTTCCCATCGGGGGAACCCATACCCTAAATAGGGTTTGCGTGAGAAGCTTAGACCCAAGTTAAAATTTAAAAAGAGAGAGAGAGAGAGAGAAAAGGTATTGCTGCAGTTTGGCTTCATGCTTTAAAAAAGGATAAAGAGTTATTCTTGGGTCCTATTTGAGCGGAGTTATTTTGTTCAAAAAAAGAAAAGAAGAGGATCATACAAAAAAATCTGTATAAAAAATGATTAAAAAAGCCGTAAAAAATAATGGCTTATTAGAAAAAAATGTGACAGATATTTAAAAAAATGGAGCCGGGAAAAAAAGAAAAAATTGCAAGAAATGCCGAGAAAAAAATGATCAGCTTATTGGCTTTTGTTTTCCCCATTGTCTTGTCTTCTCCCAACTTGATCGACGTCAATGTTTCCCGACCAGTATGAGAGAAAGGGGGAGTATTGTGTAGAGTCACTGGCTACATATACAGAAGGGGGAGTATTATGTAGAGTCACAAGTCTATTCGAGATTCAGATCTCAGATTCTCCAGACTAGCCAGATTTCTCCAGGCTCTACAGTTCATATATTCAGACTCGACATCAGATTGATTTCGATTTTTCAGTTTCAGACACGCAAATGTATGCGATTTTCTTTTCAGATGTGCAAATGTTTGCCATCACTTTTCCAGTAGTCCCCATCTTTTGTTTTTTGATCAGAGTTTTATGTGTCAAATAGGGACTCCAGAGTAGAGATCCCATTCCCTATGCCATGTAGGCTAGGGTTTTTAGGTGGTTTCATAGGGACTCCAAATTATAGATCCCATTCTCTGAGTTAGATAGGATAGACCCAGTTCTCTGACGAGGAAACTTTCAGACTCCATTCTCCAATGTCCGTGAACTCCAGTACGAGATCCTTCTGAGGTTCCTATGAGAGAGAACCCACTTTGAAGTCCCTATGAGGGAGATCCATCTTCAGAGATCTACGTATTTTCTAATAGGGCATGTTAGTGATTGGCACAACCAAGATTTTTTTGAAGTCAAAATAAGGGGGAAACACACGAGTGTCTGTCTCAGATCAAATATTATTAATTAGGAAAGAAGTACAACCTTAAATCATTACATAAGTCATGAGTCAAGAAGGCCCCTATACTGGATACATACATTCTCCTGATAGAACCTTTGACCCGGGAAAAGAAAGGCATACCTAGCCAATCAGATATCCCAAAAGAGCTAGAGGGCGAAGCAGATCCCTCCTCGGGCACTGTTTGGCCAACATCAAAGAATTCCAGGAAGAGGTTGAATCCTCACACAAACCCAGCCCAGATCGGGAGCATCCCAGATAGGTGTTGTACGTGGACAAAGAAATAAAAGGTGCTCAACTGATTCAATTCCGCTCCCGCAAACAAGGCATCTATCAGAAACCGCCTTAAATAGTCTGGCACATCGATCGCTAGTCATAATTTTCTTACGCCTGTGAAGCCATAGGAAAAGTCGATCCTCTCAGGGAGGCTAAGCCTCCAAATGAAGTTTCAATCCCTAACCAAATCGTTTGTCCTCGAGGGAGGCAGTCTGCAGATCGCCTGTTAGGCCTTCTTGACTGAGAAAGAGTTACCTTTCCACACCCAGTGGTCGCGCCCCTCCGAAGACCCCCAAAAATGTCTCAGGGAATCAAGTAATAGAAGGAGCTCTTCCAAACGCTGGTCAGAAAAATTTTACGAGAATAATGGCATCCTGTTCCCATCGCTCCAACAGCTAACAACGCATGCCTCATAGTCGACTGCCAAGGCATAAAGGTGGGGAAAACGGATACAAAGTGGTCCATCGCCCGACCAATTGTCCGTCCAAAAAGCAAAAGATTCCCCATTACCCAGAATAGGGCGGAAAAGTTCATGGAAGCAAGTTATGATCTTCATAATTCCCATCCAAAAAGGTAATGGTGTCGGCCCAAGATCGGTGGCCAGCAAAGATGGACTAGAAATGTCGTAAATTAGGTGAACAAGGACACAGCAGATATCTTCAATACGACCCCAAAGCCCGCTCACCTACTTCATCGATAGTGCTTCATTCATCACGTCCAGACGCTTGACACCTAAACCCCCCTTTGCCTTGGGTATTGTAACCGTCTCCCAGTCCACAAGGTGCATCCCATTAGCCTCCTGACCAGATTTGTTACATAAGAATCTTTGCAGTAGTTTCTCAAGGTGCTTCCTAATCCCAATGGGTAGAAGGAGAGTAGACATGGAGAATATTGGGATCATTGAAAGCGCCACCTTCACAATCACAAGACGACCCCTCTTGAAAAGGATAGAAGATTTCCAGCCCGTAAGCTTCCTCTCCATCTTCTCGACAACTAGAAGCAAGGCCCTAAATGTCGGTTTCGGTCACCATTTCGGTATCGACCAAAACAGAATTTCGATGGAATTTCGGTGGAATTTCGACCGAAATTTCGGTCATTTCGGTCATTTTTTGTACTAGGACCCCCATATTTCGGTCATTTCGGCCATTTCGGTCAAATTTCGATTTCGACTGGATATCGATATTCGACAGAAATTCGACCGAATTTCGCTGAAATTTGAGGTCATGACTAGAAGCTAATTTGCCAACTTCACCCTGCCATATGCCAATGGCAAACCCAAGTAACAGATAGGAAGGGAATCGCACTCGTGCCCAGCTCAATATTACACAAGGACACCTCATCCCCAGAGAGTGCAAATGGAATCACCATAGACTTGACATGATTCAAAGCCAGACCGGACATCTCTTCTAACAACTCCAGTATGACCGCCATACCATTGGCTTCTTCCTTACCACCCTCGATGAAGAAGATTGTCATCAGCATACTAGAAAAGAGGGATAACTATTCCATCCCTCGAGTAGCCCTTCGTGAGCCCACCGCTCTATACCCGGTCAACCATGCAAGCAAGAACATCAGAAGCAATGACAAACAGCAGAGCACAAGAGGGCAGCCCTGCCTGGCTCCCCTCTGTGGTTGAAAGAAGCCTCCCTCCGGACGACCATTCATGAGAACTGCCATAGACGAAGTGGTAATGCAACACTTCATCCAAGAAACCCATATCTCCGGAAAACCCCTCCTATGTAAAGTCGACCGACAATCCAACGTGTCGTAGGCCTTTGCAAAATCAACCTTCCATAACAACACTTTCACCCCTCTTCTCTTCCAGTCAGCAATGATCTCAGAGGCCATCACAAAGCTATCTGCAATCTATCTTCCAGGGAAAAAAGTCGACGCAAGGGGGAGACAACATGCTCTGGCATCTTGTTCAGTCTAATAGCAAAGACCTTCGCCATAATCAGGTACAAGGCATTAGAGAGCGCAATCGGCCTATAATCTTCAATTCTCTCAACCGCCTCCCGCTTAGGAAGGACAAAAATCAAAGCCTTGTTAAGCATATCAAACCATGCATTACCCCGACAGCACTCTTCCACTACTAGAACTTCTCTACCCACAAGATCCCAGAAATCCTTGTAAAAAGAGACTAGGAAGCCATCCAGACCAGGTGCCCCATCTACATTCAAATTCCACACAACCCCCTTCAGCTCTTCCAAGGTAACCGACTGAGTCAAGCTACTAGCATGTGCAGCCGACAGCTGGGAAGCACCAAGACCAACCTACCTCCAATGTCTGTCAGGGTCTTTATTCGAGAACCCATGAAAGTAATCCACAATCGCCCTACAAATTTCTCTATTGCCATCCGCCCTAACACCATCCACGACCACAGATCGGATAGTATTATCGCGACACCTCCCACTAGCCACCCTGTGAAAGAAGGTAGTGTTCGTGCCCCCCTCCTTGAGCCACTTGTGCCTGGACCTCTATTTCCAATATGTCACCCACTTCATATGCCTGTCAATGATCTTCCTTTGGGCCTCCGCTCTATAGATCAACTCATCATCATTCGGAGGTCTATCATCCTCCATTCTGTCAAGTCTCGTCACCTTGCCTTCAGTTGCCACCCAGCACAGCGAGCCTCTCTAATGTCCTTCTTGAAAGCACATAGTCACGTTCGCAAAGAGGGCAACTTTTGAATGAACTTAGAAGCAGCGGAGCCGGAAACCAACGTCGAGGATCAATGGGAAGAGACCAGATCTTTGAAAGAATCCTCCAAAAGTCAAACATTCTCATGTCTGAAAAAACCCCTTAGGGGTGAAGCTCACCAGAATCCCAAATAATCCGAGTGTGATCCGACCTCGTTATCGTTCTACTGGAAGAAAAGGATAACAGAAATGACTCGATGAGCTCAGCAAAGGCCAGGAAGCGGTCAATGCGGGAGCGATACCCAGAGCTCCTCCAAGTGTATTTTGTGTCCACAACGTCCAACACCTCTAGCTCCATGAAGCCAATACTCTCCAAAAAATCCGCAGAACTCAGAACATGGCCGCCACGCAGCCTCGGCCTATCCGAAGAAAAGAGGGCAACATTAAAATCTCCACCCAATAACCATGCACAATCCGGGAAAGCAGTCCTAGCTATCTGCAGTTCAGACCACAATTGTTGTCGAAGAGCGGGCTAGCAAGGCCCATAGGTGTCCGAGAAAGCAAATAAAGTGCTCGTCCGAAGACACTCCAAAAGCACCGAGAGGATATGAGTGCCTCCCACCTCCGCGCGCGAACGCAAAGGCAGACTCCTTCCAGGCCAAAAGCAACTCAAACGCAGAGACAGAGGCAGCAATTGACCGAAAACCAGAGAGTGAACCCGCATCAAAAGAATGCCAAACCACATCTGGGACAGACTCCAACTTTGTTTCTTGCAAAAAAAAACATCACAGCCCCACTCTGTGAATCTCGACCCCATAATCCTCCTCTTTCTCGGATCACCCAGACCCCTTCCAGGAGAGAATCTTCATTTGGAACCCGAAGTAGAGCCCCTTAAAAGGACCGCCCCTGTCAATGCGGCCCCTTCAGCATTGTCACCAGAGATAGGAGGAAGCTCAGCACGCTGAACCTTAGAACAATGCCTTCTTATGTATCTTTTCCCTGACTTTATGTCTTTACCAGAGCCTCTCGCGACATCCGACCCCTACAGATCATGCACCACCAAAGCAGACCCTTCATGGAAACCGGAGGGGGCCGCTAGCAAGAGCGGGTGTTCCGCAGGAGCTTCTGAAACCAAGTTTTCAAGAGAGGCCTTAGAGGCCAGGCCTCCCAAAAATCGGGATCCGACCCACCAAGAGGAAGCAGCAAGTGAACCGAACCCAGGTGAGTCTTTCCACAACCGGGTTTGTACCTTAAAGGGAAGGGCCGGATCAGCTGAAGCAGAAGGTTTCAGTATCGAAAATCGCGTCAGAGTCGGGATCGCCTGCCTGGAGTGAACAAAAATGCATTCTGCCTGAAAAACCCGGCTTTGTGAGTCCAACTCTAGCAACCGCAAGAGAGGCGAATCCACCAGTTGGCCTTCTGTAACAGAGATAGGAACTCCAAAACGGAAAAGCAAAACAGATTCCCCCTGAAACGTTACCTCAAAAGACGCGCAGTCGATAATCGAAAGGGGCTGACAAGGCCCCAGGGTGGGAGAGGAAGTGTCGCCTCCGACCTCCGATCGAAGCGGCGGCGACGGAGGAGGAAGTAAGCGAACCTACAGGTTGAAGGAGAAACGATCGACCATCAGCTCGACCGCAGACACCGACTGCACATCATAATGAAAGTCCATCAGTACCAAGGTGGCAGTAAGGTTTGATCTTGGCGACCTTCCATCGACCAAGATCCTCAATATCGTTCCCAAGTGCGTAAGTGTCAGCCCAAAGCAAGCCACTAATCGAGAAAGAAAAGGCACCCCTACAACCTGAGCAACCCGCCTGATCGATAGGTCTTCAATCCCATCGGCAAAGTGTGGAACTCTCCAGGCGACATCGTTACTCAAGCGCAACTCCAGTAGGTGTCTCATCTGTTGTTTCGAAAGCCCTTTTCGCAGCATCTCCAATCTCCCAAAGCCGCAACATCACCCGTGAAAGCTTCACCAAAAACCAACGAAAGACCTTCATCCACGAGCCTACCAAGAAACCAGACTTCGGCTAAGCAAACGAGGTTCTAAAGACCTCCGCAAAGGACCGACTCGTCCTGCTTCTAATAACAATAGCATCCACAGCTTCTGCAGGACCAGACGATGTTGCGACTTCATGTTCCAAGATCGGGCGGCGAGACATCAACGAGCACGAGAGCCGGCGATGGACAACTTGCCTGTATGAAAAGCAACGTGGTGGGGACTGCACGCCGAGACGAGGTGGCCTCCTTTGCCGCACCTGAAGCATCTCTGTCCGGGCTTCCTGTGTGAAACGAAAACCCACTCAACTCCCTCCTTCCTCGCCACTTCAAACCCTAATCGCCCCTCGAAGCCCCATCTCCCCTTCACCGCTTCCTCCCGAAACGCCCTTCTCGAACTCCCCCTGGAACCATCTCCACTTCGCCTCACCCTCCCGAATCGCCCTTCACAAGCGTTCCCGTTTCCACCTCTCCATAATACAGTGCCTCACCAAGATAGTAAAGAAGAAGAAGAAGAAGAAGAAGAAGAAATAGAGGAAGAAACTCCTTTCACTTCACAAACCCGAGAAAACCAAACCCCATGATATCAAACCTCAGCGAATCCACCACAACATAATAGTGGAAATCGACCTCCACCCTAATGTGGCACTACACATGATGACGGATGAGATCAATGTATACGCCTCGTTTTGAAATTTGATGGAGGACGGGATCTTGATGCTTATGTAGACTGACTCCAAAAGGTCGAGCATTTCTTCGTGTGGAAGAATATGCCTAACGCAAGGAAGGTTCGATTTGTCACTATCAAACTTAAAGGACATGCCTTACTATGGTAGGATCGTTTGCAATTAGAATGCAAATGGAAAGGAAAAGGCAAGATCCGCAATTGAAGCAAGATGAAAGCCAAAATGAAAACAAAGTTCGTGCTCCAAGGTTATAAGAGAGATATGTATGCACAACTGTAATCTTGGAGACAAGGTGCCATGAGCGCGAAGGAGTACACCGAAGGATTCCAATCTTTCATGCATCAAAACCGATTACAGGAGACTCCAGTTCAAGAAGTCACCCACTACATGCAGGGACTTCGTCAAGCCATTCAAGATGAACCCTACCTCCACAACTGCCAAAATGTTGATGAGGCCTACAAGTAAGCTGAGCGCATTGAAGCTAAGCTTGCCAAAGCACTAACAAAAAGGAGGCCATTTCTATTGAATATCGTCGCATGGACTAATGCCCCTACGACGACCTCAAAGCCAATGGCTCCCTCACGACTATTGCCGGTAAATCCAAAACCAAACCCTCATCTATTCTCATTGCTCGCCCATCTACTAGAAACCTAGATAGGACATTTTAGGGAATCGACCTGTTGTGCGACCTGATAGTCCGAGTGCTATCAGAAGGGAGATCGAGCGGTCGAATGCCTAAACCCTAGGGTGGTTGTCGCCCATCTATGCACCAACGAGGACCTTGAAAAAACCTGCTCCAAACGATCGGGGAGCGTTAAAAGAGGATCCAATCACACTAATTGTGGTAATCTCTGGAGCAGATGGGTACGAACTTCTTGGAGTAGATGGAGACATGTACGGACCTTTTCTAGTGATTGAACATGAGGGCTATATCGCTCCTAACAGTGCACCAACGGGTATCTTACTCGCCCCCGCAACTAGAAACGTTGACACTTGGTTACAACGTAGCATATTCAGAATCAGATGCACCTCAATAGGATGTCGTTGCTCATTGATTATTGACGAAGGTAGCATGGAGAACTTTATGTCCCAATAAATTATTGATAAATTGGAACTGCCAACTCAAGCACTCGAGAAACCTTAGGCTTAGAGGGAGTTCGATAAATGATAATTTGTCACTTTTTAAAGTTCGGGTACGACATTGATATTAAGTGTGGTCCTGGGACTTATATAATATAATCTCTTTTTAAGTTGTTTCATCCTTTGCACATGTACATAAGTATAATCCTAATTGTTGATTGTAGGAGTATGTAAGAGTTAGGTAATTAGAACTCTCCAAGATCCAACTAACCTCCGCTCATGTTTAGTTCCACATCTACTATATGTGGTTCTACGCATGGAAGGTCGTATCCCGATATATCGACGATATATCGGTATCGACAGGTCACCGATATATCGCCGATATGTCCGATATCGAGTATCGACACGCAAAAAAGGCAAGCTGAATCCCGATGTCGGCGATATGGCGTCGATATATCGACGATATATCGGTATCGACATGGTACCGATATCGATACCAATATTGATATGTCCTTCCATGGTTCTACGATCTACTTGTGGGACTATACAAGGAGCCCCGCACCTACTGTCCTCATTGAGAAATTCCAATAGAAGATCCGATCCTTTGAAACCTTCTCTTGTGGTTTCATCCCACTCCATAAGGAGTAGGGTTCCAAGTAAAATCCGAGATGTTTATGTTTGATTTCTTGCTCCGATAATCGATTCACTTTAACATTCTTTATATATCAACACCAATGAAGTCAAATTGGTATATACAACATGTGATTTCTTGCAAACTTAAGTTTCCCTGGTAATATGGAAAGAAAATGATCATAATAAAAGTCAGAAAAGGAGCTATATCCTTTGATCACAAAGAAAGTATATACAATACAGCGTTGGTTCATATTGGCATAACATCTACATACATGTTTCTTCCAATTTAATCACGCAAATGAAAGGGATTTTCTCTATATGGGAAAACTCACATACTTGCCGAGATCATACATAATAATGGAACAATTGCACAGAAGTAAATTGTTTCATAAATAAGACAGACAATGAGATTAGATTACATGATATACCTTAAATAATTCTGAGGTCTAGAAACTCATTTTAACGTTGAGAGCCATTTGGATATCGAAATGAACCACCAGCATAAAGCATGTGGTAAACCGGCCTTATCCGTACAGTCAAGACCATGCTTATGAAAGATCCCACGACGGATATAGCCGCTAAAACCAGGAAAGTCAGCCTGAAGCATTCAGGACCCAAGCAAGAAACGTCGGAGTTGTTTATAAGACCAACATGTTGCTTGGCCGCTTCCTTGTCATAGACAGAGCCCGCGAGCAACCCTGAGAAGAGCACAGCCCCAATAGGATTTCCAAGGTCTATAAAGTTATAAATGACACCTAAGTGTTTCAAACCGAAAAGCTCGGATGCAGTGGGGACCATGATGGATATTTGAACACCATAGCAGATGCCAAGAAGCGCAGTTGAACCATAGAGCACAATGTCGGGAGCAAACGTGAAGAGGAGGTAAGTCCCTGCCATCACCACCTGTGCGCAGGCCATCCAAGTAGGCCTTGGAAGCGACCTCGACCTGCAAAATGGCATAAAATAATTTACGGACGAAGTTGTGTGGTTGTCTGAAGAGTGTCCAATAAGATGCTCACTATATACCTCACAAATTGTTCAGGGATGATCCCTCCAATCAGACGTCCAAGGAAATTAAAGAAACCGAAAAGGCAGAGGAGGATAGTTGTGTCGTTTATTCCAGCTGCAATCCCAATTTGTGCCAGATTATTCAGAACAGTAACCCCAGTTCCAACACCAACAAAATATGCCAAGAAGAGGAGCCAAAAGTCAGCCTTGACAAGCACTTCGTGGAACTTGAAATCATCACCTCTCTTCGGCTTACGCTTCTTTTTTATTGCTCCTTCACCTTCTGCCAGAAGCATGCCTACATCGGACTCGTGTGCATCCTCCAATAGAAGTCTGATATTTGCCTCTGAAGGAGACTCCGGCAGCAGTGGTGTGGATGTGGAGAGCTCTGGATCTCCAGAGGTACCATTCCCCACCGAGCTAGATAGGTCCTTGACATCGCTCTTTTCAGTGGGGAAAAGAGTCATCTTTATTGGAATTGCAAGAGGGGCAAGGAGGATGAGAACCATTATGAAGGCAAATATATACGACACAGCATTAGACACCGGAAGAATTTCATTCACTAGGGTAGTGGTTAGCAGATAAATGCCCAAGATGACGCTGGCAATCTGAACAAACAGAAAGTGACCCCGTTCTTTCTCATCATTCTCCAAAGATGGTGTGCAAGGCCTAACAAAGAACATAAGAGAGATGCAGACAATAGGAATTCCAAGAGTAAGAAAGAGCAGCAGCTTGGTGGATGAATTATAAAGCAGCCCAGCATAAATGGCGGTAAATACTGCAGCACTTAATCCACCGTAAGCCTTAAGAATACCTGCCACAGTTCCCCTGCTAAGGGGAAAGTTTCGCATGTTGGTAACAATAGCACCAGTTGATAACCAAGCACAGCTATTGGTGCCAATGCACAATGCAATCCATAGCTGCAGAGCATTAGATATTCAAGAATGTTATTGGATAATTTAATATTACAAATAAAAGAAACGACAATAAAAACTAAGGATAAAAGGAACATAAGGATGTATGGTTTATTTGTTCTAAAATGACCATACATTTTGCAGATGTAAATTTTTCATGTTCTTTATATAAGTCACAAGCTTTATAAACAGAAAGCGAGTTGGGCATGTTTATAGTAGCCAACTACCTAAAATTATTCTCATTGTAAGCGGCCAAGCGTGGCATAATTATGTTGATACAAAATGATAACTAGAAAGCACACAATAACAATTTCAAAATGCACGGCCAACACAAACAACGAACAGTAAGGGCAGTATAAATAATTGCAATAAATTGCTAACTATGCCATGTTTTATTGTCTGTTTGAGTGCAGGATTGTTTTAACATGGTCGAGCCATCTCTAATCGAGCAACGGTTGCACGTATTTTCTTGTTTATTTGAGAGTTTATAAGCAAAGGTATGAACACATTTGTTATGGCCAAAGAACACGTGAAAGTTGGTGCTGGGAAATAGGCCTTATTGAAGTAATCATCGCAATATTAATGAACAATTTTTGGACACTAAACATTCGTTTGAGCACCACTCGGTTGAGGGTGGGTTCTTTCTGATCGTTTTTAAAGAGGCTGGTTGTATCTCATTCTGGAAAAAGGATAGTGGATCCCAAATAACTTCCACCTTGTTACTAAGTAGTGGACAAGGGAGTTCACACTTGAAAAAATGGAACAGAAGTCTATTTCAATTTGGAGTCAGCTCGTCAACATTGCCCTTCATTTGAAGAAAGGTACTGAACAAGATCGCCGGCGCTGTGGGGAGACCTCCTTCCAAGGATAGGATCGCCATGTCAAAGACAAGGATTTGACCATGTCCGTTGCCATGTGGAGGTGAATGCCTTCTTGTTTCCTGACTGCCCCGATCTACACTCAAGGTGATGGAGAGGGAGGTGTCTACTCTTTCACAAATGGCACCCCCAATGTGCTCTCATTAAGGTGTGGTCATTGGTCAAATGTACCAGTTCTTGCCTGCAAGCAAGGGCAGATTACTCCCTGGCGTCAGAATTTCATCAAGCACGGACTTTCATCAGGCAGTTAAGGAGGATTGACTACTAGGTGGTTGGTGGTTCCCATAGGGATGTGGGAGTTCTAAGGTTGCATCGTAAGAAACATGAAGAGTGGCGACAAATCCTCATCTAATGTGTGTGGCACCAAGATTAGGGGCCAAGTTCCAATGCATCTCTCCGCATAGTAGGCTAGAGGAAGCATCCCTCCAGAGGTATAGTCAAGATTAATCAAAATCATCAATCTTAATCGACCACCCATGTTACATAGAGGAGGGAAAATCCCCGTTGAGACCATCCTAATCAACAAAGGAGGGGATGATTAGGAAAGGGAAAAAAGGCCAAGAAAATGAACTAGAAGACAGCAGTCATGGAAGAGATGTGCCGGTGCCAAGGTGTGCCAACATCATTCTTCAATGAACGTGAGAGCATGGAATGTTCACGGCCTTCGCAGACAGTACAAGTGGTGAGGTGGTTGTTGCCTCTTAAAACTTTGTTTAACTTGTAGGTGATTGGACTGACATGTGACATCAGCATCTGCCAGTCAAACTGGGAGGCGTAAAAGGAACTATTCCAGGGCAATGGAGTATTGTATCTACGATACAGTGGAACTCGTGTGGCAGAGTCTTTGCTATTGAGCACTTTTCGTGGCACATGGATGTCTTTCATGGCATTGATCATCTTGTAGGCAACAAATGATGGGGACTCAAGATCTAGATCAGATTCATATATCCACATGATTCTAAGGAGCAGACAAAGAACCTACTCAAGCCCATTCACCAACTCGAGGAACTTGTCCATGGCCCAGGAAGGACATTGTGTTTAACTATGTCAAATTAGACATCTGCAATCTAAGGGTGTGTTTGGTACGCGGGTTAGGGCGGGTTAAACTAGTAGAGAGTAAGTCATTTTTGTGTTTTGGTGTTTGGATAGAGAGTTAAAGTGGGGGTGGGTTTAAAGTGAGTTTGTTGTGATATGATTGTATTGAAGTTTGAAAAAGTGTGTAGTTATTGTGATGTGATTGTATTGAAGTTTAGAAAAGTGAATAGAAGTGGAGTAGTTTATAATTTTTATATGACATAATGGTATAATATATTATTTTTCGATGGAATTGATAAAAGAGAATTGATTTATTTAATGTATTAAAAAGAGAAAAAGTGGGACCCGCATGAGAGAGGGAAAAATGGATTGAGGGGACCCAACAACTGAACGGGTCTAAGAGGAAATCAAGGAATTAAATGTGGGTTTCATTAATATCCTTCTCGTGGAGACGATCTTACCCATTCTAGTCAGGGTATGGGGGATGGCAGGATCGTATGCTGGTTGGATAATAGGCTGGGTAATAAGTGTTGGTTTGTTTTTTCTCCGACTAGGGGATTAAAGTACATACCGTTGCAGACAGACAAGCCATCATGCGCTCATGGGGTCAAACATGGTTAAGACTGGTTGGAACGCAAATTCTTCCAATTCTTTAATTATTGGCTGAAGGACAGGATCTAATCCGTCAGTCATGGAACCCTACCTGAACCATTATGTTATACAGTAATTTCCTTCTAACCAGATCATAAGCAACGTCCATGTTCACCATGAAGAGAAGCCGATAAGCACATCTCTGTTAAGAAAATCTATAACGATTTCATGTACAAGGAGGCTGCAATCCTGTACAAGGCCCTTTACTAATCTCATAACCAAAATCGTAGAAATAGTTTAATCAAACCTTCCAACACATGAATAACTACAAGTCTTACTTGGACAGCAATCAAAGAGGTTACTTATAAAAAATGAGATCTTAGATGCTGGTAAGAGTTGAGGGAATTTTCTGTCCACAAGGACGACGGCAATTTGGGAGATCCTACTATAAAAATAAAAAATAAAAAAAAAGAGCCAGTTGAGAGGAAGACCTACCACCCAGTAGGGTAGGGACGCGAGCGTCCCGCTGACGGCGAGCCACAGCACGCCGAAGCCGAGGAATGAGGCGGCAGAGCCAACGAGGAGGATGAGCCACGGGGCGAGGCAGTTGCAGGCGACGCCGGCGAACACGCCGACGTTCTCCCCGATGTCGTTGGCCACCCCGAGCATGGCTAGCTGCCTCTGGTCGAGCCCCAGCACTGACTTCAGCGAGGGCGAGTAGAGCGGGAACGTGAAGGCGTTCCCCGCCGCCATCAGCACCCACACCGCCGCCGCCAGCCCCACCCACGGCGGCCGGCTCCCACGCTTCTCCGCCATCGCCGCCTCTGCCCTCCGCCGTTACCAGTGACCAGATACTGGAGAGAGCACAGTCCACCGACCACCCTTGTGATGGGAGGCGTTAGGGGATTGTCCGATATGAAATGCGGGGGAGGTCGAGGCAATTTAATCCCACTCGTTGGACGTGGTCACGTGGATGACACGAACTAGTGCTGTCGACGCTTCTCGTGTTCGAGCGCGGGAAACGCAAGACAGCGACGAGATTTCGTGGGAGAGAACGAAGAGTATCATTTTGGGATTTTTCACATTAATCTACGAGTATATTTTGTGGTCAATTTATGAGATATTTACATCCACAATTTTGGGTAATTTCTTGAATACTTTAGGAACCCTCGATAATTCAGAACTACATGAGTAACCCCGAATAAAGCTTGACTCTTACATGACATAATCATGTGTTATGTTCCATTTGGGATGTCCGTTATATTTGACGGTGTCTGTTAAAAAGACAAAATTACCCCTAATGTTCATTCTTATTTACAAAACATGCCATCTTGTTCTCTCTCTCTTATGTTCTTTTTTTCTCCTTGTCCTTCTCCAACATCTACCTGGTCCCCCCCCCCCCCCCACCCATTCCCTCATCACAACCTTCCGCCATGCCCAGACCTTCTCCTCAACCTCCTTGAGGACCCACATGTCTCCGGCATCCTGAACGAGGCCTTCATCTACCCCTACCAAGCTCGCTCTGAGGTCGAGCACCTCCGCACGGAGGACCCTGAGAAGGTAAAGAGCGCAAGGGGACGAGGTATGAGGAGGCTGAGGGGCCTACGGTGGCAGCCAAGAAGAGGTGTAGGAGCCTGGAAGAGGAGAGACGGAGGGGTTGGAGGGAGGGGGAGGTGGTTCGCCAAAGGAAAGGGGGAGGGGTTGGAGGAGGGGGAGGAGGTGGGCGACGAGAGGGGGGTGCCGAGAGACAGGCAGAAGTCGAGGGGGAGAGGGTGGAGGAAGGGGAGGGTTGTGGGGGCCTGCGAGGCGGAGGCCGAGGGGGTTGGAGGAGGAAGGGGAGGTGGTCAGCGCGAGGGGGTGGGAGGCGCTGGGAGGCGAAGGCCAAGGGGGTTGGAGGAGGAAGGGGAGGGGTGATGGTCAACGAAGCAGGCGGGGGAAGCTGGAGAAGGAAGTTGGAGGGGAATTAGGAGGAGGAAGATTGTTTTTTTTCTTTTTCTTTTTTGTTTTTGCTTTTAACTTTAGCCGCTGGAAATAGGATTGGTTAGATTAACTTTAGGTATGATTGAGTTAACTGACTAAAATAACGAAGGATTATGGACGTAGGGCAAAGTACTCATTCGAAGTTACTCATGTAACAATGAATTATCAAGAGTTCCCGATGTAATTATTAAACTACTCAAGATTATGAGTGTAAATATCCCTTAATTTATCAGCTATGTTGGTTCTCGAGAGATATTTGTCTTTGTCATCCACTTGGGCTTGTTCACGCTTCCTCTACATTTGGTTGGATTGATTTGTTCCTTCGCTATAGAGGGCAGGGCCGTCAGAGCATTCTTCCAAGCAGCATGCTGCATTGTAACGATAACGATCCACTGGGAGGTTATTGAGATAATAAATCACTCTGAAAATTAAATTTTTATCTGTAAGGATGCGCATTCAACGATAAGAACAGCCGATGCCAGCAATATTATAAGTAACAACATTCAGGGATGTATGTGCAATTACACAGGCTTCCAAGGATCTATACGTAAAGCCACCATATTGTAATACAACCATCCTCGTCATTTTCTTATCTAAAAATAAAAGGGAAATTCTGTACAAAACACGAATTTATCCATGAGTAAACTTAGATGATTAGATACTGAACTGGCCTTATTTGAGGGTAAATATCGCCTAAGCCCAAACCCCCAGTGCTCACTAAATCAGCAGATAAATTAACACCGCCATTCCTGTGCTCTGCAGGAAGAACTTTTATATGGCATTATTGAGCATGGATGGGATTCAAATGGAGCGACATGGGAATCAGAGGAATCCAAAAATCTGAAGTGGCCCATCCACTGCTTGTCCCTCGTATTTTATTCACCGTCATGTAAGATACTGTCCAATCCCTGTATATATTCTGTAAAATATACCCATGATCTGATCGCCGCCGCAGAATACTCTGATACCATTGAACTGCACTGCATGTACCCAGATCACAATTGAATGCAAACTTTGGATCTGCAATCATCGCAAATCGTCAGCGTACGGAGAGTCATCTGAACTTACTGGCACAATCTAAGTAATTTAATTATAACCATACTGGATTATATCAAGCCAAAAAATTTGGAGTGTGGGATGCCACGCTTGTTTCTGAAATCTATACATCCACAGAGCAAAACTTCAAACAAAATGAGCATGTATCCATCAAAATTTAATAAAGGGCCACAAGGCCCACACCTACAAGTTGAGGATGATACAGATGAATGCTCTTCAAGATAGGTCAGGGGCCATACTTTATTTTACGACAATAATTTAGAAAATGCAAATTAAACAAGGATTTGACTTTTTAAAAATTCACGGCCCGCTACTATTTTATATGAAAGGAAAGAATAGAATGAAAGAATAATTACACTCAGGGGAACAATGTGGTGTGTTCCCCTTATTTGCAACTCGAGTACGTGTTTAACAGTTTGAAGAAGCAGACCTCAAAAAAATATATCCATCCAGAATTGCCGCTGCCAAAGTCTGGTTACTCGGTAATGGTCGTCAAAGCCCGATTCAAATAGGCTCTTAGGCCTACTTTGAAATCCGATCCCTGCAACAGTTTAACCAGACAATCAATCCAAAATTAAGAAACCACAAGAATGATGTCCCCTTGTATCTAAAACCCAAATCGACCAATACCTATAATGTGTGTGTATGTTATCAAAACATTGTTCCATGAGAAAGAGAGGCCTTCGATCCATGATTCTGCCAAGTGCATGATCCTTGGAGGATGACTATGGAAATGGCAGATCCGAACCACTCTCATTGGATTGAAGGAGACTGTAATGAGGAGCACAACCAATAAATCAATCCACACAAGTATGATCATCGCATTTCATAAAGCACGCAGCAATGCCAACAAGAGGATTGAAAGCAAAACTTGCAGGCGAATCGATCACCTACAAGATAAAATATCAATCGCACAAACAGCTTACATTGTGACATAAATATACAAATAGAAAGTTTGGATACGGTTCCGAGCTGACTTTCAAAGAACAGCAAGTTCCGACTAATGGCTGAAGAAACACAATTCTGAAGTTTACGTTTCCAAGATAAAGATGTTCCTTAATATTCACATTCACTCTCCAGATGCACTAAAACAGCTTACGTGCTTGAAGTTCCATTTTTGCAGTCCTTTTTTAAAGCAATAAATAACTTAGATTGGAATTGCACTTGAAATTCAATGGACAATTATCAATCTAATCTGTAGGAAAGGATTTACTATAAGAGACAGACCCACGAACTCTTATTCCCTATTTGAAACATTTTTACAGCATATATACAATGAGGTAACTCAGATAAGAGTCCTCGAACTTACAATTGGAATCATGGTCATGATACCGAAAATGTGCAAATAAATGATTTGGTAAATAAATGGCGCAGCCGAACCACTTAAGTTCCAAATTTTAAATTGGTGCATGGCATCATGATGCGTGCCACCTATTTTTTCTGATGGCACCCCCCTTGCTCACTCTACATCCTCCACTTTGTCCCTATGCTTTCCTCCCCGTCCCTCTCTTTGTCAGATCCATTCCTCTGCCGCAATTTCCAAAGTCCAAGCACACTCCATCGTCCTCTTACAGAAATCCCTCCAAAAAAGACCCATCATTCCATCAGACAATACATGTACGCAAATCAACGTCACCATCCAGTCTCCATCATCACCCTCCCTCATCATTGACTCCACTGTTGAGCTTCACATGGTTTCTCCTAAGGCCCAAGAATTGACTTTGGGATGTTAAAGCTGATGATTTCATCTTAATGTTGGTTTTTTATAGGTTGCAAAGCAAAATATACGTTTCAGTTCTACAATGGTAAGGATTTAAGAAGGCAAATGAGCAGGGGTGAAAAGAGGAAACAGATTACTCATACTAGGCGGCCAGCATTTATTTGCACATTATATTCACCAAAGGGGTGAATAGGGTGCTCTGTTATATTCACCAAATCACTTATTTGCACAATATCTGAGTATAAAGTCGACGATATGATGAAGCATGAAACGACAATTTGGGGCTCAATTGAGATTTTCCGTCCCTCAATTAGTGTTTTAGATTAGGGTTTTAATTTTCCGCCCGTTAATTAGAGTCTAATTTAATTAAGGTTAGATTAAATTTATTTCATACAATCGAGTCCGTTGCAATGTCATTTTCTATTTAACGAGATTGATTGTGATATCTAAATAATGAGTTAGAGATAATTATAGTCCGAATAGAGACTTAGAATTTGAATTTTATTTATCTTCTATTTTTGTAATTCCACCCCTCCTATATAAAGGGGATGGTAAGCCTAATGTTTTAGCATTCCACAGATAATTAAAATTTGATATTTATCTCATTTATCTCCCCGTTTCTCTATTTTCCCTCCACGCAACATCCATTGTTCTTCTTTCCCAAATCCCTAGCATCCGACAAGATTTCCTCTTCTTCCACCATCCAAATTCTTCTCCACTGAATATTACCACCATTAAAAAATAATATTCGCCAATGGAATTATAGGTTTGCATCAATTAGTATCAAAGCACATTGATCCCCTTATTATCCTGCACGGCATCCAATAATTAAAAAAAACAACAAAACAACAACAAAAAAGAAAAACATGGCCGAAAAATCGAGTGCCTCCACGGTTGGACCAAACCCAAACCACCTCACTCACATTAGAAGCCTTGTCTGTAGCAAATGTTCAATCACTTCTCCGTACAATCCACCGCAATTAATAGACAAATCGCCACGTTGCATAGTCGTATACTTGAGAAAGATCACCATCATGAGACGCTCATAAAGGGTCAATCTAAATATCGGAGACAAACCATGCCCAGCAACACACCCAGCGAACCCAGTTCCTCTACATCCGATGGACACATTAGTGATTGGCACAACCAAGATTGTGAAGAAGAAGAAATAGAGGAAGAAACTCCTTTCACTCCACAAACAAGAGAAAACCAAATCCTATGATATCAAACCTCAGCGAATCCACCAAAACATAATAGTGGAAATCGACCTCACCCTGATATGGCACTACACATGATGATGGATGGGATCGATGTATATGCCTCATTTTTTTGAAATTTAATGGAGGATGTGATCTTGATGCTGTTGTAGACTGACTCCAAAAGGTCAAACATTTCTGTGTCGAAGAATATACCTAGAGAAAGCAAGGTTCAATTGTCACTATCAAACTTAAAGGGCATGTCTTATTATGGCGGGATCATTTACAATCAAAACGCAAATGGAAAAGAAAATGCAAGATCCGTAATCGAAGCAAGATGAAAGCCAAAATGAAAACAAAGTTCGTGCCCGAAGATTACAAGCGAGATCAGCATGCACGATTGCAATCTTGGGGATAAGGTGCCATGAGCATGAAGTACACCGAAGGATTTCGGATTTTCATGCATCGGAACCGATTGCAGGAGACTCCAACCCAAGAAGTCACCCACTATATGCAATGATTTCGTTAAGTTGTTTAAGATAAACTCTACCTCCACAATTGTCAAAATGTTGATGAGATCTATAAGCAAGCTGAGCTCGTTGAAGCTAAGCTTATCAAAGCGCTAACAAAAAGGAGGCCCTTTTTCGTTGAACACTGTCTCACGGACTAATGCCCCTACGATGACCTCAAAGACAATGGCTCCCCCATGACTTCTGCCGGTAAATCCCAAACTAAAGCCTCATCTATTGTCATTGCTCGCCCCTCTACTGGAAACCCTGGATAGAAAATTTTGGGGAATTGACCTGCTGTGGAACCTGACAGAAGGGACACCAAGCGATCGAATGCCCAAACCCTAGGGTGGTTACCGTCCATCTATGCATCATTAAGGACCTTAAAGATTCTAGTAATTGAACATGATGGCTTTATCGCTCCAAAACAACGCACCAATAAGCATCTTACTCACCCCCATAGCCATAAATGATGACAGCTAGTTGCGACGCAGCATATTCAGAACCACATGCACCTCTATAGGACGTCATTGCACGTTGATTATTGACGGAGGTAGCATGGAGAACTTTGTGTCCAAATAAATTTTAGATAAATTGGAACTGCCAACTCAAGCACTCGAGAAACCTTACAATATGGCATGGTTTCGAGGTGGCACTCTATCTCTGATCCATTATCGATGCCTCGTTAGCTTCTCGATTGGTCCAGCATATATGGACGAGGTCTGGTGTCATGTGGCTCATATGGATGTTTGTTATGTGCTACTAAGGAGATCATGGTAGCTTAATAGGGAAACTGAGTACAAGGGGAAATTGAACATGTACTCATTTCTTGTAAACAAGGTACATGTTACCCTCAGGCCGCAACGTGAGGTCCAGTCCCCGACAAGTGGCTTCTCTTCGATTTGCGGCCCCTCAACCTGCTAAAATGCTCCGTCGTTAAAGCCTTCGACCTCTACTTTTCTTTATTGTTAACGAAAGCTCAAACATTCCCACAGGAGAGCTCCATTATTTACACGTTGGTGGGACGCAAAGTGGACAAACAAGAGGTGACCTTATTCGAAGTTCTGCCTGAGGTACAACCGATCATTTAGGATTTTGCTGACATTATTACCTGAATGCTTAACCCTGTTGCATGACATCCAACACCACATTGATCTTGTCCCTGGAGCGAGTTTACCACATTTACCGCATTATCGGATGAGCCCGAACAAACACGAAGAGATAAACATGCAAGTCATAAAACTTTTGTGACGTGGTTATGTTTGTGAGAGCATGAGCCATGTGGTCATTCATGCTTCTACTAACTGATAAATCGTTAATAGCTACTCTAAAGTGGTCAAGTTGTAGTATGAGTATATAGCGAGTTATTCGAAACCACACTTAAAATCTTGATGAAGAGAGAGTAGCTTTAGTGTATACCTGGGCAAGTACACGGTTGAACTCAAGGACACGAACGATTAAGTTATCTAACCTAGCTTAAACATCTATTTAATTCGATTTAGGAATTAGAATCAAAATAAAAATGCATGCATGAATATTTTTATCTTTTTATATGCAAATTACGATGCAACAAAATGGATGATATGCACAAAATACACACAAAAAGCTCTTGGAATGATTGTACAAATACAATGTCTTAATCTACATAATTTGATTCTATAATGAATGCACAAATAAGATGTTAAATGAATGATTAACCACTTGTATTTAATGCATTTAAGTTCCTAAATAAATGAATACTTGATTGATATTTAATTAGAATTAATAAATAATTCAAAGAAGTCCAAAACTCAATTAAACAAGAAGTCTATTAAACATAGATTAATTTACATATTTATGTGAATTATTAAGCTAAAATGAATTAATGACAAATTAAAGAAGATATAAAAAATCAAAGAATTACGCAATATAAATACATCACATCAGAATATGTAGAAATAACTGTCAATGTGTCAAAATATGTAGAAAACTAAATTGCGATTCAACGAGATCAATTTCATTAAATTTGGACATCAAATGCAAAAGTTATTACACAAACAATCCAGGAGTCTTTTTCAACATAAATATGCATAAACTAATTAAAACTAATAAAATACACGTGCAAAAGAGCTTATCTGCAGTTAAAATAAGTCGGAAGTGCTTATGTATAAAATCCAGGCGCGTGGGGGCTTTTATACAAATAATGGAAGCTGACAGGGCCTGGGGGCAAATAACACAGAGAGGGCACGTGTGTGGGGCGTGTGGAGTAGGCTTCGCTGAAGGCGCGGGTCGTGTGCTTGTTGTTGGAGCTTCGGGCAAGGTTCGAGTTCACCGAGGCGCCAACTATCGAGGCAAAGCTCAGTGGGCATCTGGATTGTGGGATCACAATCGATGGTTCTCAATCTGATGGCACATGTAGGTCCTCAAGAGGTCTGCTCCTAAATCATAGCAAACCAGCAAGCTCCTACGATCCTTTTGTTGCTCCTTCGTCGACATCCGTCCCTTTTGAAGGTTGAAGAAGGTTGTTGGAGCTCAGGCAAAGGTTGTAGAGGGTCGGAAAGGTGATGACAATGGCCGAAATGACAAGTCGACAGGGCATCGTCGAAGGTGGAGCTGGAGATCGACAAGGTATTCAAACCTCTGATCAGTGAAGCCTCGAGATACCTGCACAAGTTAGATAGATAGCTGATGCGAGGGGGATGCTTTTGGGAATGAGATGGATGGGATGGAGGGCCTAATTGAATGGTAGAAGGTGGAGCAGCTAGAGGCCTACTAGGCCCCTCTTCCTTACAGGAAGAGACCTGATCGATGTAGGGGAAAGATCTGGAGGAAGAAGAGGTGATCTAAGGGCTTGGTGAAGATGCAGGTTGTATGGCGATGGTATGGAGGCAATTGACTTGATATGAGAGTATGTGTTGTGAATTAAATCAGAGAAACGAGGTGGTGATACGAAGCTTCACGTGAAGAATGAAGAAGATGAACAGAAGCGGACGAAGGGCATGGGATGGGTCTTATAGAGCTCTAGGTCTTTGCTTGACATGCACGAGGAAGGCATGAAGAAAGAGTAGCAGTGGAACGGTGTTACTACATGGTACGAGTCACCGTGGATCTCGCCAGGGAAGACGACCGTCTTCGCTCAACCTAGCTCTCTCTCTCTCTATCATTGAGGGTTAGTAGGGGGCTCTGGGACTTCTTGCATACAAGCGGATGCAACTAACTGATGGCCTCCATAGGGTTTTGATCAAAGCAGATGTTGGAGGAGGTGTCAATTTCAACCGATGGTTGTGCTGAGGTGGATGGCTACAAATGAGAAGTTAGCGAAGAAGACTAATGAAATAGCTCTCAATCAACACCGAAGGGGGAGGAGAGGACACGTGGAGAGGCAGGAGTTACTCGGCAAAAAACCGTCGGTGTGGGAGACGTTGCACGTGAAGGGAAGCTGACGAAGGTTGACAATGAAGACGGGTCGTTGGATCTGATGATCCAACGACTCTAATCAAGGCGTGATGGGGATAAGAGGGGTTGTTTGATGGGTTACTAGATCAGATGATCTCTGATGAGCCAGGCCTGGATGATTGTGGGTCGTCCGATCAATCTGATCAGACGGTCCAGGAAGAGGCGGAGTTGGACTAAACAGTTGAGCCACATGGCTAACCTCAAAGGCAGCCACATAGTCTAATGAGAAAATTTTTAAATATAAAAGATAAAATAATAACAGAAAATAAATAGAAAATGATGTCAAATCAAAAGGTGTTCAACATGAAAATTGTGTATCTTTTTAAGATCTACAATTCATGTAAAACTTAAAATCAAAATGTGTCATATATACATAGTAAAATTTTTACATGTATCTTTAAATTGTTTTGCTTATTTTTTGGTATTTTAAATAACATTATATTTACAATATATTGTGTAAACATTTATTCTATTTTTTATGGATTTTATAGATAAGTAGAAAATACATGGAATAAAAGGGAACGCACATTTAAATGTATGCAATATTTGTGAGATTTTTTAGTCCTTTATTTGTTAACTTTAATTATATACATAGTATATATTGTTAATTAACTCTAATTAAGGGTTTTATTTAAGGATTAGCTTTAGATAGAGGGTTAAAATCTGAATAATAAGTAGATGAATCTAGGATTCATCACTTACTCCTAAAAAAGATGGCACATGGAGGGTGTGTGTGGACAGGTGTGCTATCAACAAGATAATTATCAAGTATCGCTTTCAGATTACACGTGTTGAAGATATGCTTTTTTTTTGAAGCCAAGAAAAGGGGGATACACTCAATGGTGTTCACCCCAATATAATAAAAAGAAAGAGAGACAGAGGTACAAAAAACAGAAAAGAGCGACCCAGTAAAGGAGGCAAGAAACCTCCAGTTCTGGGCAAAAACACAATAGAAACAAGATATCAAAAACTAAGCATCACTCCAGCTGGTGCCATGCTATCTGGTGCCAAATTATTTTTCAAGATGGATCTTCGAGCAGGTACCATCATATTCGCATCTGACATGGAGATGAGTGGAAGACAGCTTTCAAGACCAAGGAAAATCTTTATGAGTGGACGGTTGATGCAAATTGAAATTTGTCGATGGTGAAATATAATATTTTTTTGTGGAATTTTTGGTAGAGAAGAAATTGGAGGGGAGAAGGGAAGAAGGCGCGCCTGTTGCGTGAGACTTGGAGAGAAAGAACACGTGTAGACCACGCAGGGAGAGGGAGAAGGAGAGGAGATAGAGAATAAATCTCAATTTTTCATATCACTGAACTGCCTAAAAACAATGGACTCACATCCCTTTATATAGGAGGGATGAGATTACAAAAATAGAAATCAAATTTCAAATTGACAACTAATTATCCTAAAGAGACTCTAACTAATTAACCGACTAATTTTGAAATTCAAATCATTAACTAATTAATCGAGATCACAGGCGATCTCGTTTATTAAAATTGCGACAACTCAAATAAACGTAAATAAAATTGACAGATAAAATTAAATAAATATTCGGCCCTATATTTTGGTTCCACGCTGCATCAACTCTCCTCCGCTTTAAAAATTCGTCTCCCGACGAATTGCTTGATCTTCGCACGTCGTTGGAGAACTCGATCTTGAAATAGCAGCCTCAAATTTCTCCAATTAGATCCTTTTCAACGTTACGTTTGTAGTTTTTCTCAATTGGAGGGCATCTCTGCAATTTTCGTACCCCTTTACTTACAATGCCTCTATAACATAGTTTAACCTTCACTTGGCCCTTTAAGTAAAAACTCTTGGCAGGGGGGACCTTTTTTCAATTTATCCAAAGTATCTCATCCCTCATTTAAGGGGATTCGACGGGAGGGAGCTCCTCAACCCCCGTTAGGGTTTCATGCCTCCATGATAAAAAGTGACGGCGGCGGGGGTCTGGGTCAGGAGGCCGGGAGCGACTGCAGCGCCGCGGCCAGGGAGACTTGGGGCGGCGCCGAGGAAGGTGGTGGTGTTTGGGGGGAGGCGCAGGCGCTGGGATTCGCGTGCGAGGGGGTGCGGGCCTGCGATGGTCGGCGGCGAGACGAAGTAGCGGGGATGGGGAGGCGGGGAGGCGTGGGTTGGCGCGCGGGAGGGGTGCGATCTTCACATGGAGGGGAAGGAGGATGGTGGCGTGGGGACTGGGGTTTTTTCCGCTGGGGCGAGGGGGAGATCACGGGGAGGAGAGGGAGGGCTGGGTTTGGAGAAGCGGCGGCGTGGGGAGGGGTTTTAGGGTTCGGCGGAGAGGGGGCACGGGATGGGGAAGATTGGGGCGATGTTGGGACTGTGGCGGGGTTTGCGGGTGGCGGTGGCGACGTGGATGGGGCTGGGAGCATGGCTGGAGCCGTAGGTGTTGCGAGAAGGGGCCTCGAGGGTGCGAGGGTGGTGGGAGGGGTCCGCGAGAGGGTCGTGGATGAGTCGAAGATTGATTTCAGGGGGTTTTTGGAATCTGAAAATACATGTACAGTAATCGGATCGGCACCTCTTACTTCCGGAACGGGCTGGACAGCGACGAGATCATTGGTGGCGGCCTTGTTTTCCTCTAACATGGGCTGGACAGCGGCCGTTTCGTCATTTTTCTCCTCTGAAACTGCCTGGACAGCGAGCAGTTCGTCGTTGACGGTGTAGTTTCCTTGGCTCTCTTCATCGGGAATTGGACGAAAGTTTCACCGTCTCTATTGGTGATGAGTCCTTGTATGTGTTGCGTCAATGACTCTCTATTCTGCGACAGAATCTGGAGCATATTCGATAGTGTTTGTCTAACCTCAGCACACCATGCACGGTCGTTGGAGCGAGATTCTTTAGACTTTTCACGTGAACGACGGGAGGGATCGCCAGATCGTGAGGACGATCTAGATGCCATGCTCTGATACCAAATGATGCAAATTGAAATTTGTCGACGGCGAAATATAATATTTTTTTGTGGAATTTTTGGTGGAGAAGAAATTGGAGGGGAGAAGGGAAGAAGGCGTGCCTGTTGCGCGAGACTTGGAGAGGAAGAACAGGTGTAGACCATGCGGGGAGAGGGAGAAGGAGAGGAGATAGAGAATAAATCTCAATTTTTCATATCACTGAACTGCCTAAAAGCAGTGGACCCCCATCCCTTTATATAGGAGGGATGAGATTACAAAAATAGAAATCAAATTTCAAATTGACAACTAATTATCCTAAAGAGACTAACTAATTAACCGACTAATTTTGAAATTCAAATCCTTAACTAATTAATCGAGATCACAGGCGATCTCGTTTATTAAAATTGCGACAACTCAAATAAACGTAAATAAAATTGACAGATAAAATTAAATAAATATTCGGCCCTATATTTTGGTTCCACGATGCATCAACAGTCATGCCCTTTGTCGTATCTAATATCCCAAGCACTTTCATGCTACCATGAATCATGTATCGTGACCCTTCATCGGTAAATTTGTGGTTGTGTAGTTGATGACATATTGATCTACAGCCTGACTAAGGATGACCACTTAGCACACGTGTGGTAAGTCCTAGAAATATTGAGAGGCCAATAATCGTTTATCCACCTCGAGAAATGCTCCTTCATGTATGATATGTTTCATTTATCGGGATACATTGTCTCTGCTGACAGATTCAAAGTTGATCCCTCCAAGGTTCAAGCAGTTCATAGCTGGCCAATGCCACAAACCCTCACTGAGATTCGCAGTTCGTTTGAAATTTTAATGCTTGTGCTGCTCCACTAATAGATTACACTCGCAAAGGCGGATCCACCTGGACCCCCGAAGCGAAAGCAAGCTTTCACAAGTTGAAATACCAATTAACCAATACCCTTGTATTGGCACATCCTGATTTCTCCAAGCTTTCCATGGTTAACTGCGATGCCTCACAAGTCGGAATTGGTGTTGTCGTGAGCAGGAAGGATACCCCGTGACCTTTTTCAATGAAAAGTTGAATGAGGCTCGGTCACGATATTCCACATATGATGTCAAATTCTACGTGTGGTGCAAGCTCTCAAGCATTGAAGGCATTATTTGATTTCAGAGAGTATTTGTCCTTAACTCTGACCATGAGGGTTTGAGGTATCTTAACTCCCAAAAGACCCTTAACAAGCGCCATGCCAAGTGGGTTAGTCCCCTCCAAGAATACACCATCCACCTTAAGCACAAGGTCAGGACCTTGAACCGCGTGGGCAACGCGTTAAGTAAGATGTAAACATGTCTTAGCCACAATAACAGTAAGTACAACAGGATTTGATGCTCTCAAAGATCTTTTATCCCACCAATCCTGACTTCGGTCCTATTTATGTAGTGTGTTGACACTGGACAAGATTCACTGACCACTTATGTCCATAAAGGATTTTTATTCAAGATGCACCAACTATCCATTCCGCCACTTCACTTCGTGAGAACCGCATTTCAGAACTGCATAATGGTGGGTTAGTTGGACACCTTAAATGAGATAAAACAGTGGTCCTCCATGAAAGATTTTTTATTGGCCAACATTGCAAAAGAATGTTATACGATTTATGCAAAAATGTCAAACATGCCAGAGATTCAAAGGTCAAAGGTAGAATACTGGACTCTACACACTCCTCCCAATCTCTATGCGACATTAGGAAGACATTACCATGGATTTTGTATTGGGTTACCTCTCACGGATTGGAAAGTTGATTCTCTGGCATGTTTGACATTTCCCAATCAACTTTCCAATCCGTGAGAGGTACCGCCACCTCCTCCCTCCTTCCCTTCTTTCTCTCCCGAAAACCCTAACTTTCCCTCCCCCCTCCTTCCCTTCTTTCTCTCCCGAAAACCCTAACTTCTCCCCTACCTAACGATGCCCCCCCTAGAGCACCCTACACTCCATCTCTCAGATGTACCGCTGCCACTCTTACGCCCACCCCAACTCCACCTCCACAACGCCACAACCTCGTGTGCCGCCACCAAAGTATCCCTCAATGCCAATACCTCTTGCCAAACCAACTCATGCACCTCCTCTACCAATGTATTCCTCGTTGCCAACACCTCCAAAATCGCCACCCACGTAAACCCCAATGTTGCTATTCTGACCCCCGAACCCATGCAATTGCTGCTTCAAACCCCAACACCAACCTCACTTCAAAAACACCCAATACCCATCGCCAACCCGATCAGGATCTCCACCGCATGTGAATCCGCAAGCATGAACTCCATTGTTGTCATTGTAGCCACTACCACCACCACCTAAGTCAGCGACAGCCTCTAAATGCCTTGCTCCTCTCGCATCTGAATTGTCGTTGTTGCCACATTGCTGGAGAAGGCCCTAGCAACTATTTGAGAAGGTTATCACGAAAGTGATAAATTCTTCTAAAAAAGGGATACTTGGTTGTCATAAATGAATCCTAGAGAGACCCTTGACTAAAAACTTTTTATAAAAAGGTTAAAGTAAATATAAAGCAAAAATGGAGTTTTTCTAGTGAAGGGGTACAAAATTTGCATTCATGCCCCCAAAAAAACATTTTCATAGGAATGCTAAAAGGAAAAGGAGTGGACATCAAGTCATTCCTATTAGAATTTGAACTAATTGGATTCCATATAAAAGAACATGTGATCCAACTATTTTATTCACATATCCCTTCACCATTACCTTGCGGTTGCATCATCCATGACCCATCCAAACTCCATAATCCCACTAATGAAAATACTGCAACAATTTTTCAATCACGGATAGTTGGATGCTAACAATAATTCAAGAAGTACAGCGACGACTCCTCTATTTCCTTTGCAATTGTTCTTCCAACATCAAGGCGAGTACAAGCAACCAACGCATCTATTCTTCTAGCACGAAAACTATGAAAACTCCACGTAAGTCACATATCTAACTACTCATCATGAGATGAGTTTTTCGAAACAGTAGAGAGACGATGCAACGTGAAACGACAAACTGGATCTCAATTGAGATCTTCTGTCCATCAATTAGTGTTTTAAATTAAGATTTTTAATTTTTCATCCGTTAATTAGAGTCTAATTTAATTAGAGTTGTATTGAATTTATAGTCATCCAATCGAGTCCATTGCAATGTCATTTTCTATTTGAATAATAATATCAATTGTGATCTCCAATTAATTAGTTAGAGATAATTAGATCCAAATAGGGTATGTTAGAATTTGAATTATATTTACTTTCTATTTTTGTAATTTCATCCCTCCTATATAAAGGAGATGGCAGCTTAATGTTTTGATCATTCTAGAGTTAACTAAATTTTGAGATTTATCTCATTTACCTCTCCCTCTCTCTTCTCCCTTCACGCGATCTTTGTGGTTCTTCTTCCCTAAATCCCTCACATCCAGTGAGTTTTTCTCTTTTCCACCCTCCAAATTCTTCTCCATCGAATGTTTCCACCGTCAAAAAAATAATAATTTTCACTGTTGGAATTTTTAGTTTGCATCAGGATAGGCGGCCACTAACTTGATGAAAGTAGAGTTGGAAAATAGGAACCGAAGTCTTTAAGAAGGGAATCAGATGCTCAACCTCCATAGCATCCACCAACCATATACGTACAGGAAATCAATCCTTTTCCATATTTGGTAGGGAGTTGGTGACCAGTATCAGGAAAAGGTGGTGGCTTAAGGAACGCAAATGGGTATGGGTAGTTCACAAGTCAGATCGACAATAACTTCTATTTTGAAAGAAAAAAGGTGCTCAACTCACCCGTGGTAAGTGTTCATCAAGACGCTCCCACTAAGTAAATGTGAAAATTAAAAAAAAACAATACTAAACAACAATGCGCACATGCGCAATTATATCTGTAGAGAAGATGAACAAATGAAATATTTATCCATAGAGCTAGGGTCTCTTATATATAGAGAAAACCCTAGAGAATACAAGGGTTACGGAACCAGAAGGGTCACGGGGGGTTATGGAACTCGAAGGGATACATAGGGTTACGGAACACGAAGGGTCACGGGAGGTTACGGATCCCGAAGGGTTACAAACATAAATATAAATCTAATAACTCTAACACTCCCCCTCAAGCTGAGCTGAGAAAGCTACACCTTGTAACAAAAAGAAAAAGTATACACCACATCTTCATACGATGCATCATAAGAACATATGTCTGCTGCTGGTAGAAGACCTCGCTCGAGGACGGGTTTGCGGCTTTCAGGTCACCGGAACGTATCTCTACCATGCTTGTACAGTCGTTGCAATATAAGGTCACCAGAACGTATCTCTGTCGTGCATGTATGTCACTGGAACATATCCCTGTCATGCCTGGAGAATAATCATTGTAGAAGAAGTCCAGCGCAGAGTAGTTGTTGGGTCGTAAAAGAAGAAGTATATGCCCTGACGAAGAAGTCGATGCTCGGTGAAGACGGATGATCTGAGTAGGAGTCTGGAGTGTCAGTCTATCAGTTGTGGTAGGGCAACAGACGTCCTGAAGAATCATATATAACTCCTCCTTTCTCCCACGTTTGATAGAATAAAGAGTATAGAACATCAAGTTGGGAGAAACAAAAAGTTGGGAGAAACAAATCATGGTGAAGCAGGGACTATTGGAGGGAGGGGCTCCAAGCGGTGTCAACGACGCGGGAGGTACTGTTGGAGCCTCAGACGACACTTTAGGTGTCGTTGGAGGTGGCAATTGGTGTTGTTGGGGACTTGAACTACCTTGTGCGGGACCATTGAATCCACGAGCAACGCAGGAGGTCCGGTCCTCTCTCCATGTCGGTGGAGAGAGGGCTGGTAGTGGCGGCAGATTTAGGGTGTTAGGCTTCGATCTAGGACGATCGCTCTGATACCATGTTGAGAAGATGAACAAATGAGATATTTATTCCATAGAGCCAGGGTCACTTATATATAGTGAAAACCCTACAAGGGTTACGGAACCAGAAGGGTCATGGGGGGTTACGGAACTTGAAGGGTCGCAGAGGGTTACAGAACACAAAGGATCACAGGAGGTTACGGATCCCAAAGGGTTACAAACATAAATGTAAATCTAATAACTCTAACAATATCCTCAATTTAATGCATCTCATCTTGAAAATAAGGGTGTTCCTTGCTAGCCAAATGTCCCATGAGATACCGTACGACTTAACCCTATCAGCTCTTGAATGATAAGTTGTGGCCCCAAAAAACTCTCTCAAAACTACGCCGCATTCAAGACATCTAACGAATCAACACCAACCCTCCTCCATACTTCATTGTCACCGGTGCAACAAACGAACAGATGGTTGAATCCTCCCATCCACGGATAGGACAAGAGACAACAGTATCAAGAATATGGTGTTCTGAAATATCTCGTCGATAACCCCCTAAAGAACCACATAAAAATTTTCACCCTCAACAACACATGAATCCCCCAAATAAGACCACAATCTTTAGCCAACTACGCATCTCCCGACGCAATCTCGATAATCAAGGGCGTGTATGTTTTCTTCATTTGGAACTCCTCATGTCAGGTCCAGTGATCCTGCTTGCTAAAAAAGGGCCTCAATTTCCTTGAGCTCAGCCATTAATTGGCAAAACTCCATAATGTGTTGATCGAAGGAAGCCGGCCAAAAAGATCGGTGACCAAGAACCACTCCCAATCCCATATGAAGACCAGAAATCTTCAAGTAAAGCCTTTATGTCCCTAACAAGAGCAAAATGTCTTGGGAATCTATCACACAAGACGTGCTCAGTGCAATTATCGAGCCAGAAACATAACTCCTTACTGCTCCCAAACACCAACCTCAGGAATGATTCCACGTCTGTGAGGATATAAAGATGTTGATGTTCAGAAAGTCAGCATAGACACTGCATTACTCAGAGCGCGTAAGTAATAAAATATATATTGCATATCCCCCATGGCGGTTTAAGAGACGCGTACCCACTTATCTACTGGTCTATGCACATGACCCCACCCCTTCTCGAATAAAGCATACCCTCTTCTACCATCTTGCCCCCCACCCTCCCCCCCCCCCCCCCCCCCCCCGCATTTGCCGTGATCCACACCTCTTATCGTCATTGTTTGCTGCCAATACACATCGCTATCTCTGTCAGGAATTGTTTTATCAACTCTCTCTCTCCTTCACAGGTTGTGTGCAGCATATGTGATGTTCACCAATCACCACCTCCTCTTGAGCACCTGAAAATTTTACTCTCTTTTTTATAGTCTAATCTTATTTGATGAGAATTTGCTTTCATTTTTTTCATAGTGCCTGGACTGCTCTCTCTATTTATCTATCTTTTTTAATTATCTTCACGACTTTGAATGGGGAAATTTTCAGCAGATTTTTTTAGGGGGCTGTTTTCCAGAAAGGTATGGATTCCCAAGATTGGTTCAGCTAGAAAAGAGAAGGCTCGAAAAAATTCCAAAAGCAGGAGACCCACTTTCGAGTCGCATTGGTGCAGTGAAGCGACGCTATTGGGGCGGTCCTCATCTAGAGGCTGGCATGGCCACTTGCTTGAAGATGGCCATATTCCATTCGACAAAACAGCCCCCATCCTAAGCTTGTGCCATCATCCCACCCGGGTCCCCCTCCCAAAGCCCGGACTAAGTTTGCGGGCAGGGTGCTCTTTCATGTCCTCTGATGGGAGGGGCAAAGCACTTTCACTACTGAGGAAGCATGTGCGAAGGTTTGACAACTTAACCGAGCATGGGAGAAGCCTGTCTAAGTAAGGTTTTCACAGATGCAGAGGGGGCACCCTGTTCGATGGGATCTTTATGGTTTTTGAAAGAGTACTTGTTGATATTAAGCTTCTATTTGGATAAATAAGCAAGATGGTAAAAGGTTTCATAAATAGTCATCATCATTAAATAAGTGGAATCGGTTTCTTCTATTGTTTTCCATTGATTGATGCTTTCTATTAAGTTTGTAACAATTCATTTATTCACTCTTCACTTTTCATGAAGTTGCGTCTAAGGCCATTTTTTAGAAGCACAGAGCATCTAGTTTTTTATCTGATCTTTGGTATGATTGCCCGTGCATATTTATTGGTGATTTTTGTAATTTTTACTTGTGTCGTAGTTAAGTATTGTGATGGCAATTTTCTTTTTCTCATCATCTTCCAGGAACCACATATAACATGAGCCGATGCATAATGTAAACTTTTTGTATCAAAACCTGTGGCATATTAACTAATACAATATCATAACCATTTCAACCATACATCTCTGGATTATTTTGAAAAGCTACATTATTTCACATGTAATGTAGCTTGTAAAACAAATATAGAAAAGACAGACACTTGGAGAACAATAGGAGAGCTAATTTTGCTGTCTCAGTAATCTTCCATCAAGGGGTACACCATTTGGATAGCTCTGTGGCATCAAAAGAGGCAGTTTCTTAAAAGCAACACAAATTAAGCTTTCATATGGAAGGTGTCGGGGAAAATGAGCAACTTATTATTCCACAAAATCCTAGGCTCTCTTATATAGAGGAGAGACCTATGGATAAATTACATAGGATAGACGAAAGAAAAGTAAACTGAGAAAACAGTACATAAATATCAATATATATCTCTACACCCCCCTCAAGATGGAACATAGATGTCAATCATGCACAGCTTGGATGAACACTTTTGGAATAGTCCTCTGAGCAGTGCCTTAATAAAGATGTCTGCAGTTTGGTTCCTTGAGCTGAAATGAGATGTGGAGATGAAGCCCTTCTGAACCATGTCTCGTATATAGAGGCAGACAACTTCAATGTGCTTCGTCCTCTCATAAAATACAGGATTATTTGCAATGAATATGGCAGCCTGATTATCACATTTCAGCGACATGGGAAGAGGCACCTCTATATGTAAATCTGATAGTGCTGCTTGAATACACATCATTTCTGTACTAGCTTGTGCCATAGCCCTGTACTTGGATTCAGCACTAGATCTGGCCACTACAGTCTGTTTCTTTTTTTTCCAAGAAACAATTGAACCACCAACAAATATAGCAAAACATGACGTGAACTTCCTGTCCTTAGGGCAGCCTGCGTAGTCTGCATCTGTGCATGCTGAAATAGTAACATATTCGCCTTTCCTGAATAGCAACCCTACACCTGGTGATGATTTCAGATACCTTAATCCATATATACCTGATGTGGTTGCTCCATGAATAGGCTAACCTGACTAACTACAAAGGAGATGTCGGGTCTAGTGATGGTTACATAGAGAAGCTTTCCCACCATCTCTCTATATCTTCTCTTATCTGCCTCATTTGTATCGTCATCGTACAATCTCATGCTTGGATCCATAGGTGTAGTAGTTGGCCGACATCCAAGCATGTTTGTCTCACTTAGCATGTCGGTGACATACTTTCTTTAGGCCATCACCATACCATGTTGATTCCTAGCAAACTCTAACCCCATAAAATATCATAGGGTGTCACGATCTTTGGTGCCAAATTGATTGCCCAAAAAATCTTTTGCCCCTTTTATTCCTTGGCTATCATCACCTGTAACCAATATATCATCAACATATATCATAACAGCCACCGATCCTCTGGAGGTGTTATGTATAAAGAGAGAATGATATGCATTCGACCTTCTAAACCCCTACTTCTCAAACAAATCTGAGAACTTCTGAAACCAAGCTCTTGGGCTCTATTTAAGGTCATATATTGTCATATGAAATCTACAAACCAGATAACACTCCCCCTCAGTAGCGAACCCCGGAGGCAGTTGCATGTACACTTCATTCTGAAGATCACCATACAAGAAAGCATTTTTAACATCTAGCTGGAACAACGGCCAATCGTGTATCACTGCAACGGCAAGGAGAACCCGTAGATAGAATATCGAGCAACAGAAGAGAAGGTGTCTAGATAATCCACCCCATATGTCTAAGTAAAATCGCGTGCAACCAGTTTGTCCTTGTACCTATCAAAGCTCCCATCGGCATGATACTTCACATTAAAGACCCATATGCAGCTCACCACAGACGTCCTACTAGGGGCAAGTACCAAGGTTCAAGTGCCCCGGGACTGTAAAGCAGCCATCTCCTCCATTGCTTTGTGCCACTGACCATCCTTCAAGGCCTCTTGATAATTCCGTGGGATGTCTACTATAGACAGAACAATGGCAAATCGCCTGAATTCATTTGTAAGACGATCAAACGACACCTGAGACACAATAGGATATGATGCACAAGTACGCCTTTGCTTCTGAATAGCAATGGGCACATCAGGGGTGTTGGTTGTATCCCCAATAAGCTCATGGCTTCACCCAGCTGTAATAGTTCCTACTGAGATACATTTGCAGATCCATTGTTAGAAATATAGTATTCAAGACATACCTTAGACGTGTTGGATGATGTGCTATGAACATGAGCAGGAGGCGACCATCGACTGTAATGAAATAATGATGTGGTGGGACGGGGATGATAGGTGGTAGGATAGGGGATGGTGGCGGTGATGGCGTGGGAGACTGAGATGGTGAGGATGGTGGTGATGATAAAGGTGGTGGTGGTGGGATGTATACTTCGCTATCAGAGTTTTAGGGAGTCAACCGATCACCTGTTGGAGAAAAATACACTACGGACTCAAAAATGTGACATCTGCAGTTTTTTGTTGTTTTTTGTACTCCCTTTTTTCGTTTCCTTTTTATCTAATATATTGGGGTGAACACCGCTGAGTGTCTCCCCCTTGTTTTGACTTCAAAAAAAAACACTGATATAATATTTCTTATGTACGGGATCATAACATCTATATCTCTTCTAACTCCTATAATATCCCACAAACACACATTTGACATCTCGAGGAGAGAGCTTGTTAACTCCAGGAGAAAATTTATGGACAAAGGCACCGGATCCAAACACACGAGGACCAAGAGCGAACAACTCCTCTAGAAATACGATTGAGAAGGGAACTTCTCTCCTAAGACAGACGACGGCATGCGATTGATAAGGTAACAGGCTGTAAGAACCGCATCCCCTAGAACGTGCGAGAAGCATGACTCTGGATAAGAAAAGTACGAGCAACATCAAGGATATGGCGATGTTTTCTTTCCACAACACCATTTTGTTGAGGCGTGTAAGCATAAGTTCTTTGATGAATTACACCATGCGAGGAGAAGTACTGAGTCAGAACATGAGTACAAAATTCTAAAACATTATCAGTCTTCACAATCTTGACATTAGAAGAAAAAACATTACGAACTTTATTGAAAAAAGTTTGAATCAAGTTCCCGGCCTCATACTTATTTTTCATCAGGAACACTCATGACAAATGAGAAAAATCATATACAACTACTAAATAAAACCGGTGTCCGTAATGTTCAGGAATCCGATTTGAACCCCAAATATCGACATGAAACAACTCAAATGGGGAATGACTACTCCAACTCTGACGACTAGGAAAGACAGACCGATGATGTTTTCCCAACTAACATAAGGATTCTAGATGCAAGATCTGAGGAAGAGCAAGGTGCAATTTCTGGAAGGGGAGATGACCAAAACGCAAATGTCATGTGAACGGAGAAGCAGAACTAGTGGATTGAGAAGACATTCCAACACACGGAGCATGAACTAGTCTGTAGAGGCATCCTGCTCACGGCCACAGTCGATCACCCTTATAGTAAGAATGTCCTGAAAAACAAGAGATGGTGGATCAAATATAGCACGACAGTTCAAATTTTTGGCAACTGGTAGACAATAAGTTCATAGAAAAATATGGGGCATGTAACACATTCTGCAGACATACGAATGGTGTCAAACTACACTCTCCATCTCATGTGATTGGGGAATGAGGCCCATCAGCTATGATTACAATTCATCCTTGAGTAATCTGTCTATATTGTTGTAAGAATATCTCTATTGCCACACACGTGTTGTGTTGCCCGGAATCCATAATCCATTCAGTAATATCGGGACTACGACAAGAAGTAGATGCAAAAATACTACCTGAGGTGTTGGCTACAGCAGAAGCTACCACATCGAGGGACGAGGTGTCACCGGAATTAGCAGAAGGCACAATATCCCTCAGACGGGATACAATATCATCATATCTCTACTCGGAGGAAGATGAAGGTGCTGGAGTTGTACCATGTTCCGCAACACATGCGGATGCTAGAAAGCCATGCTTGGAATAGCATGTTTCCTCTGTGTGCCCAGAGTGGTAACAATAGGTGCAGGTTGGACGGGCACGACCTCCTCTACCACATGGTCCATGATCACGGAATTGAGATGTGCCCCTCCTTCCTCGGGAAGTTGCCATAGCAGATGAATTTGGCATTGGAGTAGGGGACGAAACATTAATAATGCTCGATCTACAGAAGGCTTCCTCCATGGGAGAAATAGTAGCATCTGCCAAGATCTTGGAAGACGTCGCCTCGTACTATAAATCTAGTGATGCCAGGAACACACCAACCATTGTGGCATTCCGATATGTCTTCTGTTGTTCATGAGTTGCTACGAGAAGCATAAAACTGTGGAGCCTCTCAAACGTCCCTCTTAGGGTCGTGTAATGTGCATGAAGAGGACGTCACTTCTGCTTTATGGTAAAAATGTCATGCTGGAGTTGTGGAATCTTTGCCTCATTCTTTGCATGCGAATAGGTCGCAACAAGAATGTCCCGCATTGCCTTTGCAGTGAGCTGATGCTGAACACCATTTGCTATCTCTGGTGTTGTGTACCAGATAGCCAGACTTGTGCATAAGCATTGTCCGCCTCCCAGGAGGCATGTGTCCGTGTCTTCTCCACCAGCTCCTCTTCGATAAGAATATTCTTCTTTCCCATAGACTTCATCAGGCTCATGAACTGCATGGCTCATAACTCGTAATTTAACCCATCCATCATGACTATTGGCGTTGGACCACGGAAGGCGCATGTGGCGAGGATATATGCTTTACTTTATGGCATGTTTCCAGTTGAAGAAGACTCGGGTTGTAGAGTAGCAAACTTTTGTCTACCCAGACATAAGGGGATTTTGTTGCATGTGTAGACTCAAGCAACCAATCCCATCACCCAAAGGTCGAAGGAGATGTGCGATGGTGTCGCACTCAAAGACCAATGATGCACCTAACAGTCGTGCACCCTAGAGGGAGGTGCGGCAGCACCATGAGGAAGGTGCAGCGGCACCTTAAGGAGGAGGTGCGGCTACGGAACCCTGTAGAGGTGCATCGGCACCCGAAGGTGATCAGGATGCAGCATCGGCACCCTGAGGAGATGGTGCGGTAGCACCCACTGCACTCGATGAAGAAAAGGGGTGTTGCAGCACTCACTGGAGGAGGGGATGCAGCAGTAGCACCCCCTAGAAGGGTAGGGTGCGACAACGGTGCCCACTTGAGGGCATCACCCCCTGGAGTAGGGTGCGGTGACGGAAGAAAGGAGAGAGAAGACGCACGATGGGGTTAGGGTTTCTAGGTATGAGAGCTCTGGTCTTGGACCATCGCTCTGATACCATGTTGGGAAAAATGAGCAACTTATTATTCCAAGGAACCGTAAGCTCTCTTATATATAGAAGAGACCTATGGGTAAATTGCATAAAATAAAAGAAAGAAAAGTAAACTAAGAAAACAATACATAAATACGAATATATCTTTACAGAAGGCTACTTCAGCAAAACTAATGATGCCTGAGTTTGAGAATATTGATTTTCGTGAGGAGGCAGAGCCTCTCTTCTATAGATTTCCTATAAGAAGGCCAGTTAATTGAGTGCATTTGTCCTCAACCACTAGTAAGGGCAAGCAAAGCTTTTGTTTTCTTTGTAGGATTGAGCATCCAAAAACCAAGTCAGTCGTGTATGGTCCCGGATATCGAATCTTTATAAGCTAACTGGAATAGTCAAACCATCGGTTGGGTTTCTGAAGAACTATAAACAGACAAGATGTCCTAGCATTGGTTAGGGAGTTCTTGAAGGGCAACTCAAGTATCGAGCTGATAAATGATTTTTAGGTATTCCTTGCCTAAGAAGGTGACATCAACGTGCTCGGAAGAGTTAAGAACATTGGCTCTATCTGATAGACTGATTCTATCTACCATATCATCTCTAAGCTTTTAACAAACCATTTTCTTGAGCTTATCGATGATGATGATGATGACGATGATGTCATCTCCTCGATGAGAAAGCATTCATCAATGGTCGTTCTACCATGGACAATTTTGTGGCATCTGAGGTGGTTGTTTCATGAAGAGGCAGCAGACACATCATCAACTGTTATTATACTCTGAGAGTCAATTCTTCAAGAAGAAAATAATAGGTGAACACCCTAGGTAGGTGTTTGTCAGTAAATAGTCGGTTATTTCGGACATCGCATAAGCAGTGTAGCTTGGCATGGATAAAACTTTGTCACCACTGTCTCCTTTTCTATCAGGGGCCACGTATAACAGGAGCTTACGCAACATACAACCTTTTTCGCATCAAAAGTGGTAGCACATTAACTGATACAATATCATATCTTTTCGAAACCATATATACCTTTATGTAGCATCTCTTGATAGGATCAGATTATTTTGAAAAGTATCCTCATTTCACTTGTCATATTGCTCATAAACTTGGAGAACTTTGGTGAGCCGATTTCACCAACTCCATCATCTTTCATCAAGGGGTACTCAATTTTGGAGAGCTTTGTGGCATCAAAAGTGGCGGTTGCTTGAAAGTCGGGCTTTCATTTGGAATGTTACTTCAACAAGACTTGTGATAACACGATACCAAAAGCTTGAGAATATTGACTTCATCGAAGAGGCAAACTCTCCCATATAGAACTCCTAGATGAAGAAAGCCAGTTGAACTAGACTGCATTTTCCCTTGGCCACTAGTAAGGGTAGGCAGAGCATTCGATTTCTTTTAGGTGCGTTCCTAGTCATATTTTATTCCCAAACCCTGAACTCCCCTCTGAGAACGTAGTCCCATCTACCCTTGTCCTAAGAGACTTTCCTAGACTGATTTGCTATAGATCTAATAGAGTACAAAAGTCATTCATAACGTTTGTCTTTCCTACGAAAAAATAATTAAGTTTTTTAATTCTAGGTGATTTTGTCTTACCAAGAGAACGAAAATGCTAAATTCATCCTCGGTCCTGAAGATGAAGCAACTCCTTACTATAGGAGTGGGCATCCATTCATCTAAGAAGCAAGCCATGCATGTATGGCCTTGGATATCTGATCTGTATGCGCTAACTAGAAAAGTCATACTAGCAATTGCGTTTCCATGGAAATTCATACTGCGTGGGTCTCCTTTTTTATGCTCTAGTAGTTGGTGTTAATGATTGCAAGGTAAGATGCTGACAAGTTCACGATATATTACGTTCAAAAAAAAAGTTCACAATTATGACAATATAGGATGGTTTTTTTGAGGAAATATGATGGTTTTCTACTACATATAGATGAGGACTAGGGATGCAATCAGATACGAATATATTTGTATCCGTGCGTCATCATATATGTTTTTAAGAGCATACAAATATGGATAAGGATACGAGTTTTTATTTTTTTGCAAATACGAGTATGGATACATATATAGTTTTATTTTTTTCAAGGTATGGATAGGAATATGGTTACATATTTTTTGGCAGATACAGGTATAGATATCTGTATTATTGAACCTATGTGTGTGTAATATATATACATACGCCAGTGTTTATATATATATATATGTATATGTATGTATGTATGTATGTATGAATGAATATGTATAGGGTTACGTGTAATATATTGCATCTGGAGTCATTTTCAAATTCAAGAAGAAAAATATATATATCTTTATATTATTTTATTATTTATTATATAAGTTACTTAATTCATCATATTACTTTATTTTCTTTTTCTTTTGTTATATTTGTATTTTATGTAATCTTGATTTAATCAGCTATTAGTTTCAATTTACAGAAATAATTCTTCTAAAGGCAAGAGATAGTTAACATTTATTATCCATAGAATAATGCGTATCTATTTAACAAAATATTTGTATCTGAATTATGATTATAGGTTTCCATATATGTATCCATATCTAAGGATATAGTTTGTGATTTCCAATATCTGTAATGTAACAATTTATGTATCCATATCCACATTTTTAACGGATATGATATGGTAACACCTATATTTGGATCAATATATCTCCATTTGCATCCTTAATGAGGAAACTATCTACCTCATCCAGGGTTTCATCCAAAGAGGAATGTGTGAAGAAATTACTAATGTTTTGAGGGCCTCTAATCTAACAATTAATGATCTTATATTGATCATTATAATGTTAAACAAGGGACAAGAGGAGTTGAAGAGCTAAAAGATATTGGGCACAATGCATGGTTATTTGTGTCTGGTCGACTGAAAACATCCTCTGACGAATAAACTTGAGGAATTAATGCAGTGGTTAGTAGGAGGCATCTAAAATATTGGACCTCTCTAAATTGCTAGCTCAAAGAGATCTCTAGATTTTGTCAAACTGAGTAATATATATTGTTGAGGGAAAAAGAGTTCATACATTATGAGAGGTCCTAGGGTTCTCTTATATAGGAGAGGAACCTATGGGGCAAATTACATGAAGAAGAAAAAAGAAATAGAAAATAAGAAAATAATAATAAAGATAACTAATATCTCAACACTCCCCCTCAAGCTGGAACGTAGATATCGATCAGACTCAGCTTGGAACAACATCTCTGATAAGATCCTTTGGCTAGGGCCTTTGTAATTACATCTGTTGTCTGATCTCCCGAGCTGACATGTGTAGTGGCAATACGACCTCTTTGTATCATGTCACGAGTGTAGTGACAGTCCACCTCTATGTGCTTCATTCTCTCATGAAAGGTTGGGTTGTTGGCAATGAAAAGAGCAGCTTGATTATCACATTGGAGGTGCATGGGAAGAGGCACCTCTATAGTCAGGTCAAAAAGTACTGATCTGACCCACATCATCTCTGTGCTAGTTTGCACCATGGCCCTGTATTCCGACTCAGCACTTGACCTCGCAACCACAGTCTGCTTCTTATTTTTTCATGAAACAAGAGAATTCCCTATGAACACAGCAAAACCTGATGTAGACTTTCTATCCTTTGGACACCCAGCATAATCTGCATCTCCACATGCAGTAACTTAGAGAGATGTGCCTTTGTTGGAAAGAAGTCTCGTACAAGGTGAAGTCTTCAGGTATCTCAGAATCATATGGACTGCATCCATATGTGCATTGTATGGATTGCTCCATAAACTGACTCATTTTGCTCACGGGAAAGGATATGTCGGGCCTGGTAATAGTCACATATAGTAGCTTGCCAACAAGCTCTTTGTACTTTCTCTTATCGACCTCCTCAGTATCATCGTCATAAAGCTTCATGCTCGAGTCAATAGGAGTAGTGGCAGGTCTGCAATTTGTCATGCATGTCTCTGAAAGAAAATCTGTAACGTACTTCCTCAGGGTCATCACAAGACCTTACTGGTTCCTGGCAAACTCCAGTCCAAGGAAGTAACATAAATGTCCAAAATTCTTGATCACAAACTGTTGACCTAAGAAGTTCTTGGCACTCTAAATGCCATGCTCATCATCCTCGATAACAATAATATCATCAACGTAAACAAGAATGACAATAGTACCTCTCTGGGTCCTCTGCCCAAACAAGGAGTCATCGCCAGTCGATCTCACAAACCTCTATTGCTCTATCAAGTCCGACAGCTTCTGAAACCATGCTCTTGGACTCTGCTTAAGGCTATAGGTAGCCATGTGTAGCCTGCAAACCTTCTGACACTCCCCCTCAGTAGCAAACTCAGGTGGTTGTTGCATGTAAACCTCCTCCTGTAGATCACCATAGAGGAAGGCATTCTTCACATCAAGCTGATATATGGGCCAATCTCGTATCACAGAAACAGAAAGTAGAATACGCATAGCAGAATGTCTGGCAACTGGAGAGAAAGTATCCTGATAATCCACTTCATATGTCTGAGTGAACCCACGTGCCAGAAGTCTCACCTTATAGCGATTCACGCTGCCATCCGCACGGTGTTTCACAGTGAACACCCATTTGCATCCCACAATAAATGCATCGAATGGAGCAGAAACAAGACTCCACGTATCACATGAATGTAGCGCAGCCATCTCCTCCTCCACGGCTAACCTCCACTGACTGCCCTTTAACGCCTCATGATATGTCTGTGGTATCTCCATAGCAGATAGTGCCAAGGTAAACCTCTTCAAATCCTCTAACATCCTGCTCAAGGAAACCTGTGTTGTAAGAGGATAAGTAGCACACTGCCATTTCGACTTTCGCAAAGCAATCGATACATCAAGATCATCTGCAAAGCCTGTAACCTGTGAGCTCTCATGAGAGGGCACATGCTCATCCTGTATGGAATCCTACTGCATAGACAACTCAGTAGTGCCATCAGTAGAAACAATGTGCTTAGTACATACCAGAGGTATGTTGGATGATGGGCAAGGCCTGTGAGCACGGAGAATCGAGCGAGGCTTACGAGGAAAAACATGTGGCAAAAATTGAGTCAGAGTAGGAGGTAGAGCCACAGGAGCATGTGGTGGCAGTGGTGGTGGTGGTGGTGGTGGCAGCGACGGTTGAGGAGGTGGTGGTAGAACAGAAGTAAAGGGAGGCGAAGGAACGACAGTAGGAGGTGGAGGCATGTAGATCTCATCGTCAGAGTCAGATGGAGCTAGTCTGTCACCTGTAGGGGAAAATACATAGCAGACTCAAAGAAAGTAACGCCAGCACTGACAAAGTACTTCTGCCTTATGAATCAAAGCAACAGTACTCCATCTGGGTACGAGAGTAGCCAACAAACACACACTTGACAGCTCTAGGAGAGTACTTGTCACGGCCTGGAGAGACATCATGAACAAAAGCTACATATCTAAACACATGATGTGTAAGGGAGAAAAGATCCTTCTCAGGAAACGCAATCGAGAAAGGAATCTCCTCCCCCAACACAGACGAGGGCATGCGGTTCACCAAATAGCATGCAGTAAGGACAGCATCGCCCCAGTAAGAATGAGGAGCATGACTCTGTATCAACAAGGTTCTGGTCACATCAAGTAAGTGACGGTGTTTGCGTTCAGTAACACTGTTCTGTTGTGAAGTATAGGCACATGAGGTCTGGTGAACAATGCCAAGAGATCTAAGAAACTCAGAAAGCTGCAAGGTGCAGAATTCTAAGGCATTATCAGTGCAAAGATATTTGACGTTAGTAGAAAAAAGATTCCTTACTTCATTAATAAAATGTTTGACCACAGATCCGGCCTCAGACTTATTCTTCAAAAGAAAGACCTAAGAAAGTCTAGAAAAGTCATCAACAGTCACAAGATAAAAACGATGTCCTTGATGATCAGGAACACGACTTGGACCCCAGATATCCAAATGAAGGAGCTCAAACAACTGGGAACTGCTCCGACTCTGACGGGGTGGAAAGGAGGAACGATGATGCTTCCCAAGTTGGCATGCCTCACATTGAAAGGAGGATCTCGTGGAAATCTGAGGGAGAACATGGCATAGCTTCTGTTGAGAAAGGTGACCAAAACGAAGGTGCCACAAATATGGAGAGATTGGTCCAGTAGGTATAGTGGAAACGCCAATATAAGGAGGTTTGACCAATCTGTAAAGTCCCCGTTGCTTACGGCCACATCCAATCACCCTACTGTGAGTATGCCCTGAAACACAAGAGAAGATGGATCAAAGATGGCCCGACAATGTACATCCTTAGTAATCTGACTAATGGAAAGTAAATTCATCTGAAAGTCAGGAGCATATAAAACATTCTGAAGACGCATAGATGGTGTCATATGCACCTCCCCATGTCATGTAATTGGTAAGTGGTCATCATTGGCAATGACAACCCATCTACCCAGTGGTATGACAACCCATCTACCCAGTGGTATGGTCCTGTAGGACCTCAATTATGCTATGTCTCCACAAAGATGATGAGAAGCACTCGAGTCCATAGTCCATTTTGTCATATCTGTGTCATTACTATCAGTGAAAGCATAAGCGATATCTTGGGAGATCAAAGAGGCTCTGGTTGTGGCATACGTGGAAGTCAAAGTATCCCACATCGCCTTGGCGGTGGGTTGGTTCATAATATCATTGGTTATCTCTGTGATGAGTGTCACACATAGCCAAACACGCGTATACACATCATCTTGCTTCCAAGAAGCATTTGCCCCAGTCTTATCTGTTGGCTCTGGATCTGTCAATATGTGCTCCTTGTTGTTGCACTGCATGAGGGTGAGAAACTGCATGCACCACAACTTGTAGTTGGTCTCATCCATCTTAGCGATGGGAACCGAATCCTTAAATGCTTCGGACGAGAAAATGTCACCCTTGTTCTCTAACATGATGATAAGAAGGCCGAATAACGGAACTCAACTAGGAAGTAGACCGAAATAAATGAATCTACACGATCATCATATGGAGGATTGGTTATACGTGTAGACTCATACAACCATCCTTGTCAATCTTTTATGTTTGTTAAGGCCAGAAACGTAATTTATAGGTCTGAAATCACATTTCCTAGTCAAAATTAGACCATAGAATGATTCACAAAAATGTATGAAGGCACAAGGGAGGACCGACGGCAACCTGGGCGATCAAGACGACGACTAAGGGTGCCCGCGGTGGTGGCTTGGGGGCTGGGGCAGCAACTTGAGGGCCGGGGTTGCAGCCCTGGAGGCCGGCCTGGGGCCGGGGGGCAGCCGGAGGCCCTGGAGGTTGGTCTGGAGGCTGGGGGCAGCGGCCCTGGAGGGAGAAACGACGAGAGAGAGGGGGGAGGCAGCCGGGTAGGGTTAGGGTTTGGTAGGGCATGAGAACTCCGGTCTAGGATCGTGGTTCTGATACCATGTTGAGGGAAAAAGTGTTCATACATTATGAGAGGCCCTAGGGTTTTCTTATATAGGAGAGGAACCTATTGGGCAAATTACAAGAAGAAAAAAGAAATAGAAAATAAGAAAACAATAATAAAGATAACTAATATCTCAACATGTACCATAATATTATATGTCAATTTTCAAGATCCTATCAAGCATGAACAGATTAGTAGGGGGAGGCATCTAAAATATTGGACCTCTCTAAATTGCTAGCTCAACGAGATCTCTTGATTTTGTTAAACTAAATAATATATACCATAATATTACATGCCAATTTTCAGGATCTGTCAAGCATGAAGAAGAAGGTAGATGCAATGAGATCCTGTAGAAAGGTTCTAATAGTTGAGATGTATGTGTTCCTTGGTCAGATGAGAAGAGTTCGCTCATCCAATGAAGGAAGGCGAAAAAGAAGATGCCTCGGATGGATGGCAATTACCGCCTTAACAGTATGGGTGGTAAAGTTGTTGGGATGTGGTAAAAAACTCAATGTGCGAGATTTGTTTACTATGACAAGATCTTTGGTGGTAGCTACACAATTTAGTCTAAACCAAGATCTCTATATCAAGGTTGCAGAAAGTGATAGTCGGTACTTGATGGGCAAGGTCAATGACTCGGCAGTCGAGAAACTAATCGGATTTAGTCGGTCATTAGTCGGTTTTGAATTTTTTTGTTATTTTAAATATAGAAATCAATCTTTATAGACATATTCTTATATATTTACATTGATTTGTACATTTTCTATATTAGCGTAATGAAATAAAAGAATTAATTGTCTTTAAATATAACATTAAGCATATTAGAATAAGTTTGTTTTTAAAAAATCGAAAAACTAAGAAAATAAAAAAAACTATAAGTAAAAGTCGACCAACTAATCGGCCGAGTAGTCGGCCCGATTAGTCAGGTTGACTGACTAATGGCTGAGTAGGCCTAGTCGAGTCGGCTACCCCCTCCCTCCCTCCCCCCACTAAACTAGTCCGGCCGACTAATCGGCCGACTTTTGCAATAGTGCTCTATGTTTCTCCATCCCAAATATATTAAAAATGTGGAAATGCCATGACTTGATGAGAATCCTAACATGGAAAAATATATTTTCAAGATAAAAGCGATCTGCAGCAAGATAACACCATTTCGCCCAAAGGATCGCCAAAGAAAGAACGACCTCATAAGGTGGATGCCACCTAGCATTATACCTAGAATCCCAAACGGACTCAATGTCACCATGGTTCACCCAAAGGATCTCAAGCTCTTGCCAAATAATGTCGATCTTCTCGCAGGCAAAAAGGTCTCTGTTTCTAAAAGGTATTGTAAGGTAGTGTCTAATGTTGCTAATTATATATGGAGGCAGTTGGGAAATGGCAGAAAGTGCAGATTCTGGTTCAATGATTCGTTGAGCTAGAGAGGTTTTTAGGAGATATTCCGGATGCAGGCGGAACTATCCATGGACATCTGGCCTTAATGGCATATAATTGGTGCAATAATCCACAAAGGTGAAACATGGATACGTATCTTTGCTTTTCTCTGCGTTCGAACCAACATTTTGCGTTCCTTTGATTGCTCAAGTTATTAAAGAGGCACATGCCAGTGGAAGTTGAGATTGATAAATAAGAGTGGGTTGGCAGCTCCTGGGATCTGGTTGTTGCATCCAAGTGATTCCAGGAACCATACTTCTCGAATATGTAGTTAGACCTTGATTGTCGTTGCCTTGAAGGCTTACACCTTTAAAGGTCAAAATTACAATGTGGTTAACGAGGATGTTAGTCACCAAAGTTTCGAGAAGTCGGTGGGCCATTGAAGGCAACATCACTTACCCCTTCGCAAGTCAGCACTCAGCACAGGAAGATGTAAAGCACCTCTTGTATTTGCTTGCGTGACGAATATGAACAGCTATTCCGATCCATTGACCGGAGACATCCTCCTACGGGGATTTTTAAAGCTCCTATAGGGCGAGATGTCAACTTGGAGTCGTCTCCTACATCTAGAAGGTGGATTCCCAGCCCTTAACATTATATGGTCATCAAGAGTGTGAATTCGTATGTTGAGAATGTCATCAATTTGCATTGTACGGAGAGCATGTGCAAGTGCATGATAATTTTTAGTACTTTTGTTTCAATTTCACTAATGGCTGGAAGACTAATAATAACCTATGGTGGTCATCCTATGTCATTTCCAAAGAAGACGAATACTTTGTTCAATCATGACTGGTAGGCCTTCGGAACACACTTTTCCTATATAATATTTATGCAATCAAATTCTTTTTCCCGGATATTATTGAGTGATTAAAATAGAGCAGAAAAGCTTACCATTGCAGAATTAAAGAGATACTCATATGCTCACATGCTGAAAATATGCATTATTCCTGCAGCTGCGACAAATAACAGGGTCTTCACAAGTCACCTCCTTTGCTGCCTGAGTAACTATACATCAGACTTCTTTGATCCGATTTGCTCAACATGTCTTCCTGATAATAGAAAATAGAATATGATGTAAAACCACATTTTCATAACAGAAAATCAACCAGAAAATAAGTGGTGAGAATCTATCATATTATGATCGAATAACCTGAGAATATTAACAATATTGGACAGAACTGCAAGACTGATAAGGCACGCTGAATAGATGGTACAGAATTACAGTACTGTATCTCACTTTTTCAAAATAAATGTAGCTGATTTGTGTGTATGTGTCGTCTACCTAATAAATACATATAATGATTAATAAAAAAATGGTCAACATTGTTGCAATGGTTCCCCGACTAGACGTGTCATTGGTCCGACTATGGAATTAGGTGGGGTGACCGAATAGGATACCTCTTGCCGAGTAGTCGGCCAACTAAAAAATGGCGAAGCATTCTCCCACTATAAGTAGGGTCGGCTACATGGATTCTTGCTCAATCCATGTTGAAAGATTAAACTATTTTTTATGTTGGTTGTCGACTACCTAATGTAGCCCCTACAACGGGGAATTTGAACCTTGATCTTTTAAGTGGTAGGCATACCACACTACCACCAGACCATTTAAGTGAGTACTAATTTTCTCTGAAACAAAAAAGGGTTTCCACCGTATAGGTGTACGCCCAAAAACTTCTCCATTTATCAGTTCATGCGGACCCAAGTCGGGTCGGATTCAGTTTCAGATTCTAGTGGTTCGGACCCGAGTGTTACATCTTTCTCAATTGTGTTTCTCGAGAAGGATATGTTCTCACATACACCACGTGTGTTTGGATCGGTGTTTTTGTTCATGATTCCTCATCATGCCAGACATATCCTTTATCGTGAGCAAAGAGAGTCAGTTTATGGAGCAGCCTAGACAGGCACATATGGATGCATTCCATATTATTCAGAGATATCTAACAACATCATCTACAATTGAACTTCTATTCAGCAGAGGTACATCCCTTTCAGTTACAGCATGCAGATACAAATTACGTTAGGTGTCACAAGGATAGGAAGTCTACTTCAAGATTTGCAGTGTTCATAAGGAATTCCTTGGTATCATGGAAGAGCAAGAAGCAGATCCAGGTCTAGTGCTAAGTCAAAATACAGGGCCATGGCGCACACTAGCACAGAGATGATGCGGGTCAGATCTGTTCATACTGACCTGACTATCGAGGTGCCTCTTCTCATGCACCTCCAATACAGCAACCAGATTGCTATGTTCATTACAAAAAACATGCCTTCCATGAGAGGACCAATCACATGGAAGTGGATTGTTACTACACTCGTGACATGATATAGAAGGGTCTCATCGACTCTACTCACATCAGCTCTGGAGACCAGACAGCAGATGTACTTACTAAGGCCTTAGCCAGAGGACCTTACCAGAGATGCTACTCCAAGCTGGGCTTGATTGGTATCTACGCTCTAGCTTGAGGAGGTGTTAAGATATTAGTTATCTTTCATATTGTTTATCTAATTTCTATTTTCTTTGTCTTCTTCTTGTAATTTGCCAACATATTTCTCTCCTATATAAGAGAACCCTATGGCCTCCCAATAATGCAATTCATTTTTCCCTTCTACATATACCATCTTCTCAATTAATCAAATAGTACACTTCAAGGCAAAGATACGTTAATGCAGGACCTACATAAGGTGTTAATTTGTTTAAGAATGTACTCAATGTTGTATTCAGTGAGTTTCATGTAGGAAACTGGAAGGAGAAAGAGGTCATAAGTTATGATCAATCTCTTAGAAGTCAATTCTTGAGTTTCATATAGGAAACTGGAAGGAGAAAGAAGTCATAAGTTATGAACAATCTCTTAGAAGTCAATTCTGAAAGAGTTACATTTATGCAAATAATGCATAAATAATCCAATTATGTAGATCATGGACTAATCACGTAGAATTATGTGATACTATTGTATGCATGTATTCGTCGTATTATAGTAACTAAAACATGGAATGTATACCATGGTTTGCGGTAGTCTTTCAAGAAAATTGTCTAATTAACCATTAATATAACATTAATGGACGCATATGTTCTTATTTGACATTGAACAATTACATGAAAGATACTCTAATTACTTTAAATGTATGGAGGGCCTCAAGCTTCGTTGACAACACCCTTGTAGCCGAATCAACCGCTAAAATGGCACACCAACAGAGAGAAACCTTTTAGGAAAGCCACCATCGAACAAGACAACGACCACGAGCACTCAAATCAAACTAACCTCCAAAACGACAGTCATCACCATAATCCTAGCAAATAGGGGCATGATCTAAATGCTAACGAGGCAAAGAATGGATCAATGCCAAGGGAAATGCTTCCAACAGCTCCACAGAACGAAAGAAGCGATCAAGGTGGAATCGTGACATCGAATTCCACTGAGTATAATTAGAGTTTGTAGCATATAGCACCTCCAAAGACATGTCTCCCACGAATATAACTAATAAGGAGGGAGATCCAACCCCCTAGCCAATAAGTAGTAAACAGAGTAATGTTGAAGTTGCCACCCACTGACCCCGACAACTCATTGAAATGAATGCACAACATTGGTGGTTCGTCCCATAGCTCCAAATTAGCAGGGCCAGAGGGGCCATGACCCACAGAGAACAAGACATGAATGCCATCAAAACAGAGCTAGAGAACCACAAAAAGAAGGGTGCCTCTATCGAGGCAGCCAGATCGATGAAATTGCCACTCCACCCACAGCTAAGCATCGGAAAGCATCAACCGAGAAGACCGTCCTGAACTCAGAAATCCTAGAAATAGTAACAGATGTCCATGTAAAAGCATCCCAGACCTCCAACTTCATTTCCTGCAGACAATCCATATCTACCTATCACTCTCCAACCAAACTTCCCACCACCCTTCCATTTTCTGCTACTGCAGGCCCCGGATATTCCACAAGATAAACCTTATTCACTAACCATGGGGCCACCTTAGCCAACATGGCAGGACCTCTACACACTTCGTGACTCTCTCTAATACGAGCCTCTCCGGCTCCCCACAACCGACAGGGTCCTTGCCATAAAGCTCCAGGCTCCTTTCATCTCATGCTTCCTCCTTTACTCTGGGTCTCTTTCAATGAAACACCCGTAAAGCCCTCTTTTACTCCTCGTCCATGACTTCCCCTACCATGCCCTCCCCTTCTCGCTCCCCCCTACTCTTGGGTCCATGAAACAATACTTTTTTGACCTTCCTAGGCTTCGATCTATGCCCCCAACTCACTTTTCTCGTCACATCCAAAGGACCCACCCACGAGTCTAGTGCACCAACGTACCTCCACAGCACGCCCATAATACAATTTTTTTATGGAAAAGAGGGTGATCCCCCAAAATGGGAGTCACCGCAATTTATTATTAAAGCATTAAGAAGTTAAGATAAGATACAATATCAGTGTAATAAACCAGCTCACCTCTTCTCCGCTAATAAAACCAACTCTTCCCTCGAGGAAGGGGCCAAGTGATGTAGTAGTCCTAAGAGTCGCACAGCTCGTGACCGACGTACTCCTCGAGGTCCTGCTGACAGCATTAAAGACAAATTCAAGCCATGAATGCACGTTCCATGCATGTTCAGTTCCCGAGGGACCAACGATTACATGCCCACGACCCAGCTATTGCACTTCCTAAGGGCTCCTTTTCACCAATCCATGCGCCATCGATGTTGACAACGTTGATATAGGATTCTCAGCCATCTCCAGCGAGAAGACAATGTGGTCAACTCGAAGCTCCAAGTATGGTGGGACCGACAGCACAGGCCCCTTCAACTCTGCCACAAGGTCAAAACTCCTATTTGGTGGAAGGCCATCCCCAACAATCGCTACCAACTCCCCCAGTTGGGAGAGCACCTCCCTTACCGTCGTGAAATCTCGACACCAATCTGAAACCCCTTCATCGAAACAAGGAAGTGATGAACATTCAACACCGCACCATCACGAAATCAGAGCATCTGCATAAAACTGGTTGATGGGCCCTCCACAAAGCCATAAAGCAACACCCAACCTCCGCATCGGACGGCCCTCTCAAACACATCCAACTAGGACCAATATTCATCACATCACCGGAAAGATCAAGCCTAGTCAGATTCAAGCCCTCCATCACTACCGCATCGATGCCCTCACCCACCAAGGCATCGTAGAAAGCAGACATCCCCCTAGACACCTTTTTCCCCACATCTCTAGTAGAGCATTTGATGCAGCGTGGGCCCCGAATATAGGGTCAAATATTTATTTAGTTTTAATTGTCAATTTTATTTACGTTTTTAAGTTGTCATAATTGTTTAATAATTGAGATCGCATGTGATCTCAACGTTTATTTCGTAGATTTTAATTTGAATTTGGGTCAATTAATTAGTTAGAGTCAGTTTAGGCAAGTTGGTTGTCAATTTAAATTAGTTTACTATTTTTGTAAACCCCTCTCTCCTATATAAAGAGAGGGTAGCCCATTGTTTTTAAGGTGTCAAGTATGAATTAAAGTTAAGATTTTTATCTCTCTCCTCTCTATTTTCCCTTCTTCCTCCACGCGATCTCCGCGGTTCTCCTCCTTTAAACCCTCGTTACCGACGAGTTTTTCTCCTTCTCAACCTCTCCTTTTCTCCACCGATATTCCACCGCCAAATTATTTTAATTTTATCGTCGACGCCGGAAGCCGTTTGCATCAATTGGTATCAGAGCATGGCATTTAGATCGTCCTCACGATCTAACGATCCGCCCCGGCGTTCGCACCGACACCATCGTTCATCTGAACGAAAGCGGCAAGCCAATGACGCCTACGACAAGGAGACAGAGCACATGGTACGTGATTTGCAGAACAACTTCTGATCCATGTTATCAATGTTTCGAGACTTCAAGGCCAACCTTGAGGCCTACCGCGACGTCCAAACGAAGCCGCTACCCGTTGAAGCCGCTACCGCGAGTTTGGACGAAGAAAACGTCGCCGAAAAAGATGAATCAGCCGCTGTCCAGCACTTTCCAGAACCAAATCCGTCGCCGGAAGCGACCCCGCTGCCTCCTCCAACCATCCCGGCGCCGCCCCAGCCACCCCGGGAGCAAACCGCGCCACCCCTCGCAGCCCCTGCGGCTCCAACGCCCGCCAACACCCACCCCCTCGCGCCTGCGCATCCTCCTCCCGGCTCCAACCCACCCCTGCCCACGGCAGTACCCAGCCAGGCCCCAACCTCGCCGCCGCTGCCGTCATCCTCGCGCCCTCACCCCACCGTCGCCCCTCCTCCTTCCCTCCTCGCCCTAGTCCCTCTCCCATCGCGCGCCTGCAGCCTCTCCTCTACCCTCCGCAGCTCGCCTCCGCGGCCCCGCCTTCACTCGCGCGATCAACCCACCTCCCCACGCGTTAACCTCGCGCCTCGTCTTCCACGCACCAATCCGCCACCCCGCCGCCATCTCCAACTTTGGAAGGAAAATCAAGCCCTAACGAAGGGCTCCATCGGATCCCCTGATATCAGGTATAAAAAATTCTGGAAATATTACAAGCAGCCCCCTCCTCTCAAGATAGTTTGTCAAAAGGGCCAATTGAAAGTCAAATTATATTATTGGTATCTTTTAAGTGAAGGGGTAGAACATTTGCAGACATGCCCCTCAATGGAAAAAAATTATAAACGTAACATTGAATGGGATCTAATGGGGAAGTTGAAGCTGCCATGTCAAGATCGAATTCTCCAACGACGCACCTGGATCCCGCAATTCGTCCGGAGCCGAATTTTTAAAGCGAAGGAGAGTTGATGCAGCGTGGGCCCCGAATATAGGGCCAAATATTTATTTAGTTTTAATTGTCAATTTTATTTACGTTTTTAAGTTGTCATAATTGTTTAATAATTGAGATCGCATGTGATCTCAACGTTTATTTGGTAGATTTTAATTTGAATTTGGGTCAATTAATTAGTTAGAGTCAGTTTAGGAAAGTTGGTTGTCAATTTAAATTAGCTTACTATTTTTGTAAACCCCTCTCTCCTATATAAAGAGAGGGTAGCCCATTGTTTTTAAGGAGTCAAGTATGAATTAAAGTTGAGATTTTTATCTCTCTCCTCTCTATTTTCCCTTCTTCCTCCACGCGATCTCCGCGGTTCTCCTCCTTCAAACCCTCATTACCGACGAGTTTTTCTCCTTCTCAACCTCTCCTTTTCTCCACCGATATTCCACCGTCAAATTATTTTAATTTTATCGTCGATGCCGGAAGCCGTTTGCATCAGCATTCCATCCTCCTATGGCCCGACAAATCGCATCCAAAAAAAGTTGCCCCTTCTCAGAATTCTTCGCAATGTGACAGTCACCAACACATAGGAAGCGCCATCCCCGAAACATCAGTTAATGATGGCTCCTCCATTTCTGATAGGACGACAATCCCTTATCAGGCCCATAACCAATATCATTAGAGTTTTTTTGAGGCTCCAATACCATTAGAGTTACCACCATTATCAACCATAAGGCCAACCACTACCTCACCCACACCTCCCTTTGAGGCCAACCTTCCAGCTCGATGCAAACCTCTGCCCCCTCTTCCAAATGGTTCGAGTATCATTCAACCCCCAACCCCAACGCATCCCCTGTCGCCAAAAAACCTAACCTTACCCCCACCCTCACCCCCAACTCACCCCAAGTCTACCATCAATGAGGGACCCACCTGCACCGCCGTAGCCAGCTTCAAAACCTCTAAAAGCCCCAGCTTTGAGAACCCTGCCACAGCCTAGAACCTTTGGAACAACCACTCTCGCCCAAGATTCCCTCCTTCCTTTGCGCCCTCCTCACCACCCAAACCATGTCCTGGCGCCCCTGACTATCGCCGCCCTTCTACCATCACCTCCTATTACCAGCAACCCAATGCCCTTCTCCCATCACCCTCTCACCACTCTTGATCAATTTATGTAGCATGCAGAGCTCCAATCGCTCATCGTTCATGTTTTGACTCCCGTATCCATCGTCCAAGACTTTCAATGAGAGACTTTTCAAAAAAAGGACTTTGAGTGGGATGATACTCCCCTATCCAGAAAAAAAGGTTATAGTTTCAGACAAAAGCGATCATTCAAATTTGGCAAAGATTTATGTGTAGCAATACAAACTTAATTCCAAGGCCAATGATTGCATCTTCTGTTAGATAATAGCAATAGATGTGACGAAGTTCCGATCACATAGCCAACAATATCATCATTTTCAGTGTGTTTTATAACATTGTTTTTGTAACATTTTGTTGGAGAGCTATCATTTTCAGTGCTTTTATAACTCCCGTAGCCATCATTTTCAGTGTTGTAACATTTTGTTGACGAGAGACCGTTGTGCTAGGGTTCTAGGCACCATCTCTGATGGTTGCCTTTTGTGCGATGTCGCGATCGAGACTCACGAGCACCAGTTCTTCAAGTGCCCGAGAACGATCCAGATTTGGGACGAGGCAAATTTGGCTTGGCTGTGCATAGCGGACTTGGCCTCATTCTGCGGCTCGTTGATTGGCAACAGGAGCAAACCACGACGGGAGCTTTTTAGACCTATTGCCATTATTTGGACCTTGTGGCTTGCAAGAAATGCGCTCCTCTTTTCTGGGCAAAGGCTCTACAAGGAAAATGTGGGGATACACTCCGCGAGGTTGATAGAAGATTGGGATCTGTAACTGCCTGCTTTAGATTTTGCTCCCCTTTGTCTTTTCACGTTTTTCCTTCTTTTAAATAAATCTTGGGGCGAACACCATTGAGTGTATCCCCCTTCTTTAAGGCCTCAAAAAAAAACATGTTGTTGGAGAGCTAAGTATTGCATCTGCCACCTACAATACAGTGATGCTATTATTAGGAGTCATTGGCACAAAAATCATGTTGTCTAGCAAACTTTTAAGGAGCTCCTCTACGGGTGTACAAGTAGTTCACAAATTCAAGGTTAAAAGTAATCAAGACTGCTTCAACAAAAAATCTATGCAGAGATCAAAGTATTTAAATGGTCAAAATAGTACTACCGTTTCAAAGGACTATAATATAAATAAGCGCACCAATAATATCCAAGGCTTTAAATGTTGGTTTCAGTCACCATTTCGGTGTCTGACCGAAACGAGATTTCGGTCGAAATTCGACTGAAATTTCGATCATTTCGGTCATTTTTTGCAAGAAGGCCCCCATATTTCGATCATTTTAGCCATTTCGATTGAATTTCGGTAACCTGTCGAAATCGAAATTCGATATAAATTTGGCTGAATTTTGCTGAAATTTGAGGCCATGATAATATCCCAACATGGAGAAATCTATGGTATAGCCAGAAAAATCGCCCTGAAGCAGTGTTCACGAAAGCGGCCTGTGCGGCCGCATATGCATATGCAGTGCCCTCAACGCACTGCTTTCCTGAAGCCTCCCATTACGCGCCCTATGCGCTTATGTGGGCCGCATATGCGGGTTGTGCGGACGCATACACATTTTTTATTTATTTATTTTAATTTGTGCCACGCTTTTATTGTGTAATTTGTGCCATGTTTTTCCTTGCTTTTGCATGTATGCCTACCAAACATTCCATAACCATTTAAATCCATCGTCAAAGTAGTTGTACTGCAAGATTGGAGTAAACACATAAGGAAGAAAAAGAATAATATAATAATAATTTAGCAAAGTAATTTAGTCAACTAATAGTTGTTGTGAATGCAATATATTATATGTAAAGTTTGGTACTTTTGATGTAGGATCAGTTATAAATATAACGACATAGATAAATGACATTATATTCAACAATAGCAGCATTTTGTGTGCTAACTTTTTTATTTTGTTGATTGTTGTCTATTATTTTGTGTGTTAACCGTTCTATTAAAGTATTGATATTTGGTTGATAGAGATTATTTTGAACTCTATATGAGAGTTATTTTTCTTAGATCTTCTGTTGGACCACAATTATACATAAATTTAGTTATGTTGTAGTCATTTTTGTATATATTTATTTATTTATAAATAAAAAATTAGGAAACCGCGTAGAACCGCATATACCCCACGTATGTCCCCCCCCCCCCGCTTAAGCGCTATTCAGTGACATGTCGGAACGCATACACATGCCGCTTTCCTGAACCTTGTCCTGAAGTGACATTATAGATGTGTTTCTTCATTAACATTTTTCAAGGAAAAAAGGACGAGCGTCGAGGAGACGTCCAACCAAAAAACTTTGTATTCACAACTAGTGTACATTTACAAGGACCGGAAGTTTTGAAGTATCAAGGCATGTTCAATCACATTTTCCACGTAAAAAGTTTCACCCTTGAATATCACGCCATTTTTCACTAGCCAAATGGCCCTATGCAAGGTGGGCATGTGGCCACCAAAACTCTGTGTGATCCCACTCCATCTCTCAGCAAGTCCAAAGAGGGTCAAAATATATCCGTACAATATGTAGATTATATTGAGGCATGCCTTCTCTCACACCTATCGGCGAGAGGTTACACGAGAAGAACGATATCCATATTCTCATAATTCATTAAACACCTCTGGCAAGAATCACATGCATCCTGAAAGAATTTAACCCTTGTAGCCATGTCATCACACGATCGCGTCTCAGCAACCAAAGAAAATCCTAACCTGCAGCAAAACCTTCCATTTCAAATTAAAATTGTAATTTGAGGAGGCAATGCCCAAGTCCAAAATCGAAATCTCATAGAGTCTTATAAGATTTATTGACAAATAAGCATTTGTCCATCCAAGGCCAATGGTAGCGACCATCTGTGGGGGTCCTTGTCCTCCTCCAAAGCTTTGAAGAGCGCCAACAATTCAACCACCCTCTGATCTGACAGTTCAGAACGAAATAAGGGTTACTAACCATTCTCATCCCAAGCCTCTTTGGTAAAGCTCGCATTGCTCAAAGCCAACGCAAACAAACACAAGATACATTCGCACAACATATCATGTCCAGTCATGTCATCAGTCCAGAAGCGAGAAGCCATTTCCGTCGCCCGACATCGGCTTGAAAAAATGCGACACAAGAGGCAAGACCAAGGCAACTCCTCTCCAAAAGCATGAAGGAGCACGTACCAAACCCTTCTGCCAAGAGAAAGCATTAGAAACCCCATAAATATATCACAACATTCGGGTCACCAAGCTATCATTATCTCCCCAGATCCATGAGACTCACTTCATCAATAATGCATGATTCATCTCATCTAGGCTTCTCACACCAAATCCACCATCTTTTTTTACTAGCACCACCATCCTCCATCTAACCAGTGCCATACTGCATATGTCATTTGTCCCTGCCAAAAGAATATATGCATCAAACTCCCTAAGCGGCCTCAAACCTTATCAAGAAGCAATCTAGAGGAGAGTGTGAAGAGCATAATCGTCGAAAGGATTGCCTTCAAGAGAATGAGGCATTCACCTCTTGAAAGACAGGCGACACGCCACCCTACACGTCCATGTTCCATCTTCTTGATCAACAGCAATCAATCACCATGGTTTAAAAAAGGCGCTCGAGGCAAAACGGGGCGTTGAGAAAACGCCCTGAGGCGACCGCCTCAGACCCCCTGGCTGAGGCGTGCACCTCAGATGCCTGAGGCGGTCGAGTCGAGGCGAGGCGAGGCGTTGAGGCAGGGCGAGGCACTAGGTGAGGCGTGAGGGGCTTTTTCAAGTATTTTTTTAAAAGAAAAAACTATTCCTATTCGTATTTTCATATGTTTATAAAGGTCTTGTTATTGAGTATATATTTATGCAAGATGAATGCTTAAATTTGACCTCTTTCATATTTATATGCTTAAATTTGACCTCTTTCATATTCATATTTACCATTAACATGCCAAATTATTTCAGTGAACTCTTACTATTACATCCTTAAACATATAGAAAAGTGTATAAAATTTTGAATATTCATATAAGAAAAAAATTTGAATACTCCATGTTCCATCTTCTTGATCAACAGCAATCAGTCACCATGGTTTAAAAAAAGGTGCTCGAGGCGAAACGGGGCGTTGAGAAAACGTCCTGAGGCGACTGCCTCAAACCCCCTGGCTGAGGCGTGCGCCTCAGATACCTGAGGCGGTCGAGGCGAGGCGAGGCGTTGAGGCGGGGCGAGGCGCTAGGTGAGGCGTGAGGGGCTTTTTCAAGTATTTTTTAAAAGAAAAAATTATTCCTATTCGTATTTTCATATGTTTATAAAGGTCTTGTTATTGAGTATATATTTATGCAAGATGAATGCCTAAATTTAACCTCTTTCATATTTATATGCTGAAATTTGACCTCTTTCATATTCATATTTACCATTAACATGCCAAATTATTTCAGTGAACTCTTACTATTACATCCTTAAACATATAAAAAAGTGTATACGAATTTGAATACTCATATAAGAAAAAAATTGAATACTCCATTTTCCATCTTCTTGATCAACAGCAATCAGTCACCATGGTTTAAAAAGGGCCCCCCCAAAAGGGGACCAACCTGGGCCCCCCCAGCCCCCCCAGGCTCGTTGACCGGGCAGCGAAACCCCCGTACTGGTAGGGTATGGTGGCACAGGAAGGACATCAGACCGTTCTTCATCTGAGTGCAGTAGAACATATAGTTAGGATTCAAATCATATGATTCGCATCAACAACTTGGATATCTATAATGACAACTATAGCCAGTCCCATTTAGATAAAAAAATTAGCGATAGTTACAACCAGTGATTTCCTTTTGATTGGGTAGAAATTCAGTAGAAAGGTTTATGGCATTGACATGTTCTTTTTTCATGTTCTTATCTTCGTAATATCATCATATATTACATTGTTATATACTATATGTTTGTCAGATTATATTATTTCACCAATAAAAATATTTATTATATATTTTATAATTATTTTTCTATACAAACTGAGGCTTATGCCTCAACCGCCTCGAGGCTACGCCTCACCTCGCTTCCAGGGAAAACACCTCGTTCCGCCTTTCGTTATTTCGAACATTGTCAGTTACTCTATTTCAAGAGCCCAGCCATTAGAGGAAAACCAAGATATTGACAAGTAGAGAACCCCTTTGAGTTCCAAGCGTCGTAGTGCACACCCCATCTCTTAATGATATATCCCAATTCCCAAAGGGAAAAAAAGAGGATTTGCCATAACTAATCTACAACCCAGAGACCAACCCAAACAACCTGAGGACCCCACGCATGTCCCCCAGTCACCAAAAACATGTAACGGGGCACCTCCACGAGTCGATACCACATTCCCAACCTCGAAGTTAGTCCAAAATCTGCCTTAAAAACCCGAAGAAGAGAAGCGCCCATTGTTATCCAATGTCATCAATCGAAGGAAGAATGACGATCAACCAACAAGGAACATCAATCGCGAAGGGTTCAACCACGCATGCCCCTAAAGTGTTGCCACAATCTTCAAGTCCTCCCTTGATTGCACTTTGCCGAAACTTACAGAGCACCATTATAACCTCACCCACCGACGAAAGGGTGGCTTAAACGAAGGCTAAATCATGAATGGAGACCCATGATTGAGACAAGTTTGCAATAGATCCAGCATGCATGCACCAAGATGAGAGAGGGACCATCAGATCATTAAGGGAAAACCATGGACTTGCCCAACCAACAAGACTTGAACAGCATCTACATCAATCCCCTTGCACAAAGCATGATCTCTCTAAGCCAGACCATGTCACAGTAGAGCTCATCGAATCTACCCATGGCAATCACGCCCTCTAGTATCTGCATGTTTTCATAATGTCCCTCTACCAATAACATCTATGATGAGGACAAGATGGTGCCACTATGACAAGCTCCTTCATCATGGAAACACAAGCCACTAGTCCCATCACAAGGATTACAGGGGCCCCATAGAGTATCCCGATAGTGAATCATGACACTGCTAGACACACTTGGCAGAACACAAAGATGTGTGATGCATCGAGTTACCATAATGGAAGCATACAACATTTGTAGCATGCACTTTCACCACATACATGTCCTTTCCACTATGTCAAACCCTCGGGATTGATGTCGGTGCCCTATGAGAATAATGTTGCCTCGCCCTATGAGAACAATGTTGCCTCCTCGATCAACTCCAAAGGATGTCGTCATCACCACACACATCCTCCACCCATGTCGACAATGTTGACATCATCCCACTAATGACAAGCTCTCTTACTCCCAATACCAGTTTCTAACCCTATCTCCATCTCCCCCCCCCCATTACTTTCTATGCCAACTACTTTTTAATCGATCAAAACCCGATGACGACTTTTAGACTTATCACTTATCGATTTTGAGATTAAAGGAAGTATTCATGTGGCCTGATATTGCCTTAGTTGCATCCTACTTCGTAAGAAAAGCTTTCTTCCACATATTGAGCAATCTTTGGAATAAAAGAATGACGGAATCAATGCATCCATCGGTAAAATTTTCTCATGCTTAGCCTCAATAACTACGTGTTAAAGATTCTTAGAAGTCTCTAAAAGCCTCCAAAACTAATTGGAATGCAGCCAACAAAGATATACAATAATCAGATAAAATATACATGACCATACAACATGCGACATGACAATGGTGGTCCTATTGAAACAATAGAATAGTGGGCCCATGATAGACCCGTTAAATGAGAGAAAATGAAGTTTTTATAGATGTTAAAGCAAAATTTGTTAATTTCGTTCGTTAAAGATCGCCACTTGGTAGACGTCACAATGTATGATAATGGCAGATAAATGCATGGTACATGATGTCCTATCATGAAGCTGTTAATATCACAAAATAACTCGGATGCTCATCAGAACAAAAAGGATGGAGATGGAGGATTCTTCTGTAATGTGACCATCAAATTTCTACATTAAGGAAACTATTATTTACAATGCCATATAAGCCACCATAATTTACCTGGAAATTGCATCTGAAGTATGCACGTCCAAATAGTTTGTTCTTAATAAAAGGGGATGCCTTTCAAAAGGAGGATGCCACATTTGGATTTGTTGCAACAGCTTGACCAACTCCATGGGAGCTTTGGTTTAATGTGGTGACATGGTCACACTGAGATTCTGATCATACAAATAAATAACATCAGATGATGGCGTTGATAATTTACATACCTAATATAAAAATTGCTACACCGACATTCACCTTTTGCAGGAGAGTTTCCGCCACATTACAGATATTTGCATGTGATATTCATAATTTTGTGAAATTTCTATAGAAGGTTAGTGGCGAGCCTTCTCCCACTGTAAGTAGGGTCGGCTACATGGATTCTTGCTCAAATCCATGTTGAAAGATTCAACTATTTTTACATTGGCTGTCCTATAGAAGGTTAGTGCTTGTAGGAAATATTCCATTATGAGCCATTTGCTTGAGTAGTTCATCTGCCTCTGTCAGCATATTCTTTGAGAAAAATCCATGAAGAAGACTATGATATGTAACTGAATCAGGGGAAATCCTGTGAAGATGCATTTCATTAAAAAGTTTCATGGCATCATCAATTAAACCATGTTTGCAAAGTCCATCGATGATCGTGTTATAAGTAACGACATCTGCCCTACAACAACCTACTTGCCTAGTCATTGCTTCAAGCAGTTCAATAGCATTACTAAAGTTCCCCACTGAACAAAGACCCTTGATAAGAGTACTAAATGTTATAACATCTACTGAGCATCCCATGCTGGCCATTTTCTGGATCAAGGCTACGGCGTCAGATACCTTGCCCGTGATACACAGCCCATTTACTATAGCGCTTAAAACGATGCCATTCGGGCTGCACCCTTGCTTGTACATTTCACCAAGCACTCCTGACGCCAACTCGACTCGCTCCAGATGGCAATATCCATTTATCAAAGCACCATATGTACAGATATCCGGTGTACATCCCCATTCCAGCATTCTGTTGAATAACTCCCTCGCATCAAAAATCATCCCTTCCACACAAAGCCTGTCGATCAAAACTGTGAAAGTTATTCTATCAGGGCGTGTTCCTTCCTTGATCATCTTCCCGAATACACCCAACCCAAAATTCACATCGCCAATCCGGCAGAAGAAGTTGATGATCGTATTATAAGTCACCACATCGGGCACGCACCCCAAACGCAGCATCTGAGCCAACAGAAACACCAAATCCGACACCCTACCCAACCGGCAAAGCCCGTTGATCAACGCATTGCACACCACCACATTCGGGAGTCTTGTCCTCTTCATCATATCCCCCAGCAAAGCAAACCCCAATTCCACTCCATTGTTTTCGCACACTGCGTCGATAAGCGTACAATAAGTCACCACATCCGGCAAGCAACCCCACTCGGGCATTCTCCCGAACACCTTAGCCGCGTCGGCAACCCGCCTGCCGGCACATAGCCCAGCAATCAACACGCTCAGAACGACAGTATCCGGCGGGCATCCTCTCTTGAGCATGTCTCCAAGGAGCCCAAAGCCGAGCTTGGCGTTCCCGACGCGGCGGCAGCAATCGACGAGAATGGAGTAGGTGTGCGCGTCGGGGGCAGCGGCGGCCAACATAGAACGGTAGAGGCGGAAGACGTGGAGGTGACCGTTGGATCTCTTGACGCGGGAGAGGCCGTCGTTGAAGGTGTGGGTGGGCGGCGTGGGATCGGAGTCCAGGAGGCGGCGGAACCAGTGGAGGGCGGTGGCGAGAGGAGAGGAGAGGGGAGGGGGAAGCGGGGAGTGGGGTGGTGGGGGTGTGGATGGGGGAGGGGAGGGAGGAGGGGCTCTGAGGAGGAGGCGAGAGGCGGCGGCGGCGCAGCGGGTCATGGTATGAGGCGAGTGGTCAAGTCATTGGGCATGCAGATTGGATCACGGTGGAGCTTTGAGTCAGGGGGTGGCGGAGTTTGGAAATTTTTAATGGAGCCCGAGAAGACCGTGGAAGAGTAGTATGTTTCAGGGTTTAAAAAACCGGACCGGACCGGCCGGTCGGACCGGTTGGACCGGGAACCGGCCCCGACTCGGTCGGTTCGGTCGGTTTTAGGTAATTAATTTTTTTTAAAAAGAAAATAAAAAACCGGGTCAGACCGGTGGTCGGACCGGGTTGACCTGGGCGGTTGGACCGGGTTAACCCGGATTGACCCAGATTTGATGGTTTAGTATATTTTTAAAAAATAAAGGTTTAAATAATGAAATAATAGGGTTTTTATCACTTGTACCCTTCTTAAATTCTACAATTTTAGTTACGTCCCTCTCTTTTTTAGAATATAACTTGTGCCACTACTTTCTTGGGGTAATTTTCTAAAAGCAATTATAAATAAATTATTACAATATTATATTCATATATAATGCTAGAAAATGTGACTATCTTTGTAGAGTTTTATTCAAAATAGGCAATCATGTTTTTATATTGAAAGATTTGACATTTTAAATGATTATTTCATTGATATATAAATACATATTTACATATATCTATCCGATTTTATCGGTTCAAAAACCCGGTTCGACCGGTCCGACCAGTAAATTAAGCCCGGTCCGGTTTTTTCCGAGTCGATATGAATGATGACGTCATGCTGACATCATCACCGGTCCGACCGGTTTGGACCGACGGTCCGACCCGGTTGGACCAAACCAAAGACTAACCGGTTCAATGTCCGGTCCGGTTTTTAAAACCTTGGTATGTTTGGTTACAGGAAACTGTTGTGATGGGGGGTGATGGAAGGGGGAAAGGATCCTCGACCACTCTATTTTTTTGTAAATAAGTATGTATTCCATATAAACGGGATTTACAGTGAGGCACTATCAGCCTATTTTACATCTGAACAAAAAGAAGAAGATGGACATTTGGGAGCAAGGAGCCCAGGTTGAAACATTTAGGTCGAGGGGGAACAAAAACCCGACCATTGAAGACTCAATCTAATAGGCAACACGTTTGAACAACCTTGTCGACAATCATCTAAGCGGATCTTTGGGCACCGGTCGACCAGCGAATGTTTCGCTCCTCCCAGATGCGGGTGACAACTGCGGCAAGGGTAATGCATAAGCACCCTCTGCTCTTGGAATCATGGATAGAAGCGAAATCCATTCTAATAGGTCCTTCAGTGGGGCTACAGGAAGAGACACCATTCCGATTTTGCAACAGAAACTCAACCAAACAATGTTGGAAAGGTTGCATTCGAATAGCAAGTGTGCATGAGTTTCCAGCTGCATGAGGCAAAGGTAACATGATGTAGGAGGGCAAATGTGGAAGGCGGCAAGCCGGTCCGTGGTCAGAAGTTGTTCCTGCGCCGCCCTGTATAGGGTGAGCGCGAGCCATGGGTGAATGTTCTTACCGCAAACCAAGTTGGCCCAGGCTTTAGGAGGAGCATGTGGGCGAATGAGATCCACCGCGCTAGCAAATGAGAACCCTTTTGGGGAGTAAGTCCACTATATGGGGGGAGGTGGATCGGATTGCTCTACGGATTGTATCCCTTCCGCGTAGAATCTCCTTCCAGACACAGTTATGTGAGGGAGAAGCAGCAACGTCCCACAACCAAGAGTGGAGATATTTTCTCCTCATGTAGGTCGCCCTAATGGACGTATCAGATGTAAGCAGTCTCCAAGTCCAAGAAACCATCATGGCCCTCCTGAGGGAAGCCAAGGATTAGGAAGGCATATTGTTTTCCAAATGATATCATGTCTTTTCCTATTCCACAAGAAGTCCACGCAAAGCATATCAATTTTCCGGACAGCGCCACGAGGGATGAGAGTGCCAGTTGTCCAATATAGCAGTGCAACCGACACCACAGACCTAAGAAGTTGGGCATGGTCGGCCATGGTTAGGGTCACTGCCTTCCAGCCCCCCAGCAGGACCCTAACCATGTCCTCCAACTCCCTTTGAATAAGCTTTCCACTGTATGAATGGGCAAGGGGAATACCCAAATAGAATGTTGGCAGGGATCGGGAGAGGATGCCGATATGTAGTGTATATGTGAGATTATCCCGGAAATACCTGTGGCGGAAAAGTTTGCTCTTCCTAGCATTCACTTATAGTCCAGAGATGGTATGGAATTCTTTGAGTATGCTCTTAACTGCCATTAGCGAACGCATAGTGCCCTCGCAGAAGATAAGTAGGTCGTCCGCGTAAATAAGTGAGTGGGGGCAGAGGCACGCCCTTTTTCCCAAGGTCCAAAACCTTCTACCCTATAATGCCGCCTCAAACAGGCGAGATAGGGACTCCATCCCGAGAGTGAATAGCAACAGGCTAAGGGGATCTCCCTGCCTCAGCCCACGGGTACCCCTGAATAATCCGTGCGAGGACCCATTTAATATGATGGAGAAGGAGGGGGTTACGATGCAGTTTTTCTATCCATCTTATCCAGACTTGAAACATCCATGGCCCACCAGCGAGTATCCTTTGACAATCCTCTTCACAAGAGAGCTTCAGGTAGAAGAACCTGTTTGGGCGAGCAAAGAGCTTGGTATCCCTTTTGGCTTCCAGACCACTGTAATTTTTGAAAAGGGATTTATCGCAGTGTAGCGTGTGGGCTTTAGATGCACATGGATAAGAAGTTAACGGTGGTTCGATGTGTTTGACCTCTCCTTTTATATTTTCCTCTCCTTTTTCCTTGCTTGAGTTCTAAGGATGCAAACAGTTACGGATATATCCATATCCGATCCGTCACCATATCTGTTTTATACAAATTTTAACATCCCTATCCGTATCCATTTTAAAATGGATACGGATACGGATAGGGATATCATTTTGATATCCGCAAACATTCGTATCTGTATCTGTATATATAGTCATATATTTATTTTCAACCCTGTATAACATAATTCTATACCTTCTTTACCATATTTGTATATTTTTTAAGATACAAACACGTTTAGTAAATTTATATCTTGTGTTTTCCATCCACTTCATATATACTTAAGTCGATTCTATAGAGTATTTCTAACATTACCCATATGCGATCAGTATCCGCTTTACATCTGTATCCGTTTTTTAAGGATATGCTAAAATAGTTTTAATATCCTCCAATATCTGCATCCGCGTCCATATTCGTATTCAAAAACGGATAAGGATATAGTAATACCAATATCTGCATCCGTATATGTCCGTTTGCATCCAAGTTCTCCCCATTCTTCCTCCTTGCTCAGGGAAGAACAAAGTCATAAATATCTACTCGGATGGGTTAAATAATCATCATTTATCATTATCACTGTCAATATTTGTTGGATTTTAAAGATTGTATCGCATGTAAGAAAGGAAAGCAAAGAATTTGGTACAAATTTTTTTAAGGGATTTTACATTAAAACGCTTATAAAATTGAGTTTTTATACCATTGTCCTTGCAAAAGTTGTATCAAAAATAATATCTCTGTAAAATTCTTCATTTTATATGAATGCTCTTCGAATAGTGAGTTGTTAAGTAATACCATCATATCTAACTTTTTTAAATATAAAAATGTATTTTCTGTGGTTATACTCTTTCTTCAACAATTATTCTTTTAAATACTTTATTCTCAACATATATTTCAATAACTTTTTCCTCACGCTCTATCACCATCATTAGCTTGATGTTAGAGCTTCAGGCAATTACTGCAAATCTCATCTTTAAATGATTTCTCTACTCCTCTTCATTGGTATGTTCCATTTGAAGTGAAAAGTTTTCATACATGTCCTCATTGCACCTTTGTAATGTATGTTAAGTTAATTGAATGATATCTATATCTATATATCTATATATATGATTAACAAAGTATAATTATAAACAAGTTTATAAATAATTCACCTATAATAGTATATTATAAAAAAGATTCAAAATATAAGATATAAGGAGAAGTACTATGTAATACTTTGTATATATCAAAGATAACAAAAACAATATATATGTACATCTTCTTCTACCATATCCATATATATTCTATTTCAATATGTGTATTCTTATCCAATTTAAAATTGATAAAGATACAAATATCACTTAGATATCTTTGTCTCTATTTTAATATATAAATATAATTCTAGATTATTTGTACTATATCTAGCAAAATTTTACGTTATTTTTTCTCACATATATTTCTTATTGAATAAGTACATTTAACTTATCTGTATCATGTCTAAACCATCTATTACAAATATATTAGCTATTTCTGATTTGTAAATTGTGTCATTCGAAAGTATTTTTAAGGATATCGTAACATAACGTTCATATCTATCAGCATCTATATTCACATTTTAAATAAAATAAAGACATGATTATTACATATATTTGTATCTGTTCATTTGAAATTAGAGATACAAATGTATATGAATAGATTTGTATCTGATCTGACACTATATCAGTTTTATACATATTTTGACATTAGTATCCATACTTATTTTAGAAAGGATATGAATATGAACATCTCTTGATATCCACAAACATCTATATCCATATATTTATATGTATGTATGTATTCATATATAAAATATAGCTATACATTTGTTTTTAACCATATATATCATAATTGTATATCTTCTTTTATCATATATGATATATTTTTATTGATATTGGTACATTTTTATATTTATATCATGTGTATTCCATTCAGTACATTCATATGTAAGCTAATCTATGGACTATATCTAATCTTACTCATATATGAAGTGTCTGTTTTATACCCATTCTATGCTGGGATATTTACATCCATAACCCTGAGTAATTTCATGGTTACCCCAGAAATTGACTATAATCGCGAATTACACTCAGGATCCTGAATAGTGCTCTGTTTTACACACATAACCTTTTGTTAGTTTAGTTCATTAACCCAACCAAATGAGTGAGTTAATCTAACCAATATGGGATCTAACGGTCAGGATTAACCAAACTTTAAAAAGAAAATAAAAAGTGCTTCGACGATCGGGTGGAGGAGGAGGAGATTTTGGGGGACCTGGGCTTGCAGGTTGAGGTTAGTGGTGGGGGGATTGCACGTAGGAGTTGGGTGCAGATCGGCGGCGGAGGGGGAGCTTGCAGTCGAGGTCGTAGGTTGGAGGGGGCGGGAAGGGGAGCTTGCAGGTTGGGGTTAGTGGCGGTGGGGAGGGAGGTCGGGGTTGGGGGCGATGGCGGTGGGAGGGGGCTTGCAAGTCGTGGTTGGAGGGGGACTTCTTGCATATGAGGTTGGTGGGTGATGAATCCACGATTCATCATCTCAATATCTTGATCTTAGCAAAATCCACGAGTAAATTCCCTAATAAATGCATATAAAAATCCATAAATTAACAAAATAACTCTTGTAAATAAAATATATTAATTATTGTATATTAGATTGTATAAAATAAATTAACAATAAAAAACCGCAAATTAAAGGAGTTTTTCACCTATAAATAGCCTAAAACTTCATAGATTTTTAATAATTTCATTTGAATTCCTTTTTGGCTAATTCTTTCTCTAACTTGTTCATAACAATGTATATAAAAATACAAAAATACAAAACAAATTTTATCTCAAATAAATGCTCCTAGATCCCAAAGAGAAAAGGCCGTAAAGTCCAACTTTCAAGCCAAATTCTCGCTCCGTATGAAGTCCAAATTCACCAAGCTCACTTTTAAAGTTCAAGTTAGAAAATTATCTATACAACGGAAGTGGTTTCATTAAAATCGGAGCTCATTTGTAAAAGTTGGATTTTGGGACCTAGATATACATTGTATATTTTGTATATATTCATTCTTTCCTCATTTTTTTATTGTTGTGTTGTATTTTAATTATATTATTTTATAGTATTTTTCTATTGTAAATATCTCTTATTAAAAAGACAAAAAAATATAAATTAGAAAAGTAAACAAAAAATTGTACATGTTGCATGTATTCCCTTGTAAATTCTCCACTATTTTATTTTCTTCTCTTTTATTCTATTGTAATTAAAGTAGCCTACTTTATTTCATTTATTTATTTATTTTACATTCTCTACAATAACCACCATTCAACTCATCCTACCACCAACCTCCATTCAACCCCACCATTTTTTTAAACTTCCCATTCAACTCCATTAATAAAATAACCTCCCACCATTTTAATAACATCTCATTTCATCATCTATATATACATCTCATCCTCCTCAATTTGCCTTTGATCCATCTTTATGTGAGGAGAGCCTAATTCCCAGAGTTGAATCGGTGACCGCGACGCAACCGCGGTCGAGCGACGACGGCCCTCTCTCCGGTGAGATCCGTTGGCTTTTTGGCCAACATCGCAGCCGCATACGCGCGCTGCTCGAGCTCATCGCACACCGGCGATTCGAGCGAAGACCGTGCTCTCGTGAGCACATCATAGGCGACCGTCTCCATCGTAGTTAAGTTTATTTTCATCTTGTCATCATTTATATCTTTGCAAAAATTTTTTAGCACACCATACATCATCCCTTCCCTCACCACCACCATAACACTATCAATTTTTCCCCATTTGTTTAGTTCATCATCACCACCAACCCATCTTATTATTTTTCATCATATTACCTATTTAAACAAAATTAAAAAAATTGAAAAACAAAAATTTAAAAAATTAATTAGAACAACAGTAAAAAAATTAAAAAAAATTTAAAAAACGAGGCAGCAGCAGGTCACTGCCGCCCCCTCCATCCACAGGCACCAGCCGACGCCGCCCCCCATCATCTAGCCACATCTTCGCCTGTGGGCGGCGCCGCCCTCCCAGCCGACCACCTTGTTTAGAGATGCTATTGATTTGTGCGGTCATGCCCTATTTGTCAAAGGATGGGAGGGACAGTTGGACGGAGAGATAAGATGTCCATGCAACTGATGATTATTTGTGATGTTTTTGATGCATTGGGCATAGATTTTATGGGTCCTTTCCCAACAGCCAAGGACATGAGTACATATTGTTGGCGGGTTGACTGTTTATCCAGGTGGGTGGAGGCTATCCCAACCCGAACCGCAGACAGCAAGACTGTCTGTAAGTTTGTGAGATACCATATTATTGCTAGGTTCGGGGTGCCAAAAGTTTTGATATCTGATGGAGGTAGCCATTTTCTGAACCGAGATATGAGATCTTTAGCTAAGGACTATGGATTTGAGCATAGAGTTACTAGTCCTTACCACCCACAGTCCAACGGCATGGCAGAGGTTTCAAACAGAGAGGTGAAGAGTATTTGCAGAAATTGGTTCGTCCCGATAGGAAGAACTGGTCTCAGCTCTTGGACCAAGTTCTGTGGGCCTATACGACAGCCTACAAGACACCATTGGGTACTTCACCATTTAGAATGATCTATGGCAAGCCAAGCCATTTGTCCGCAGAATTGATTCATAAATCCGAATGGGCAATTAAGAAGATTAACTGGAGTTGTCCCTAGGGAAGCTTTGTCGAGACTTGAACTTGAACGAGCTCGTGGAAATCCGAAACAGGGCATATGATAACAGTTTGATTTATAAGGACAAAGTAAAGAGATGGCATTATCAGCACATTAGGTGCAAAGACTTTGTCCCTGGACAAAAGGTATGGTTATTCAATGCCAGGTTGAAGATGTTCCATGGGAAGCTCAAATCTAAATGGACGGGTCTCTTTGTTGTTAAGAAAGTGCACGAGAATGGAAGTGTAGAGATAGCTGATCTCACAGACGGTGCACAATCTCATGTGGTGAATGGAGAACTGTTGAAGCATTTTGTTGATTCGAAAGAGCAGTTAGTCCAAGTCGAGGTCATCAAATTCATACAGAGTGAGCACAGAGCAGATACATCTTATTACTCGTCATGAAGATGCAGCATCAAGATTCAACATCTTAGAAGATTCAGTCACTCTTGTACATTTACCCCTCTTTGTATATTCTCTAGATCACATCGGTTCTTACACTTACTCTTGTCCTATACTTGGGCTTACCAAGAGCCTAAGTATAGGGGGAGTTGATGCCCTCCATATGTATATACTCATCTATTTCTTCTCTTGACCTCGTCTGCCCCATTTTTGCTCTTCTTCTACTCTTAGGCTGACTAGAGCCTAAGTATAGGGGGGCGGATCGACTTCTATATTATTTATTATTTTAGCCATCCTACGCTTAGCACGAGCTATGTCTTTTTCTCGCTTCTTGTGCCATGAGGACATAGCACATGCTAAGTATAGGGGGCGTGTATATATTACATATATACTTTACCCATAACTCGTACTTTCACGTATTTTTGTATATATTATACAATAATTATGAGGGTGGGTAAAAACTTTTTCAAATAAAATCTCTTAAAAAAACTTTTCAAAAAAATGTTTTGTTTTGTTTTGTTTTTATCTCTTTCCTTATTTGCTCTAAATTTTTTTCAAAAAAATGTGTCCTTTCTTATTTATCTATATTTTTCAAAAAAAAGAGAAAGAAAAAAAGCTTTTTTAAAAAAAAACTTTTCAAAGAAGAAGAAAAAAAACAAAAAAAACAAACCTTTTTCTTACACAAAAAAAGAAGCAAAACTTTTTCTAAAAAATCTTCTTTGCCTTTGTTTGTCAAAAAAAATCTTTTTGAAAAAAAAACTTTTTTCTGAAACTTTAAAAAAAATCACAAAAAATAAACACTAATAAGTTGGTTTAATCCATGACACAATTCACTTTCACACAAGACTAGTTATGTTCAAGAACACTTGGTTTATGAGGTCTTGAGATTTTGAGTTAACCAGCCTTAGTCATTAGGGTCCTTGACTTAATTTTTCACATTTCCCTACTTTGAAAGATTTGTGTGCTATATTGCATGCTTAGTCTCTACCTTAAGAATATGATCATCACCTCACATGCATGACTGCAGTATGATGAGATGAGTTGAAATTTCACTTGAGGACCCTGGATGAGGGATTTGAGTTTGGACTTGATTTGATGATGCTCGAGGACGGGACAAAATCAATGAAGGCTTCATGAAACCTGAGTGTCAGCATCTTTAGCCAGTATGAGAACATGGTTCTTGTACTATCTCTTGACATTTACCTATGTGCCAGGGTGTGATAAAATAAAAAAATGTTGATCAGTGTGCGCCAACTCTTGGTAAAAGCAGTGGAGCTAGCCAAAATACAGCAAAGCAATGAAATGTCAAAGAAAAGCTCTCATTCCACAAAGTCAATTATCAAAAGAGCTTCCCCCAAAGGCGAACGCTCCCAGCTATTTCAAAGTGTCCACTTGGACCACCGCTATTAGGACCAGGAGTCGGGCTTGCACCAAAAAAGGGCTCTGCATCGTAAATGCAACAAGTCTGGGTGTAGAAGGTATAATAGATACTCAAAAAAGGCACACCCCGGGTTATTCCCAGGAAAACAAGGGCAGACGGCTCCAACTTCTCTTGACGGACGCACTGATCAACACCAAAAAAATGCGTTGTGTAATAAGGCACTTGAGAGGATCCTTGTTCCAATGAGAGGGAGAGAAGAAATGACACAATCCTATGCCCTCCATCAACTGGCCTTCCATTTACACTTTCAAGTCTGACAACTAAAGAGACGGTGGATTGGATGCAAGAAATGGTTTATTCCCTAGTGTTGAGGATCGGGTCCTTAGGAGAGTCTCTTGGACTGGAACCTTGTGTGACGTTGTGACTCTACTCTTGTAACTGTGGTCAACAGTTAAAATCATATCCCTACTATATATGTATACAAAGAGAGTCCGATGATTAGGGAAATTGGATACCTTTTGACTAGAGCTTGGTTCAACTTACAATTTTAGGATCTCTAAAATCGAGAGTTCTTGAACGGATCAAGTCTTGTATTCACATGCACAGTCAGGGGTTAACCCAACTTATTCATTCTTTATTTGCTCGAGGACTAGCAAAGTTTAAGTATAGGGGGTGATGAATCCACGATTCATCATCTCAATATCTTGATCTTAGCAAAATCTACGAGTAAATTCCCTAATAAACGTTATAAAATCCATAAATTAACAAAATGGACTCTTGTAAATAAAATACATTAATTATTGTATATTAGATTGTATAAAATAAATTAACAATAAAAAACGCAAATTAAAGGAGTTTTTCACATATAAATAGCCTAAAACTTCATGGATTTTTAATAATTTTCGTTTCAACTCCTTTTTATCTAATTCTTTCTCTAACTTATTCATAACAATGTATATAAAAATACAAAAATACAAAACAAATTTTACCTCAAATAAATGCTCCTAGATCCCAAAGAGAAAAAAGCCGTAAAGTCCAACTTCCAAACCAAATTCTCGCTCCGTATGAACTCCAAATTCACCAAACTCACTTTTAAAGTTCAAGTTAGAAAATTATCTATCCAACGGAAATGGCTTCATTAAAAATCGGATTTCATTTGTAAAAGTTGGATTTTGGGACCTAGATGTACATTGTATATTTTGTATATATTCATTCTTTCCTCATTTTTTTATTATTGTATGTATTTTAATTATATTATTTTATAGTATTTTTCTATTGTAAATATCTCTTATTAAAAAGACAAAAAAATATAAATTAGAAAGTAAACAAAAAATTGTACATGTTGTATGTATTCCCTTGTAAATTCTCCACTATTTATTTTCTTCTCTTTTATTCTATTGTGATTAAAGTAGCGTACTTTATTTCATTTATTTATTTATTTTACATTCTCTACAATAACCACCATTCAACTCATCCTACCACCAACTTCCATTCAACCCCACCATTTTATTAAACTTCCCATTCAACTCCATTAATAAAATAACCTCCCACCATTTTAATAACCTCTCATTTCATCCATCTATATATACATCTTATCCTCTTCAATTTGCCTTTGATCCATCTTTATGTGAGGAGAGCCTAGTTCCCAGAGTTGAATCGGTGACAGCGACTCAACCGCGGTTGAGCGACGACGGCCCTCTCTCCGGTGAGATCCGTTGGCTTTTTGGCCAACATCGCAGCCGCATACGCGCGCTGCTCGAGCTCATCGCACGCCGGCGATTCGAGCGAAGACCGTGCTCTCGTGAGCACATCATAGGCGACCGTCTCTATCGTAGGAAAGTTTATTTTCATCTTGTCATCATTTATATCATTGCAAATTTTTTTAGCACACCATACAACATCCCTTCCATCACCACCACCATAACACCATCAAATTTTCCCCATTTGTTTAGTTCATCATCACCACCAACCCATCTTATTATTTTTCATCATATTCCCTGTTTACACAAAATTAAAAAAATTGAAAAACAAAAATTAAAAAAATTAATTAGTCGCCACCCTCCTCCGCCAACCAGGCGGTGCGGCTCCTCCGCTGCGCACTCGCCGCGCCGGCCTGCCGCCCCTTCCAGCCATCCGCCGATCGCCGCACCTCCCTCCGTCACGCGCCGCCGCGGCACGGAACCTTGCCGCCCTCGCGCCGTGTTACCGCGGCCGCGCCGCCAACCACCGAGCCTTCTTCCCCGTTGGGTTCAACCTGCAAAGAACAAAGGAAGAAGAAGAAGGTTTTGTGCATTTTTTTATTTTGTGAAAATTATATTAGTTTCTTTTCAAGTTTTTATAATTGCATAATAGTCCCTGTGTATAACTTGCATTGTAATTTCGTTTTCTGAATTTGCAGAGACACCCCTATGTTTGTGTGTTAATTTGGACTCCTGTTTTGCATCATTTTATTCAATGAAAAATTCTATTATGTTGAGCAACTAATTATCTATGTTCTGAATATTTATTTGTATTTTTGGGAGACATCTTGAATTAACTAAAATTATGTAACTGAAATTCTGCATATTTTACCCAATCAGTGCTCCTTAAAATTATATCTAACTCACGGTTGCTCCAAAAATTCCACAGAAATTAGATATGATGCCTTGATATATGATTGTGATAATATCCAAATTTCATCTAATATGGAGTTGTCCTATGCCTAAAATAAATTGTGAATTGTTTTTAGTATTTGATTTATAATTAAACCCACGTATATCATTTTTGCGAAATTTCAAGTCTCCTGGATTCTATATGAAAATATCTTTTTACGATAATTCGCAATCCTATTAATTTGACATTGTGGATTAATTAAGAATTAATTACTCATTATCCCTCTGTTTTCACTAAAAAAATACATAAAAATTTTATATTTTGTCAAAAAAAATCCAAAATATTACTGTAGCTTCCTTGCATCGTGTTTTCTTTTCAGTAAAATTTTCATAATTTTTACTTACTGTTTGTTCGAAAAATTACGAAAAAATATATAGAAAGTGTGCATTTTTAGTTGTTGCATTTTAATTCTTAAAAATACAAAAAAAACGTGTCTTGCATTCATCACTGGATTAGGATTCTAGGAAAAGTATAATTTGGCTGAATTGGACTAATTTGATATTAAAATTAATTTGGCCTTGCTGTGTGTTTTCTTAGTGTCTTAATTCGCTCGCATTTTGCATTGCCATTTATTTTTGCATAAAAAAATCTAAAAAAAATACCTCTTGGAAATCAAGATCTAAGTTTTGAAATTAACCCCAAGTTGTTCCTTTGCCTCCCTGTGTTCGATGCCGGACTTGCCCGGGATATAAATTAAAGCCGAGACACTCTTCACGGAGATTTTTTTTCTCGGTTCTGACCGAATCACTAAGTACACGTACCACAACGAACACGAATTAAATATCGTATTTAGCGACTCGTCAGTGGCAGGTGGATTGCAAGTCGGAGTTGGGTGCAAGTTGGGAGCGCGCGCGTCGGGGTGGGGGGGAGGAGGGGGGAGGGCTTGCAGTCGGGGTTGGAGGGGGAGGGATGGGGGCTTGCAGGTCGGGGTTAGTGATGGCGGGGAGGGAGGGCGACGGCAGGTCGAGGGGTGGGGGGTCGGCATCAGAGGCGGCGATGGTGGGATAGGGGTTGGAGGTCGAGCTTGTGGATCGATGGTGGAGGCTGGCCAATGAGGACGTGGTTGGCGGAGGGAAGGGGAGGAGGTAGTGGTCGGTGGAGGATGTTTACGGGGGAGGGGGTTGCCTGGCTGGAGGAGGAGGAGGTCGGCGGGGTGTTGGCTCGTTGGAGGAGGAGGGGGAGGGTTGCGCATTTGTAAATAATGTGAACTTTAAGGGTATAAAATGTAAAATACATGACGGTTGCCGTTATAGTTAATGGAAAATTACATGGAAGTTAACACTGGTAATGAGTGTAAGAGTTGAGCACTATTCATGGTCCTGAGTGTAATTCACGATTATAAAGGGTTTCTAAGGTAATTATGAAACTACTATGAGTTATGGGTGTAAATATCCCTTCTATTTTTTAAGGATATGATAATATAGTTTTAATATCCGTGAATATCCTTATCCCCATCCATAATCGTATTTATAAGCAGATAAGGATATGGTAACATCTATATCCATATCCGTCCGTTTGCTTAAGTATTTGGAACCCTTTAGGTGCCTTATTTGTGGAGTGCAATTAATATCTATATAATAATGTTGATTATTATTTTAATAATCTTACTTTATACATGTTGTGATTACATATAAAATTAGTTTGTATTTCAAAATCAATAAAATCCAATATATACAACATCTTAGTGATTATATTTTTTCGATTTAGAACATATAAACAAGATGTATTATTTGATACTTGGGGGGCTAAGCACCCCCACCCCCACTCTCCCCCTTGTCTCCCTCACTGTCCATGCTCCTCATCCCCATTGTAACTCTGCCTCCATCATCAGCGATGTCTTCCTTCTTCACCTACGCCCATCTTCTGCGAAGGCCTCTCTGCACCACCATCCCTCCTCTCTACTAGTGTCACTCCTCCACGCTCCTACTCTAAAATTCTGGATGGCGAAAGAACTCGTGTTCATACAAAACAATTTTTAAATCTACAATAGTGGGCACATTCATACAAAAGACTTCTTTAGTATCTATACAAACCAATTATCCTAGAGAATGTGTGTTCCTAAAAAAATTATCAGAACTGCATCAGTAGCCATATCTATACAAAATATTTCTTTAATATACAAAATCGTGTACTTTCATTCAAAAAATATGCCTCGTCGATATAAAAACTCTTTCCTCCACAAACTATGCTAAAAAGTCGGTACTCCTACAAGACATTTCTTAGAACTACAATAGTAGGCACATTCATGCCAAATACTTACGTAATATACAAAGTCATGTATTTTCGTATAAGAGAAAAAATCCATTGCCGTGCATACAAGTATAATTTGCCAGTGCAGCAGGTATCTTGCCAGTTGACCATACTATTGAACACGTTCATACATAAACTTCACAAATCTACAGAAGTGTGCATTGGCATGCAAAGCTATAATTCACAACTATAAAAACTCTCTTAATAACAAATTATGTTAAATATAAATGCTTGATTGTTATACAAATATGTCCTTGTATATACAATAGTAAGCATTGCCATATAAAAAATTGCACTATTCTCATTGGTGGATTAATAAAGACAGATTTGTTTGCACAATTATGATGGTTGATACAAAAAGGAGATACTCCACAAATTTCATGTGTATAACGACCTTTCACTACTCGTGTCTCGGAGGAAGAGCGCGAAGAGACATAGACGGAGGAAGGCCTTTCACGGAGGAGGAACGCCGAGGGCGCTTGCGAAGGAGGGGCCTTTGTGGAGGAGGAGAACGGCATGGAGGGATGCGCGTGACAAGGGGAAGTGAAGGGGCATTGGGGAGAGTAGTCGGGTTGGAGAAAATGAGAGGGAGGGAAATCCAAAATGGAGACCAAACACATCTGACCGTCGGGTATGGGGAGCAGTTCCTCTACAGTACTGCAGATTCTGTTGCAAAATCGTGCAACATCGGAGCCGCTCGATCTTGATCGAGCAGTTCACACGAATTCTCTAATCCGGTGGGTCCATACCATGGAAATCCGTGCAAACCACTCAATTAAGATAGAGCGGCTCGAATTGATTGCACCAAAATCTGCAGTACCGCAGAGGACCCACTCTATGACTGTATGAGAGGAGGACTCTTAAACATGTGATGCGCATTTATTTTTTAATATATATAGTGATATATTTAGCCTATGCTTTATATAACATGTGTGTTTTTATGTGGTGTGACCTTTTAGCTTTTGAGAGCATATTTCATGTTGCCCCTACTCATCGTGCTCATGTCTGAGCGACCCTTTCCTTGTTTTTTGTATAGTAGAAACTTCTTCCTTACTTTATTGCTTTCATCAAACGGTCGATCGTTGTGCTCTTCCCTTCACATGTGCTCTTCGTAATGTTCACATCGCTCACGTTTCTTGGCCGTAATGTTCACATCGCTCACGTTTATTGGTCGTGGATAAGAAGCAAAGTGATAGCGAAAATTTACTCGTTAGATGGGTCCCGTCCCTAACACTAATATACCAATCTCCCTAATATTGTGATGCATGGTTCCACAACCGCGGTGTAATATCTTTAATATTATATTCTCCAGAAACATCCAATGTTAGGCTTATATCCGGTTGAATCAATTCGGAGCTGAGCCTTGCTTGAAATGGCTTAATTGGATCAAAATATACACCTATATGAACATGTTACAATTAAATTTAATGACATATAATTTTGAACACATCGAAAAAAGTACAACTGGATGTTACAACTAAATGGAGGTCTATTTTTGGTCAAATTGGAAGTAGATGCGTGTAATTGGACCAAGATAAATGGGACTAGGTCACTAAATGGCAGTTGACCATTAAATTTTGGATTAGAAAGAACATGTGTCAATGGAATCGTTTAATAACGAGGTACCGTGATTTTATTTATTTAAACCAACACCTGAAAAATATGCTAAAAATCAAGCAATCATGGTAATTTGAAAGTTAAATAACCATCATTTAGTCATGTATATAGACCGTCTTCTTCACTCATTCATCAACCTATCATACTGTTGGGAGGCACAGAGCTTCTTCTTCCTAGTTGAATGTAATGAACTGAAATTATTATATCGGTGTAGTGTCTCAAACCTAGATTTGAACTATTATTGACGGAAGTTGACCATAATAACTGATTGGATATGGATTCAATTGGACATGTTGACAATCATCTAAAATAACTAAGACCAAGTTTTAAGTAGTGATCATCATCACTTATAATATATACATATGTTTGTTGTGTATTTGATGTAGGACTTTGATTAGGCATGGTATACTCTTCCACTTACGCTCATAAAGTCCTCAGTGTGGCTTTGTCTATCACTTGTTCCTAGTAATAATGATAGTTGCACGTGTAACAAGCCATGTTGTATTAATATAAATTAATATAAGAATAAAATAATAATAATAATTAGAGAGATAGAGAGGGTATGTGCATGGTGATTTGTGGATAGGCTTGTTCACCAATGTCATAGAAAGTTGTGATTTCA